>CM044002.1:43100736-43700736 GCA_024085815.1 Flaveria linearis | reverse complement strand
CACCATCACCGCCACTAATCACCACCGACCACCACCACCATCGACTACCATTGACCACTACAGCCACCACCGTCGGGTGCCACCACCACTAGTCACCACCATCGACCACCACCGCCCAACACAATCAACACCGACCACCACCACCATCAACACCAACCACCACCACCACCATCAACACCGGTCAACTACCATTGACCACCATAGCCACCACCACCACCGAGTGCCACCACCGCCTACTACCACCACCACGGGCCGCAACTACAGGCTGCCCCACCACGAGCCGCAACTACGGGCCGCCACCACCGCCACCACCGCCACCATGCACCACTTTCATCGGCTACCACTTCCATCGCCACCAAGAAGCACTACCGACCACCACCGCTACCGGGAACTACCACCGGCCACTAGCCATCACCACCATAACCATATTTACATTTCATTACTTCATCTTTTCCTACTTAACAAACAACATAAAGTAATGATTCATTTTATTCTTAAAGGGTAACCAAACAGGATAATAAAATGTAATAATTTATTTCATTTTCTCATATATTTTATTCTTTTATCCATTTTATTCATTCCTCCATTTTATTAACTCATATTACACATACCCTAAGAGTTAGGAGGTAAATTATTACAACCCTTTTCAATGGTCCTTATCAATGTTGTTAGGACCGGATCGGACCGGGTGGTCAAACCGAGGTTCGGCTAGGTGGTCGGTCCGGTTCACTATGGATCGTTTTTGGCTGGTCGAACCGGCCGGTTCATCCCGAACCGGTGGTCGGACCGGTTCGAACTGGATTTTGGTATTTTTTTGATTTTAATGGGTAAAAACGGATTTTGAATCATAAATTAGTGTGTTGGATATACAATATAGTTAAGTTTTATATCTAACTATAAAATACATATATAAATCATATATAAATTACTTATATTTAATTATATATATAAATATATATATATATATTGTTGGGTTTGTTGGAACATAAAATCATAGTTTAACCGTTTAAACTTTCAGAAAACGCAGCGGAATTACAACTTTATAAACCCTTTTATAAACTGAAAAATATGTTCATTAGATGATCATATTAATGTATAAAACAAACCCAAAGAACAAAGGATCATTTATGTGAATTAGCAAGCTATGAACATGTGAAAAACTACATAAAATCACAGCTTTATTGAGCTGTGATATACCTTACTGCAGCAGCAATAAAGTCGACCAAAAGAGATGTTTGATGAAGATGGAGATGCCCAAAATGCAGCCAAGACTTCAAGGATAGAAGTCCTCAAGCTAGTATACCCCAAGCTCCTTGCAAACACACCTTCTTGTTAGGTAGAACACACCAAAATGCAGCTCAAATCTCAGCTAGAAAACCCTATTTTCTAGCTGCTGGAATCCGTAGGATTAGAGAGAGAAAGAGCTGAAACTTTCTTGTGTTGCATGTATGAGAATCATGATCATTGAATGCAAGAACTTCACACCAAGAACAACATGTAATCAGCTCAAAATTCAGCACTAAATCCATATTCAATGCTGCTGCCCATTTTGTAAAATAGAGAGAGAGAGCTGAAATGTTTCTTTCTTGTTTGCATGTGTGATACTTCTTGGATGAGAGATGAATTGATTCTTGTGATGTCTTACATCTATGGAATGAGAAAATTGAGAGCCTTTATTAGTGGTAGTGCTAGACAAGCATGTGTGTCTATGTTCTTCTCAAGACATAGTTAGTGGAATGTTCTTACCAAGAGAATCAAAGACCAAAAGAAAGCTACACAGACATGCACATGCATGCTTGCTCTTGGACGGTTTTGAGGGCTAAAAAAGAGGGATTTTATTCTCTTTTATTAGTATTTGATATTTATAAAATAGGTGGTTGTATTTTATAAATGTCAAATACTAACACACACATATATTGTCTAGTCTTGTAACTAGTTTATACAATTAACCATTTA
This sequence comes from Flaveria linearis, assembly GCA_024085815.1. Taxonomy (NCBI): domain Eukaryota; kingdom Viridiplantae; phylum Streptophyta; class Magnoliopsida; order Asterales; family Asteraceae; genus Flaveria; species Flaveria linearis. The sequence continues at coordinate 43,698,780 of CM044002.1, read as the reverse complement.
ATCGTATAAGTAGTATACTCTCATTATTATTTGGTGTTATATAACTAATTTAAATAACACTTCAAATAATATCATTGAACAAAATATCCTAATAAATTGTTCCATCTCATATGCAACTTATTTAGAAAATCCATTTTCTAGATTGGTGTAAATATTTAATTGCATGATCATATCATCAATTAAATATTAATTGGTGTTTGCTAAGCTTGTTATTGGGTATAACCCGACTTGGATCATAACGTACTAACCACATCAATATTCTAAGTGTCTTGGGCACATAGAATCCTACAATCTCCCACTTGCCCAAGATTCATAGAAGATTGATGCAAGTAGTAAATGACGCCTAACAACGGTTTACTACCCTTAATACGCATGACTTATGGCCATTCAATAACATCATCCCATTCAAGTACCTTACTTGAAATGATTTAGGTGAATCAATCATCTATCCTTTTGTTACAGATGTCATGTTAAATCCAAGGACACAGAATGATCATTCCTTGTTGATTTAACTTAATCAGGCCTTAGACATCATACTCTCAATGAATAAGAGGAACAAATCCCATCTTGACTACATACGTTTCTCACAATCACCTTATGTCATACCTGAACATAGCCTTATGTACTGACAATTGTTTCTTATCAGTAAAGAACTAGCTCAAGGTATAACACTTGGTGAATATCAAAACCCAATATGTATCTCAGGTCGGAGGATACCAAATGATATTCGCCTTTACTCAAATTTACTTATGATCAATCGATAAGATTCCATGTAGTAAAATTCGAGATGCGGGTTAGTCCAATATTTGTATCCCACAAATATCTATGAACCTTGGTAGCAACCTATTGCTCTATATTCATCCTTATGAATATCAACCAATCCAAGTTCATAATAGTCTTACCCTCACACTTGTTCCCACAAGTATGAACGACTACGGACATTTAGAGTAAATAATTTACTCATGGATTAAACATGCTAAATCGGAACATTAATTGAGACATTATAACCAAATAATTTTACTTACAAAATTTGATCAAGTCCAATCACTAGAATATCGATGTCTAAAGGCATAGGTATGACTTTCATGCTTTGCCCTTTCGAGGAGCTTCGTGAGTGGATCCGCAATATTTTGATCGAAGTGAACTTTGCGAATACATATCTTTCCCTTTTCAACTTCATCCCTTATGTAGTTGAATCTCCGCTCATTGTGTCTAATCTTTTGATGTGCACGGGGTTCCTTGATTTGAGCAATCACACCCTCGTTATCACAAAAGATTTCTAAGGGGTCTTGAATGGTAGAGACCATCCTTAGATTGGTGATAAACCTTTTATCCATGCAGCTTCCCAAGCTGCTAATGAGGCGGCTATGTATTCGAATTCTGTAGTGGACAACGCTACCCTATTCATAATGGAGACGTACCCGATTGTGATCGAGAATCATCTCGATCAGTTTGGAAACTAGCATTCGTGTAACCCTTTACAACTAGTTCCTCTTCATCAGATCCGTATATTAGAAATATATCCTTAGTCCTCCTAAGGTATTCCAATATACTTTCAACAGCCATCCAATGGGTGTTACATGGATTCTGCTGATATCTACTTGTCATGCTTAACGCGCATGACATGTCCAGTCTAGTGCATATCATCGCATATATGATGGATCCTATAGCAGACGCATATGGGATGTCCCTCATATAATCTTGCTCATCCTTTGAGCTTAGACATTGAGATGCACTCAATATTGTCCCTTTTGAATAGGTACCATACCTTTCTTAGAGTTTTCCATCTTGAACCTTTTCAAGATTCTATCAATATATGCACTTTGGTTTAGACCTATCAACCGCCTCGATCTATCCCTATAGATCTTTATTCCCAAATATAGGCGGCTTCACCGAGATCTTTTATGGAAAAACAATTTCCAAGCCAGGTTTTAACACCTTCCATGGTTGGAATGTCCTTTCCATATAGTATTATGTCATCAACATACAATACTAGGAATATGATTACACTCCCACTAGCCTTTTTATACACACAAGCCTTGTCAGTGTCCAAGTTTCCATGCATATTTGTTTTCTTCTCGAAAACCCACTTGCATCCAACCGGTTTGGAGTTAAGTGGAGGGTCAACCAATTCCTAAACTTGGTTGTCATATATGGATTGCATCTCTACGTTCATGGCTTCCAGTCATTTGTCACAATCCTAATTGGACATAGCATTATGGTATGTACTTGGCTCATCGGAGTCAATCTCATAGCATCCATCCATGAAAGATCCATATATTTCAGGTGGAATGCTAACTCTACCAGATTTATGAACGTTTTGTGTGTATCGATCAACCTCTTGATCATTATCAACAACCTCTTGTTGATAGCTAGTGTCAACCAAACGTGTATCGGCTTGTGGATCTTGATCCTCATCAAATTCCACTGTTCTATGCGTCATTCCTTCCATAAGGAACTTGGCTTCCAAGAACTATGCCTTTTGAGCAATAAATACCTTTTGCTTTGTTGGATCAAAGAAGTAGTATCCTATACAGTCCTTTTGGATATCCAACAAATATACACTTAGTGAATCGACTTTCAGTTGGTTTGGGTGTTAAGCTTAACATAAGCTTCATAACCCATACTTTTAAATATGATGGCGATGGAACTATTCCATTTCATATTTCAAAAGGCGTCGAATCCACTTTCTTGGTTTGGGCCATATTCAAAATACGAGCCTAGGAGAGTAGTGCGAAACCCCAAAATGATTAGAGGTAGTGAGCTTATAGCCATCATAGGTCGAACCATATCCAATAGGGTTCGATCTCCATTCAGACACATCATTATGTTATGGTGTTCTGTGAGGAGTAAGTTGTGAGACAATCTTACAACTTCCTAGATGATCCCCAAAAGTCTCACTTAGGTATTCTCCTTCTCTATCTAAACGGAGAACTTTGGTAGTTCTATCGAGTTGATTTTCTACTTCATTCTTGAAGTTTTTGAACATTTCAAATTCTTCATGTTTATGTGCCATCAAGTACACATAAACATAGCGACTATAATCGTCGGTTAAGGTAATGAAGTAAGTTTCACCATACCTTGTCATTGTCTTAAAAGGACCACATACATCCAAATATATGATTCCTAATAAGTCTTTTTGCCCTCTCATTAGTACCACTAAAGGGCGTGTTGGTCATCTTACCTTGTAAACAAGATTCACACTTATCAAATGAACAATTTTCATTTGCTTTTAAAAGACCATTCTTTTAAGGTGTTTAAGTCCGTTTCTTGTTTATGTGACTAAGATGACAATGACAAGAATAAGAGTCACTTAAACCATTTTAAGTCTCTTGGTGTATGATAGGTATAATGTGTTATTATAGGACGAATCATCATGGACCAATTCATAAATATCATTAGAAGGCATAGCCTTGAAATAATATACATCATCCATATAAACATAAATACCATCATTTACTAACTTTAAATCATAACCATATCATTTTAAAAGGGAAACTTAAATCATGTTCCTAGTCAAACTAGGAGCATATAACATGTTTTGAAGAATAACTTCCAAACCTTTTGAAAGTTTCAAAACATAGTCTCCTTTCTTAAAGTGCTTATTTCTTTTGAACCCTTGCAACAGATTGCAATAGTGAGTTCCACATGTGGTATCCAATTACCCATGTGCTTTGAGGAAATAACATTTAAGTCAATATGGATTATGAAAGTTGTGCTTGAGGTTTGCCCAGCATCCCTCTTATTTCTCAACTCATTGAGATAGGTTGGACAATTCCCTTTCAAATGACCTATCTCACCATACTCAAAGCATGGATCGTTTTCGGTTACCTTAGGCCTCATAAGCTTAGGTTTTGGAGGTTCCGCTTTGATCTTCCCTTCCCCTTTTGTCACACCCCAACCTTGACGGCGGAAACGTCGAGGTGCGAGGGTTAAGATTGTTCACAGCCACATAACGCTATGTTAAAGTATAAAGGTGCCATTAATCAATTGTTTTCAATCACCACATACATCAATGTCTCAAAAATAAATCAAACAAAAACAAGAATTCAATCGTCTTTATTAAGCCTAGGTCCATGATCTAGGTCTATGCATTCCTTCAATCATTGCTAAGCTTGCACATTACCTGAAACATGTTGAAAATAAAGTCAACTAACTAGTTGGTGAATTCTCATGGTTTAAATACAATAAGTATACAAAATGTGGCAATTCTAGTCAATGGTCACAAGATAGCAAGTATATAGAACATGCATAGTTACAATCAAGCCTCGACTGAATAATATGAATAAGCATGATTAGCTAAGTGTATTTGGTTCCCTAGTGCACAAGCATACGGCTCCTAGGAGTCGGCAATACATCGACTTTAGCACCAAATAGGCTTGTCAGGCCCAAAGATCTAAGACTTCGCTAGGCTAGCAATAGTTAATGATTGCACACGTATGTCACATCTCATATAATACTAAACATATCCAAACAACCACGACTATGTAAGAAATGGCACGTGTGAAATAAGTATCAAAACGTGTATGTGTAAGTTTGTATAAGCAACATGTTTCACCCCGAAAGATGTGAAATAATCGTAAAGCGGGGCATAAGAACTCACATGTTTAATAAAGGAGACTTGTAGATGAAATAAGAATAACCACGAATAAGATTTCCAACACAAACGTCACAACGCACCTAAACGAAATAAAGTAGCGCGTTATAATATGTTTGATGATTAATTGTAGGTCTAATATGATTTAATAATTATTCGTGTTTATTACATGTTAATAACGTGATCGGTTTAATGGAACGAATGGATTATACTTGGTATAATCAATTGTTAGCGCGTAAGAGAAATAAAACTTGATTAAATTGTACATTGAACCGATTTTTAAGGATTGTATATAATAATTATAATAAGTTATTTAACTATTATATGGGACTATATACAAATATATATATTTATAGGTATAAGTAATCAAACAATTTAATTGTTTGAATATACATATAAATATATACTAAACAATCAATATAAATGATTTAGCTATTAAAAGAACTATGTATAAATATATATATATATATATATATATATATATATATATAAAGTAACTAAACAATTAAATTGTTTAATTATATATATATAAATGTATATACTAAACAATTATAACATTGTATATAATAATCAATATAAATGATTTAGCTATTAAAAGAACTATGTATAAATATATATATATATATGTATATATATATATATGAGTAACTAAACAATTAAATTATTTGAATATATATATATAAATATATATACTAAACAATTATAACATTAATCATAATAAGTGATTTAATTACTAAAAGAAATATATATATATATATATATATATATAGGTATAAGTAACTTAAATAATTTAATTATTTAAAAACATAATTTACATATTCAAGTATTATATTTACTCATTTATTTTGTATTTTAAAGATACAAAAATGTATTTATAATTACCAAAGTAATTTATAAAAATTTAATTTAGTCATAAAATTAATTAAACAACAGAAAAATAATCTGCATTTTATAAAATTAATTTTAGAAATTTTCAGAATTTAAAAAGGTTTAATAATTAAAAAGAAATAAAGAAAAAGAAGAAAGAAAGAAAGAAAATCAGAAAAAAGAAAAGGGGGGTTGCCCAGGGTTGAACCCGGGACCCCTTCTGAAGAATGGGGCGCGGGTGCCAGTGAACCAGGGCCGTGGCCTTGGTTCACATTGGCTTTTAAAATCTTTTAACCCTTATCCCCAATCCATCCCCAAATTCGATGAACCCTAGGTTTAACAGGATCAAAATTGACCCTCGATTCGGTGTTAATCACCTAAATCGTCATAGGGCTTTTGATCCTTGATCAAAAACGAGTAGAATACAGGTTTTAATTACCTGTTTGGATGAGATTAAATGGGGTTTCGAGTTCGGTTTTTGTTTCGGTTGTTCTTGGGTTTGGGGCTTTTTGATTCGAGAGGATTTTTGAGAATTAGAGGTTCAAGGAGTTTAGGAACTCCACAATGAACCGAAAGACCATAATATATAGCTTTGATTTCATGGATTTAAGCTTAACTCGTTCGATTGAAACCGCGTTCGATGTTTACCCAAATTAACCGATTATGAGCTGTTAATTTGCGATTTTGATTGATTGTTTGATTGATATAGCCGCGTATTAAGTTTATACATGATTGATTTGATTTAATTTGTGAAATTGAACATGATTTGATTCGAGTTTTTTTAAAGTTTTGATTCGGTTTTGATTTGGAAAGTTTGTACGAGCGGGAACCTCAATTTCGAGTGGGTTTGGGTTCGAAACCCATAGTCGAAGGGGTTAGGCCGTTTAATTGGGTCAAATCGCGCTTGAAATGGGGTTTTTGGAACTCGCCGGAGCTCGGCCGGAGCTCCGGCCGATTGTCACCGGAAAACGGGGGGGGTGGGGGATTTGGTTTGGGAATTTACACCAATGGTCCCTGGTCTTTCAAATAGTGTTATTTTATGGAATAAACTTCCATTTAAAGTTTTTAAATTGACAAAATAACCCCCTGCATTTTAATTATTATTATTGTTATTATTATTATTATTATAATTATTATTATTATTATTATTATTATTATTATTATTATTATTATTATTATTATTATTATTACTTTCATTATTATTATTATTATTATTATTATTATTATTATTATTATTATTATTATTATTATTATTATTATTATTATTATTATTATTATTATTATTTATTATTATATTTGTTAGTATTATTATATATAAAATAAAATAAAATTTACTAAGGATGTTATAATTGGCATAAATAAAATGAACAAAAATACAGGATGTTACAGTCTCCCCAACTTAAAAGAATTTCGTCCCGAAATTAAGAATCAAAAGGGTTACAAGAATAAGTAAGGGTAAGTCTTCTTCATATGTTCTTCACGCTCCCAAGTGAATTCCGCTCCTCGTTTATTCTCCCATCGAACCTTTACGATTGGGGTCGTAGAGGTCCTAGTCTTCTTCATAATGCGATCCATGATTTCGACGGGTTTTTCAACGAAGTGTAGTGACTCGTCGATCTGAATGTCTTCCAATGGCACATGCAAATTATCGTCGGCCAGACACTTCCTCAGATTCGAGACGTGGAAGACAGGGTGAATTCCACTAAGGTCGGAGGGTAGTTCTAGTTTGTAGGCCACTTTCCCGATCCTTTTCAAAACCTTGAAAGGCCCTACAAACCTAGGAGCTAACTTGCCTTTCCTTCCAAAGCGAACCACACCCTTCCATGGTGAGACCTTGAGAAGGACCATCTCCCCAACTTGGAATTCCAGTGGCTTTCGACGTTTATCAGCGTAGCTTTTCTGTCGACTCCTTGCCACTTCCAGGTTCTTGCGGATGATAGCGACTTTATCGGTCGTCTCTTGTATGAGCTCGGGACCGGTAATAAGATTCTCGCCAACGTCGGTCCAGCAGATTGGTGAACGACACTTACGACCGTAAAGTGCTTCGAACGGTGCCATTTGGATGCTTGAGTGGTAACTGTTGTTGTAGGAGAATTCTGCGAGCGGTAGGTGCGTATCCCAGTCGCCCCCAAAATCAAGGACACAGAGACGTAACAGGTCTTCCAGGGTTTGGATCGTCCGCTCGGTTTGGCCATCGGTTTGGGGATGGTAAGCCGTGCTTAAATCCAATTGTGTACCCAGAAGTTCTTGCATAGTAGACCAAAAGTGAGAAGTGAATCGAGCGTCTCGGTCAGATATAATGTGAAGAGGCACACCATGACGGCTTACGATCTCGTCGATGTAAATCCGGGCTAACCTTGATGTCTTATATGTGTCACGTATGGGTATGAAATGTGCCGACTTAGTCAATCGGTCGACGATTACCCATATGCTATCGTGCCCGCGAGATGTCCGAGGTAACTTGGTTATGAAGTCCATGGATATATGTTCCCACTTCCACATGGGAATTTCGGGTTGTTCAAGTAATCCACTTGGACGTTGATGCTCCGCTTTAACCTTCGTGCATGTAAGGCACTTAGCAACATATGTTGCTATGTCTCGTTTCATTCCGGGCCACCAATATTGACTTCGTAAGTCCATGTACATCTTATCGGAGCCCGGGTGAATTGAATAACGAGTCCGATGTGCTTCGTTCATGATAGAAGCCCGAAGATTATTGCGTTTGGGGATCCAGATTCGGTTTGCGAAGTACATTAGTCCATTGGCTCTTGTTTCTAATTGGGTTAAGAGATTTGGCTCGAGCTCTTCCTTCATACTCCCTTCGGTTTGCACCGCTTGCTGTGCTTCTCGAATACTCGCCTCGATGTCACAATCGATCCTTAAGTTCTGCAATAACACCGTAGCATTGCTGACATCGAGTCGGACTTCAGTATCAAACTCTCCCAATGTATCGAACCATTGGCGCCGGTCGCGAATCTCTTGAACGGAAACCATCTTTTGATGCGTCTTTCGACTCAATGCATCGGCTACGACATTTGCCTTGCCGGGATGGTAGCGGATATCACAATCGTAGTCGCTAATTAGTTCCACCCAACGACGTTGCCTCATATTGAGGTCCTTCTGATTGAAAACGTGTTGGAGGCTCTTGTGGTCCGTGTAGACTATACATTGCGTGCCGTATAGATAGTGTCTCCAGATTTTCAAAGCAAAGACCACCGCTCCGAGCTCGAGATCGTGCGTCGTATAATTTACCTCGTGAACCTTCAATTGTCTCGAGGCATATGCGATGACCTTTCCCCGTTGCATGAGAACACAACCAAGGCCTTGTTTCGACGCATCGCAGTATACCGTGAAGTCGTCATTTCCATCCGGTAGCGTCAGAATAGGGGCATTGCACAACTTGTGCTTCAATGTCTCAAACGCCTCTTCTTGCTCGGCTTTCCACTCGAAAGGCTTGTTCTTCTGAGTCAAGGACGTGAGTGGCTTTGCGATTTTTGAGAAGTTGGCAATAAATCGCCGGTAATACCCGGCTAGGACAAGAAACGATCGAACTTCCGTCGGAGTTGTGGGAGCACTCCAACTCTTTACGGCTTCGACCTTCGCAGGGTCGACGTGAATTCCTTGACTATTCACAACGTGCCCTAAGAACTGTACTTCTTCAAGCCAAAACTCACATTTCGAGAATTTCGCGTACAGTTGTTCCTTCTTCAACAGTTCGAGGATTTGACGGAGATGAAGTTCATGATCGGAGCGAGACTTGGAATAAATAAGAATGTCGTCAATGAAAACGATGACGAACTTGTCTAGGTATGGCTTGCACACCCGATTCATAAGATCCATGAAGACCGCTGGAGCATTGGTTAAGCCGAAAGGCATAACCATGAACTCGTAATGCCCATACCGGGTGCGGAATGCAGTCTTTGGGATATCGTCGTCGTGGACTCGCAGTTGGTGATAACCCGAACGCAAGTCGATTTTTGAAAAGATTGCAGCTCCTTGAAGTTGGTCGAAAAGATCGTCGATACGAGGAAGAGGATACCGGTTCTTGATAGTCAACTTGTTGAGCTCCCGGTAATCGATACACATGCGGAAAGACCCATCTTTCTTCTTCACAAATAAGACAGGTGCACCCCAAGGAGAAGAACTGGGGCGAATAAACCCCTTCTCGGATAATTCCTGGAGTTGGCTAGAGAGTTCTTGCATTTCCGATGGTGCGAGTCGGTAAGGTGATTTAGCCGCGGGGCTTGCTCCCGGAATCAAGTCGATTTTAAATTCTACTTCGCGTACGGGGGGTAACCCGCTAAGATCATCGGGAAAGACCTCAGGGAATTCTCGTACAACTGGAACATCTTTGAGTTCCTTCTCCTTGGTTTTGGTGTTGACTACATATGCCAAGAATGCCGGATAACTCTTACTTAGGCACTTCTGAGCCTTAGTACATGACATAAGCTTGAGTCCTTTGGAGGCCCGTTCACCGAACACCTTCAACGTGTCCCCGGAGGGTAAGGGCATGCGAATGCACTTCTCGAAACAAATGATCTCGGCATGGTTCTTAGATAACCAATCCATGCCAATAATGACGTCGAAACTCCCGAGTTTCATAGGAATAAGGTCGATAAGAAACTTATGGTCATCGAGACACAATAGACAATCGCGGATAACCACGTCGACGGTGATGGGTTCTCCATCAGCAACTTCGACGGTGAGAGGTCTCTCTAGATTTGAGCGAGGTCTAGAAAGTGTCGGCTCGAACTCTAAGGAAACGAAACTTCTATCGGCGCCCGAATCAAATAATACGTATGCATAGGTGTCATTAATAAGAAACATACCTGTATAGGTTTTAAAGGCACTTAAGGACACAAGTAAGGAATTTTAAGAGAAATTCTACAGGGATAGGGTTGCAATTTTTACGTACCGTTCACCACTTCGTTGTTCGCCTGGGCTTGGTTCGCGTTGATGTTGAAAGCACATCCACGAGCTTGTGGAACATTGCCCACAAGACGAGGGCACTGGGGTCGGTAGTGACCTGGTTCTCCACAGTTGTAGCAAACCCGATTTGTTTCCGTCACTGCGTTCCCTAATGCTCGGCGACACGTTGCCACAAGGTGCCCGTACTTGCCACATAGTGTGCAGATGCGACATGGAACATTGCCCGGGTGGTGATACCTACACGTGTTACACATAGGTAGAGGGCCTGCATAAGCCCTTGCCACGGGTACTTGTGCTGCTGGAGTAGCCCCGGTAGTACACTGTCTTTGGGGCGGTTTAGGAGCAGCCACGGCGTAGTTCCGTGCCGGTACAAACTTTCGTTTCTTGTTATCAGGCTTGACCTCCTTAACCTCCTCGGGGGTCGTCTTCTCAGTCTTCTTAGCACCCTTTGCAGACATGGTGCCCGCTCGGATGTGGTTCTCCGTCAATTGGGCAGTGATGGTGATAGCTTCTTCCAGAGTTGCGGGTCGGCTACCCACAACGGCATCCTGAATTTGAGGCGGCACACCCTTAATAAATTTTTCCACGTTTCGGGAAACAGTATCCACCATGTGTGGCAGCAGTATGCTTAGTTCATGATGACGGGTAGAATACGCCAGATGGTTCCCGCCATCCTGTTTCAAATTCCAGAATTCCTCCTCCAGTTTCTGGATTTCACTCCTCGGGCAAAACTTGGCTATGGCTATGTTTTTGAATTCCTCCCAAGTTAAAGCCAAGATTGCATCGGGGCCACGGTTCCTCTTTTCACTGTTCCACCATGTTAAGGCCCGTTGTTGAAGCATACTGGTGGCATACCTCACTTTGAGTGCTTCGGGGCACTCACAGTTGACGAAGGTGTTCTCCATCCCTTCAAACCACTCTAAGAGACCGGTGGCACCTTCCTTGCCACTATAACTGGGAGGCTTACATGAACTGAAATGCTTGAAGGTGCAAGACTGGGTGTTACGCCGTTGGTTTGCACTATTCTCCCCTTGACCATTGCTATTGTTCGTGACGTTTGCGATCATAGTGCTGCTGAGTTCAGCCACCATGGTCGGGATGACCGCAGCCATTTGCCGAGCAATCATGGCAGCAAGCTTACGGCCGGATCTTCCTCGGTTTCCGTGAAAACGAGACATGCTGGAAAAATACAAATTGGGTTAGGATCGGTCAAAGGATAATATGGGTAGGCAATTAAGGTAAGGGTCATAAATTATACAGAATGATTCCATTTGGTGACGCATCACCATTTGGAAACGTTGACACGCCAAGATGAATTGACCCATTCGCCTCAGAAACTCGTGTATGTTGGTCATAGTTTATCACTCATCCCGGAAATCCCCAGGTAGCGTAACGGTTCCCTCAATGAGATTTATACGTATACGCTTGCCTTAGCCCGAGGGCCTTTTGCCAGAAAATCCAGAATACAGGTGTCTATGTACCACACTAGTTCTTTGGTTTATGAAATCAAAAATCTTGATGGGATATTTACAAGATTAGACATAAAGTCTAAAGAATTCCTATCAATAGATTCTACTTGGAGACGAGAATAAGTTTAAGAAATAGTAACTGTCGGGGAGAATTAACGTTTAAGATAAGTCTAGGGGAGACGGGTAACAATATGTAATCGTGTAGAAAGGCACTTATGCTAAGGCATCACATGGCACATAATAAGGCATAGCGTTAGGCAGCATGCAAACAATAAGTATGTATTCATAGGAATACTATTCTATAAGGATCATGCATAAACTATAGCCTAGGTCACCATTTCTAATAACCTAAATCCCTATAGTTATGGGCTCTGATACCAATCTGTCACACCCCAACCTTGACGGCGGAAACGTCGAGGTGCGAGGGTTAAGATTGTTCACAGCCACATAACGCTATGTTAAAGTATAAAGGTGCCATTAATCAATTGTTTTCAATCACCACATACATCAATGTCTCAAAAATAAATCAAACAAAAACAAGAATTCAATCGTCTTTATTAAGCCTAGGTCCATGATCTAGGTCTATGCATTCCTTCAATCATTGCTAAGCTTGCACATTACGTGAAACATGTTGAAAATAAAGTCAACTAACTAGTTGGTGAATTCTCATGGTTTAAATACAATAAGTATACAAAATGTGGCAATTCTAGTCAATGGTCACAAGATAGCAAGTATATAGAACATGCATAGTTACAATCAAGCCTCGACTGAATAATATGAATAAGCATGATTAGCTAAGTGTATTTGGTTCCCTAGTGCACAAGCATACGGCTCCTAGGAGTCGGCAATACATCGACTTTAGCACCAAATAGGCTTGTCAGGCCCAAAGATCTAAGACTTCGCTAGGCTAGCAATAGTTAATGATTGCACACGTATGTCACATCTCATATAATACTAAACATATCCAAACAACCACGACTATGTAAGAAATGGCACGTGTGAAATAAGTATCAAAACGTGTATGTGTAAGTTTGTATAAGCAACATGTTTCACCCCGAAAGATGTGAAATAATCGTAAAGCGGGGCATAAGAACTCACATGTTTAATAAAGGAGACTTGTAGATGAAATAAGAATAACCACGAATAAGATTTCCAACACAAACGTCACAACGCACCTAAACGAAATAAAGTAGCGCGTTATAATATGTTTGATGATTAATTGTAGGTCTAATATGATTTAATAATTATTCGTGTTTATTACATGTTAATAACGTGATCGGTTTAATGGAACGAATGGATTATACTTGGTATAATCAATTGTTAGCGCGTAAGAGAAATAAAACTTGATTAAATTGTACATTGAACCGATTTTTAAGGATTGTATATAATAATTATAATAAGTTATTTAACTATTATATGGGACTATATACAAATATATATATTTATAGGTATAAGTAATCAAACAATTTAATTGTTTGAATATACATATAAATATATACTAAACAATCAATATAAATGATTTAGCTATTAAAAGAACTATGTATAAATATATATATATATATATATATATATATATAAGTAACTAAACAATTAAATTGTTTAATTATATATATATAAATGTATATACTAAACAATTATAACATTGTATATAATAATCAATATAAATGATTTAGCTATTAAAAGAACTATGTATAAATATATATATATGTATATATATATATATGAGTAACTAAACAATTAAATTGTTTGAATATATATATATAAATATATATACTAAATAATTATAACATTAATCATAATAAGTGATTTAATTACTAAAAGAAATATATATATATATATATATATATAGGTATAAGTAACTTAAATAATTTAATTATTTAAAAACATAATTTACATATTCAAGTATTATATTTACTCATTTATTTTGTATTTTAAAGATACAAAAATGTATTTATAATTACCAAAGTAATTTATAAAAATTTAATTTAGTCATAAAATTAATTAAACAACAGAAAAATAATCTGCATTTTATAAAATTAATTTTAGAAATTTTCAGAATTTAAAAAGGTTTAATAATTAAAAAGAAATAAAGAAAAAGAGAAAGAAAGAAAGAAAATCAGAAAAAAGAAAAGGGGGGTTGCCCAGGGTTGAACCCAGGACCCCTTCTGAAGAATGGGGCGCGGGTGCCAGTGAACCAGGGCCGTGGCCTTGGTTCACATTGGCTTTTAAAATCTTTTAACCCTTATCCCCAATCCATCCCCAAATTCGATGAACCCTAGGTTCAACAGGATCAAAATTGACCCTCGATTCGGTGTTAATCACCTAAATCGTCATAGGGCTTTTGATCCTTGATCAAAAACGAGTAGAATACAGGTTTTAATTACCTGTTTGGATGAGATTAAATGGGGTTTCGAGTTCGGTTTTTGTTTCGGTTGTTCTTGGGTTTGGGGCTTTTTGATTCGAGAGGATTTTGAGAATTAGAGGTTCAAGGAGTTTAGGAACTCCACAATGAACCGAAAGACCATAATATATAGCTTTGATTTCATGGATTTAAGCTTAACTCGTTCGATTGAAACCGCGTTCGATGTTTACCCAAATTAACCGATTATGAGCTGTTAATTTGCGATTTTGATTGATTGTTTGATTGATATAGCCGCGTATTAAGTTTATACATGATTGATTTGATTTAATTTGTGAAATTGAACATGATTTGATTCGAGTTTTTTTAAAGTTTTGATTCGGTTTTGATTTGGAAAGTTTGTACGAGCGGGAACCTCAATTTCGAGTGGGTTTGGGTTCGAAACCCATAGTCGAAGGGGTTAGGCCGTTTAATTGGGTCAAATCGCGCTTGAAATGGGGTTTTTGGAACTCGCCGGAGCTCGGCCGGAGCTCCGGCCGATTGTCACCGGAAAACGGGGGGGGTGGGGGATTTGGTTTGGGAATTTACACCATTGGTCCCTGGTCTTTCAAATAGTGTTATTTTATGGAATAAACTTCCATTTAAAGTTTTTAAATTGACAAAATAACCCCCTGCATTTTAATTATTATTATTGTTATTATTATTATTATTATAATTATTATTATTATTATTATTATTATTATTATTATTATTATTATTATTATTATTATTATTATTATTATTATTACTTTCATTATTATTATTATTATTATTATTATTATTATTATTATTATTATTATTATTATTATTATTATTATTATTATTATTATTATTATTTATTATTATTATTATATTTGTTAGTATTATTATATATAAAATAAAATAAAATTTACTAAGGATGTTATAATTGGCATAAATAAAATGAACAAAAATACAGGATGTTACACCTTTGCCTTTGACATGCCCTCCTCCTTTGGCAACATTTGCCTTGGGATCGGGAATGGCCTCAACATCGTCGGGGTCGGGTTGGTTAGGAATAGGATCGTCAAGGACATTTGCCTTTGCTCTTGCTTGAGAACAATTCTTAAGTTTCGAGACTAGTCCATAAGGTTATTATGGTTCAGACGATCCCTCTCTAAAATAGTTCTCAGTGATAGGGTATGGACGGTGGGGGTGGTAGCATTATTGTTTGCGGTCATTCTATAAATACAAAGTTCTTTTAGTATTTCTGAAAAATTTCATTTTAATTATTAATACCCTTTATGTCTCATAGACAATTAATAATTAAAATCTAGAATCCAACGTTACATTCAAATAATGGTTAGGTGACCTTTATCCCATTATTCAAATTAACAAGGTAGTCAACATTTGACAATTGCAACCTTTTGCAACTTCTAGCGGTATGGGATCGACTTTAAACATCATATGTAAAGTCGGCATGTTAATCCCATCAACACCATTTGGAAACCATATTTTAGGTGATCCATTCAACATGGTTTGCAAATCAAGTTACCCTACTTGCATACACATGTGAGTTTACCAACACAAGTGGTTAGGTGACCTTTATCCCACCAATGTGGTATTCCCACCTTAAGTCATAAGTTCCCCCAAAATGGTTAGGTGACCTTTATCCCATTAAGAGTTTCCAAATGACTTAAGTGTTGTGCAAAAGGATGGTGTTAAACTTGTTTGAAAAGGGATTTTTAGTTTTCATTAATTCTAGTTTTGAAAACTCTATGTACCTTGTATTTGCATGCTTTCAAATACAAGGTATCCTATGGTTCATTTTTAATAAAACCTCTTTTATTAAATCATCAATCCTTTTAATAACCTCTTATTAATTACTTAATGATTAAGAACCATGGATGCAAGGTATCTTATGGTTTATTTTTTAATAAAACCTCTTTTATTAAATCATTAATCCTTTTAATAACCTCTTATTAATTACTTAATGATTAAGAAACCATAAATTTCCAGCTTGTTAATTAAGTTTGCTAATGAGTTTGTTATGCATATCCAAATATCAAACAACAATCATACAACAAACAACCAAACAAGCATAATATAAACAACCACAATGTGCATAACCATAGCTACTATTGTGACCACACTTGTTTGCCATCACAAGTGTGATCATTTGGTCTTTCCTAAGGGTTGAATACAACACAAAATAGAGGTCTTCTTAGACTCCCACTTGAACTTGCATCCATATGCTTCAAGTCCCTTTTTTTGTGTCTTTGATGTCCATCTTTGGGTCTTCATTTTGTGCATCTTCCTTTTACAAAAATTATATCCTAATACATTTTTCTAATAAAAGAAATGCACCTAATCTATTTATTACATAACCAAATGAATAAATAATTACAACCCAAATAATAAACATAAATATTACAACCCAATTGAATGAATTAAAACAACCATTAAAACCATCCAAATCACACAAGGCCTTAAGCTAGGTTATGCACTTTAACAACCAATGATCATATCATTTATTCAAATAATGAAACCCCACTTAAAACCACCAAATTTCAGCCAACATAAACTGAAATTTTTGGTTTTAAATATTGTCCAAACAATCAACATTTTATCAACATGTATTTCTTTCAAGATTTCATCACAAGCATGTATGATATAATCTTGAAAGTTGGGGATTCATCAAAACAAAAATGTAGCAGCCCATAATCAGCCTATTATGTGTTTAAAATCATCCTCTAAAACTAATTTTTAAAGGACAAGAACAAGCAAGCTATCCACATAACCGGCTCTTGATGCCATTGTTGGGTTTGTTGGAACATAAAATCATAGTTTAACCGTTTAAACTTTCAGAAAACGCAGCGGAATTACAACTTTATAAACCCTTTTATAAACTGAAAAATATGTTCATTAGATGATCATATTAATGTATAAAACAAACCCAAAGAACAAAGGATCATTTATGTGAATTAGCAAGCTATGAACATGTGAAAAACTACATAAAATCACAGCTTTATTGAGCTGTGATATACCTTACTGCAGCAGCAATAAAGTCGACCAAAAGAGATGTTTGATGAAGATGGAGATGCCCAAAATGCAGCCAAGACTTCAAGGATAGAAGTCCTCAAGCTAGTATACCCCAAGCTCCTTGCAAACACACCTTCTTGTTAGGTAGAACACACCAAAATGCAGCTCAAATCTCAGCTAGAAAACCCTATTTTCTAGCTGCTGGAATCCGTAGGATTAGAGAGAGAAAGAGCTGAAACTTTCTTGTGTTGCATGTATGAGAATCATGATCATTGAATGCAAGAACTTCACACCAAGAACAACATGTAATCAGCTCAAAATTCAGCACTAAATCCATATTCAATACTGCTGCCCATTTCGTAAAATAGAGAGAGAGAGCTGAAATGTTTCTTTCTTGTTTGCATGTGTGATACTTCTTGGATGAGAGATGAATTGATTCTTGTGATGTCTTACATCTATGGAATGAGAAAATTGAGAGCCTTTATTAGTGGTAGTGCTAGACAAGCATGTGTGTCTATGTTCTTCTCAAGACATAGTTAGTGGAATGTTCTTACCAAGAGAATCAAAGACCAAAAGAAAGCTACACAGACATGCACATGCATGCTTGCTCTTGGACGGTTTTGAGGGCTAAAAAAGAGGGATTTTTATTCTCTTTTATTAGTATTTGATATTTATAAAATAGGTGGTTGTATTTTATAAATGTCAAATACTAACACACACATATATTGTCTAGTCTTGTAACTAGTTTATACAATTAACCATTTAATTGTATAAGTAGTATACTCTCATTATTATTTGGTGTTATATAACTAATTTAAATAACACTTCAAATAATATCATTGAACAAAATATCCTAATAAATTGTTCCATCTCATATGCAACTTATTTAGAAAACCCATTTTCTAGATTGGTGTAAATATTTAATTGCATGATCATATCATCAATTAAATATTAATTGGTGTTTGCTAAGCTTGTTATTGGGTATAACCCGACTTGGATCATAACGTACTAACCACATCAATATTCTAAGTGTCTTGGGCACATAGAATCCTACATATATAATATACTATATATCTAATTATGATGTCATCCGATTCTTAAATCCGGTCCGACCGGTCCGACCACCAAACCAGTAAAGTGTCCGATTCGATCTTCGATCCGGTTATGAAAACATTAGTCCTTATTTGCATGGGTCTCACTTCATGTGAGCCCAAGATGAAAGTTATCTAGACTAGGATGTTGGGCAACTCTTAAACTTTAGTTATTAAATTTGCGCCTTTCAAAACGAAAAAAATTATTAAATTTGCATAAGGGATTCAAACAATAGGATAATAACATGTACGTGTATATTGTTATGATTGTGGGATGCGTTGTTAGATATTTTAGTGTAATTGAATTGACTAATAATCAATATAGTCATAATATCCATCAAACAAGTTAGGAGGTGCGAAGTGCACGCTTGTTTGAGCGTATTATGATGTTCGATATTGAAAACCTTCTTAGGGGGCCCTAAGCAATGGGGGTTTCAAGGGGGCAACACCCTCTTGGCGGGGGTCCGGGGGCAGCGCCCTTGGTAGCGGGGTCCAAGGGGCAGCAACCCCTGACGGGCTCCAAGGGGTAGAGCCCCTGGCTGGGGTCAAGCTGAGAAAATATGTATTTTTTTTATGGTTATTTAAAATAAAAATAAAAATAAAAATGATTAAACTGTCAAATGACATTTTACCCGGTTTTCTCCCTCAAAATCGAATTGGATTATCAATGTTTGGTCACTTTTCTCTCGAATTCTTCTTCTTCTGGTTTACGAAATTCATACAACACAACATACTAATTCTTGATCTCGTCTGAGTTGTATCCGATTAATTTATTCGGATGAACCACCGAATAATTTCGATCTGAAAGTGATCTTCACGACTCTCAGATTATCCAAGTTTAATTTCAAAATGTTCTACATGATTTAATTGTAGTGCTTGACCAAATAGTGGCAAATTCCACAAAGAATCGATGTTTTAATCACCATGTATTCGATTAAATGTCTTGCTCGCATGTGTTACTTTCTCTTGTTCTACATCTTAGCTTATGAGCTTATACTTGAAAGGGTTGCGATTGTGTCCAACTTTAGACAGATTCAACCCTTCTAGAATTGCTAATTTAGTACATTTCAATCGCCATGCTTTAATATGAGACAAAAAAGAAATATTTATAATTACTTGTATATCTAAAAGATAACCATTGAATCATATGTATTAAATATTTTACATTATCCTCACAAACTATGAAATTTGAAAATTTTAAGATTACATTGTAGAAATATATCATATTGTTTTACTCTTTATCTTGTTTTCAACCATTATTGTAGTGATTATAGGGCTGTATAAACACTTGTTTTTAACATGATATTATTTTTAACAATTATTGTAGTAATTATAAAGCTGCATAAAAACATGTATTATTGCTTTAAGTATGATATATAAGACAATGATGCAATCATCTATCTGACTCTTTTTAGTCTTGTCAATTACATTTGGCATGCATTCTTATAACATCTAAAAACAGAAAATTACAAAATATTTATTTCATAACGGCACTACAGTTGGCCATCATGATGTACAAGTGTTTAAAGATAACGCAACTAAAGATATGACTAATTCTGAAATCAAGAGAGTGTTATAGAGTAAGTCTTACAATATGAAAAAAGGTTTTCTCTCTTATTTGTAGAAGGTCGTGTTACTTGTTTTTCAAGTGGTTGAAGGTAATCAGGGATAAATGTGCGGTTGATGAAGGTAATGAAGATGAATGTCGTGATGGTCGTAAACAAACTGCTTGTGGATCGATCATGTATGGGATCGAACTTGTCATTTCTTACAATAATAATAATAATCGTATATCATCAATGCCCGTTGGTGCTCCACATAGCCTTAGCCTTCTCTCTGAGAACAAACTTTTGAACTTTTCCAGCTGAATTCATAGGCAAATCCCCAAAACTAACATTTGTAGGAACCATGTTCCGAGGCAACAAACCATCCTCGCAAAACTTGATGATGTCGTTACTAGTTAAGCTGCAATCGTCTTTCAATGTCACGAAAGCACATGGAGTTTCACCAGTGACGTTATCAGGCTTTCCGACAACAGCAACTTCCTTTACATATGGATGACTCCTTATGACTCGTTCAATCTCCATCGTGCTCACAATCTCCTCCATAATGGTAATGCCATCCAACGCGCGATCCTTCATCAAAATATCTTTGTTCGAGTTCCTAACCCCGAGGTCCCCAGTCCTATACCATCCTCCCTTAAATGACTTTTGTGTCCCTTCTAAGTTGTTGAGGTAACCTAACATTACAACATTACCTCTAAACATAACTTCCCCAATTGTTTTCCCGTCAGATGGTACACTGGTCATCGTCTCTGGGTCTTTCACATCAACATCTTCCATTAAAATGTTGTGGGTTCTTTCACGACATCTTATCTTTACAAGCTCATCATCATCATTTTCTTTCTCATCACTCGTCCTTAAACATCTATCAATCATGGGCCCGAGAGCTTCTGACATTCCATACCCATGGTGTATATCAAACCCAAACTTCTGAACTTTTGTTATAACTTCTAATGGTGGTAAAGGCCCAGCCACAATTATATCTACCTTAGTTGGAATCACCTTTTGTTCTTTACCTTTCAAATCTGCAATCTTTTCTAAAATCGTAGGCGGACCGCACAACTGTGTTACGTTATGGATCACAATCGACTTGAATATCACCTCCGCCGTTACTTCTCTAATGCAAACATTTGTGCCTCCCAATGCCGCCATGGCCCACGCGAAACACCACCCATTGCAACGGAACATATCAACTGTCCACAAGAAAACCATCATCTTCTTCATATCATATCTAAAGATAACTGCTAACGAGTTTAGATATGTTGCTCTATGGCTATATACAGCCCCCTTTGGCTTCCCAGTTGAGCCTGAAGTGAAGTTTATCGAAATTGGATCACATTCATTATTTGGATATATGATTTCAAAATCAGGTATCCCTAAAGAAAGTAGATCATCGTAATCAAGAGTGTTATATGGCATGATGGCGTGACTGATCTTTCCACCAATTAGAACCAAGTGCGATGGTGTTGGTTTTTCTGGAGATAATAGCTTGAGTGCTTGAATAACAATTTGAATATACTGGTGGTCAACAAAGATGATTTTGGCTTCCAGTTGGTGAAGGGTGGTTGCCAACGCTGGTGGATCAAGGGTAGTATTGAGTGCACAAATGGTTGCACCAGCCATTGGAACCCCAAAATGAAGCTCGTAGTGAGGAGGTGTGTTTGGGGAAAAAGTTGCGATCTGCATGTTAAACCATGCAAATTCAATTCATTTTCCTTCAAAGTGTTCTAATATGTAGAATCTAATATATTGTTAAGATAAAAAAAAAAGTCAAACTTTATAAAAAAATAAGATTATTATAGTCTTCAATAGTGTTCAGTTGCATATACTAAAGACGTTATATGTACTTTAAAAAACCGATGAGTGAGTTTAGTTGTGTTACATGTCGAAACTAGTTTGAGTCAAATTATTTGACTCGAGACCTTATTTAAAGAAAATGTTAAGTGGGTTCAAGTTATGGTGGCCGGTTGCTTATTATATTTTTATTTATGACAGATAATGCTGATGCTGGTGTTAGGAGTACGTGAGGATAGTTGATTTGTTGATAGAGGTGGTGACATCATTAGTGGTTGGTTGAAGCAACAAAAGGGTGGTAGTGGTGATGACCTTGGTTATGGTAGCGTTCTTAATGATTGGTATATAGCATTAGTGACAATGGTGGAGGTGGTAGTGGTGCAGTGAAAGCGATGTACGTGGGATTAAAATTGATAGTGACCTTGGTTCGATCTAGTGACATTAATGCTAACCTACAAATAGATTTAGCAAAAATGGCGGGTGGAGTTGAAGTGATGACGATGGGGCGACGATGATCGATTGATGATGGTGAAACAAGTGTGTATTTCCAACCATTCTAATCCATTCTTAAATTATATTTTGTTCTCTTTAACCTTCTAATTGATACATGATAAAACACATACAAACCTAGATTTAAGGGTGTTAACAAGTCGGAGTTAGGATATTTGAATTGGAATAATTGAATCTGAAATTAATGAACTGAAATAATAAAAATGATTCAAATTGGGTTGATTTGACTAACCTGAATTATGAGGAAAAATAATTAAAAATAAAATAAATAATATATATATACACACACGCAAATACATACATACACTGCACACAATGTAATTTACACCGAGTAAAATTAAATGTGTGTGAATTGTAACTTACGTAATGTAAACATGTGAGTGTAAGTAACATTTTACACAAGTGTTAGTTTTTTAGCGAACGTGAATTTGAGCATATATATAAAAGAACATAATGTTTTATCTATGTAATAATGGTATTACTAGAATAAAAATAGCGATTTGTATTGATCTTGACTGTTTTTTTAAGTTTGTATTAAGTTTATCTGTTTTTATTACGATAACCCATTAACAAAACTAGTGATTCACAGCACACCACGTCGTCACCGTAAGTTAGAATTATAATGATAAAATTAGTGATCCAAAATTAATATTAAAAATCTTTTAGAAAAAATATAACAAGACTATACTTGAATTAAAGATATTATAATGATATATTTAATGATGTAATTTGTATAAAATAAATATCATACAAAAAAATTAAGAAGGTTTTAGAAAAAGTATAAAGTTTTTATAAAAAAGGAGAAAATTTGAAAAATGGATGGAAAATCGTTACATCGGTATTGTAACGAGATGTTAAAGTTAGTTGTGCTGCATAATTGTAATGTAAGTGTTCGTTTCATTAGTGCTAACAGGTATTGCAATAAACAATGGTTAATAAATGAACTTTACCACACACACATACACACACAACACACACACAACACACACATATATATTCTAAAACATAAAATAATATAATTGGGATTCAATTCAAATATTTAGGTTGAGACGGATTGAAAATCACAAATCCAAGTTTGGATTATTATTATAATATTTTAATAATTGTTACCACCACCACAACTACTACTACTATTATAATTATAATATTAATATTAATATTAATATTAACATTAATAAAAAAAATAATAATAGAAATTGTATTATTATTGTTATTGTTGTTATTACTACTCCTACTGCTATCAATATCACTATTAATACTATGTTTGATGGTCTTTTATTTTGGCTTAAATATTATTATTATTATTATTATTATTATTATTATTATTATTATTATTATTATTATTATTATTATTATTATTATTGTTATTGTTATTATTATTATTATTGTTATTATTATTATTATTATTATTATATTTATTATTATTATTATTATTATTATTATTATTATTATTATTATTATTTTCTATTAATTTAATTACTATTATTATTATTTATTTCAATCATGTCACTAAAATTTGAATGTGTTTCAATTAGGTCACACATAAATTGAAAAATATTTTTAAAAACTAAAATATTTAAAAATTTAACAATATTTATAAAAACTAAATTATTTAATTTTTTTACTATATAAAAAAATTAAAAAATATGATTGATATATTCGAAACACTTCTAAAACTTAATTAATAGTATGTGAAGTTTAATAAAAATTTAACATTATTACTAATGTACCAATATAGTCATTTTCCTTCGTTGTATTATCATATTTAATTAATAATATTACATAATATTTAAAAACCAAATGGAATGAATAGTAAAAAGGTATATTTGGAATTTCAGTGTCTTTTGTTGTGTTTTTGACTTCCCAGCTTTGCATCCGGCTCCATCTCTCGTCGGAGGTCTTCTTCTCTAAACTCTCCGGCACCGACAACAACTCCGATAACGAAAACCACCTGTAACGATAGCTTCAACAGCTCCTCTGGATCGGTGGTGTTGGATTTGTTGATGTCGGAGATGCTGTTGAAGCATGATTTGGGGTGTAATGTCTGGCTGCAAACGGCTTTTAGGGACTGTGCGGCGGCGTTGGAGGGGGGTGCGGCGGAGTTGTTGTTGTTGTGGTGGCGGTGGATTAGGGTTCCGGCGACGGCGCGGATGACGACGACGAGGAGGAGGACGACGGAGACGGTGAGGATGATGAGGCGTTTGCGGGTTTTCCGGCGGAATGATTGTTCTTCGATGGGGTCTACTTTGCCGTAGCCTTTGAAGGATTTGATGGTGTCCATGGTGGTTGGATGGTGGTTTGTGTGTGTTTTGAGTGTGTGTGTGAAATGATGTGTATAAATAAGGAATCCGGTGATGTGTGTAAAGAGTAAAGACGCGTATATATGATTTATGAATTGTGGATTTGTTTATTGTATGTTTGGTTTTTGTTTTTGGGTGTGTCGGAAGTGATATTTGAAGCATGGTTGACATTTTTTAACTAATTAAATGACAAATTTAACATTTTTTAGCGTCCTGATATAAAGACACCCATTCAGATAAATTGACACCCTCTATATATCGCGTATGAGTCCATGCACGACGTATAGGGTCGAATATACTGAAAACGTGGAAAATTCAGGGGGGCGTTTGTGGCTATGATGACAGAGTTCTGAGCCTCCGTTTAGCTCGTCTTTATGACGCGCAACGCGCGTCTGGGACCCAACTAGTTATTTTAAATGTGCTATGGTTGAGTAATTAACAATTAATTTCAAAGTGAAATTCTATACGTAACACAAATAAGTCAAGAATGTCATATAATAAATAATAATGAATCAAGAGTATATAAGCTTTACTTTCACATTTAAAATTAGATAGGGCCGGTACGACAATTTAATGTTACGTGTCCTCTTCACATATCTTTTCTCGATATTCTATTTATTCGTCTGATGGGACAATATAAGATGGGTCACAAAGCCGACCATATAGTAATTACTTTAAAAAAATTGAAGTAGACCCATTTATTAGTGGAAAAAATTATTATATAATAACGTAACGCATGGATGTACAAAAGATGTATTGATGTACTGATTAGTACTTGATCCAATTTAGACGTATAAGCTATTGATTAACCGACTATATATGTTAAACCTAAAGTTAGTCATGCTTATTAAA
This sequence comes from Flaveria linearis, assembly GCA_024085815.1. Taxonomy (NCBI): domain Eukaryota; kingdom Viridiplantae; phylum Streptophyta; class Magnoliopsida; order Asterales; family Asteraceae; genus Flaveria; species Flaveria linearis. The sequence continues at coordinate 43,673,411 of CM044002.1, read as the reverse complement.
ATTGACGGATAATAAAAATTAAAAAGCTAAGTTAACTAAACGCGATTTGCGTTAAAAAAAAACTAAACTCGACCTTGGGATGACCGGAGTCACATGTATATGATATTGATACCACATGTTTCCGCAAGATAACCTATATATAATTGTGATTTCGTAATTTCTTAATGTTTTAAGGCGGTTGTTGCTTTGTTGCTAGTAGTGGTGTTAAGTATTCTCATGAGGTTCGAAAACTCGAAGATTCGACTCGGAAATTATGAAATCCGATTCAAATTTGAATTTAAGTTTGATTCAAAGTCTTATATTATGCGAACTGAATTTATGATTTTCAATTCATTGTGAAATTTTAATTAAATACAAACATTATAATATACTTATTTATTTTAGATTCTATACCGAATTCGAATTTAAGTTGATTGTTGCCGCCTTCCTCAACTTGGCTCGATCTGTTGTCGCCGGCCACCCTCCTCTCCCTGGAGGCTTCACTTGTACGTTCATGTTCTTTTTTCTTATTTTGTTTTTTATTATTTAATCATGTTTAACTATTTTTGTAAAATTATTTAATCTTGCTGTAAACTTATTATCGTTTATCTTTTTGATTTCCTGATTTACTTTTGCTTAATTATGTTAATTGTTACTTTCGTTTCAATGTTAAGTAGTTACTTGCGATTGACATCTATTAGGGATATACGATGTCTCAAACGAAGACGTAAGAAATCCTTTCTAAATTATGAAACTAATAGTAATACATAAAGTAAATTTTTTTTGTTGCTAATAGCCTAATAACATCGTATATTTTTATAATATTATTCATAACTTAATCTTGATGATTCAAACTAACCCTTGAAAAATATGAAAGCTGAATTGATAAAAATCTGAAGAACAAAAACTATCAAGCGCGTAAAAGAATCTTGATTGACTATCAAATTCGACTACGGTCCTAATCATCCAAGATGTTGAGAGTGTATGATGAGCTATGACCTCGACCCAAGTGATAGTGTGAGATGATCGGTTACTATCAAAGATGAAACGATGAAAAGTTTATTGTAAACTCTTTAGGTTACATACGAGTCTTTTCAGAAGCCAAACTTTATGTCCAATATATGATCCTCCAATATATGCATATTCTTAACCAGGTTCATATTGCCAATCAATATATATATATATATATATATATATATATATATATATATATGTATATGTATATATATATATATATATATATATGTATATGTATATATATATATATATGTATATATATATGTATATATATATATATATATGTATATATATATATATATGTATATATATATGTATATATATATATATATATATATATATATATGTATATATATGTATATATATATATATATATATATATATATATATATATATATATATATATATATATATATATATATATATATATATATATATGGGATGGATCAAATGAAAACCACCGTGAAAACCAGGGGTTACATATATGTAAGTACGTATTACAAAGTGTACAACTAATAGTTACACATATGTAAGGGTTATGTTTTTGTAAGTACGTGTTATCAAGTGTACAACTAAGAGTTACGTACATCTAACTCATAGAAGTTACATATACGTACCTCGATTCGTTATCATCGTCAACCTTGGAGTTTAAATTAAAAAATAAACAATGACCTCGAAAAATAAGGTTAAGATTTACTTAAATATACTTTAAACAACTAAAAAATTAAATCAATTATAAATTATGTGATTGGATAGATGTAGTTTTTACGGTTTTCAATTATAAACATGGTTTTCATTTGATCCCTCCTATATTTATATATATATATATATATATATATATATATATATATATATATATATATATATATATATATATATATAATTCTAGAGAGGAGTTGACATTTAAGCACGAAGTTTCTTGGTTCTCTTGAAGTTTGGGAGTTGACTACATAATTTCATTGCTTTCCCCATTATTTTGGCAATCATAAATATATTAAGTTAAAAGGCCAACATATGATGAGAAAAATGTTTCTACTTTACCTTTAGCCTACACGTACAGTCTCTAAACATGTAAGTTGTATCGTTGTATGATCATCTAATATATTAAAGCTACAAAAAATAAGAAAGGTTACAATATAAATATAAAGATTGTGGAACTTACAATTTGTCCAGGTTTAACTCCTATACTTGAGAGAGCAGAAGCGAGTTTTACACATCTGTCACGTGTTTCTTTCCATGTATACGTCATATCATTGTAAATTATAGACGGGCTTTTCTCATAAACAAATGCTGCCCTTTCTAGAAAGCTAATTGGTGATAAAGGCACATAATTAGCTTCACATTGATAAAAACCCTCCATTGGAAGTAGAAGTTGGATGCTTGTGATCTTTTCAAACAATAACTTCTTCATTTATAGGCACACCAATAACTCATGAGGTCACACACATGACATAGTAGTCATGACGTAAACCAAATTCATGTAGGATAAATAATTTAAAACATAAGTGGCATACAAATAATAATAAACATTAGTAATATCTTTTTTTTTTGGAAAGAAAACATTAGTAATATCTAATTAAGTGAAATTGATTTTTAAGGATTATCTTGTTTTGGTGGAAATCTTACTAATATATCTAGATAACTCATAATCGTAGGAATCATAAGAATACAAAATAATAACGCTATTGATTACTTTATTGATATGATCTGGCATGTCCATCATCGGGCTAGATAGATTTAATGATCGATTTACAATTTTGAGATAAAGAGTACATGGTTATAGTTAAATAAGATGTCTATTTAAAATAATCAGGTTAACAACTTCAATTCATCGTGAAGCTAACATAATCGACTAAGGAACCATGCCTAATTAAGATTAATAAATAAGCTAGGGTCGAGCAATTTGTAAAGTTAAAATTGTACATATAAATAAATCAATACCCTCTTTGTAAAATGAAACTCTATGTTGTAGGAATGGTGGAGCAAATCAAATTCTGTTTTTATTCAACAACCAAATGAAACCTAAAATTCTTTTCGGTTTATATGGTGGTGGAAGATTAACATTGATAGTGATGAACCAATAATACTGGTGACGATAGACTGTTTGTCGTAGTGATGAATTGATGGTTTTCGACAATGAAGATCTCTACTTGATAAACCTGAGAAAGGAAGGAGTTTTGAAACTCAAGAGGAGGGGGGTGTCACATAATAAAGGAATCAAACAAACAAACAAACAAACAAACATACCCAGTGTCTCCCGCTGAAGAGCAGGGTCTGGGAGGGGTATATGGTGACAAGTCTTTCCTCTATCTAGAAAGATAGAGAGACCGCTTCCGAAGAGACCCCCGACTCGTTAACACATGCAATAACAATAACAATCATCATACAACGCATATACAAAGCATATAACAAAGCATATAACAAAGCATATAACAAAGCATATAACAAAGCATATAACAAAGCATAACAAAGCTACCGAAACCACTAAAAGTCCTTAATTTTGATTCTACGCCTCCACTCACTCCTATCCTCGATCATGTGCTCAGAGAGGTGCAAGTATACCATATCCTGCCTAATTCTCTCTTCCCAAGTCAACCTAGGTCTTCCTCTACTCTTCCTACCCTCTATGATGATGTTCTCCACTGCTCTGACCGGAGCTGCCATTGGTCTCCTCTTGACATGTCCATACCATCTTAATCTTCCCTCTCGTATTTTATCTGCAATAGGAGCCACTTCTAGCTTCTGTCTAAACACTTCGTTTCTTATCCGATCCAGTCTTGTATGGCCACACATCCACCTTAGCATTCGCATTTCCGCAACCTCTATTTGTTTCTTGTGTGATTTCTTTATGGCCCAGCAGTCTGTTCCATATAGCATAGCTGGGCGTACCGCCACTCTGTATAGTTTTCCCTTGAGTTTTGCTGGAAACCTCTTATCACATAGGATCCCTGATGCTGCTCTCCACTTACACCATCCTGCTTGGACACGGTGAGCTACATCGCTGTGTATCTCTCCGTCCTCCTGCAGGTACGAGCCCAGGTATTTGAATCTAGATGTCCGTGGTTTTGGAATTTGGTTTTGGAATTTGGACAAAGATGGTTAAGCTCGTAGGTAGTGATGGGAGGATGCACTAGGCGCAGTGGTTGGAGTTAGTCTTTTAACAACTATAACACCGTGTAGTGAGGGTTCAATCGGATCGGCCAGTTTGACCGGTCTGATCGTGATTCGCTAGGGGTACTGATTGGATCACGTGTAGTTCGTTTTGAAGGGATTGAACCAGCCAGTTGATCCCGTGTGGGCGGTTAGAACCAGTGAAATCGGGGGTCGGGACCGGAACCAGTTTTTTATATACAATTTTAAAAATTTTAGTATTTTTTTACATATATTTATTGAGATAATTATAAAATTTATCCGGTTCTTACAACCAGTCCGACTAGTATACCGGTCAGTCGTCCGGTTCACTGTTTGATTCACATCTGAAAACATTGCTATAGTGAACAACGATTAGGGTTAGGTTAATTTAACTTAAAACTATATAATAGTTTAATTTACCTTAAAAGCTAGGGACGTAAAGATGTAGCTAGGTTTCTTATTTCCAAATTTCCTATATAGCTTTAGTTGGTAATTACTGGTTGGCTATTAGCAATTACACATTTATGCCAGTAGCAAATCTTTGGTAATAACTCTATAAATACTAACTTAATTGCTAATGATGCATTACATTTCAGCAACAATAATTCAATTGCTCTTGATCACATGCTTTTGCCACCGGCAAGTTGTTATTTTGTTACCATTATTGACCAAGATGCCAATGCTTGTCACTTGCAACTAATGCTTAGTTTCTTTTGATGCAGCGCCCCTCAAAACCTTAGAGGTCGTCGTACTAGCTAGATCGAGCTGAAATCAGATGAGTATCAATCGAGCTTGCACTCCAAACATACTAGCTCACATCAATGTTAATTTACTAGCTAGATCGAGCTGAAATCAGATGGGTATCATATAGCTTATATCATATGTTTGATTATATGTTGATTTGCTAGCTTTATTGCTTTTGTTATCGACCCTGGGGTCTCTCTGGAAGCGGTCTCTCTAACTATCTGGCTAGAGGAAAGACTTGCCAACACCTACCCCCCAGACCCTGCTCTTGAGTGGGATATACTGGGTTTGTTTGTTTGTTTGTTTGTTTTCATTTTTGTTTTAATCAAATTCAAATATACTAAAGTAATATATATTTATAACACTAAAATCTCCAAGATAACATTTAATCAATTATTATTGGATAAGATTACAAGAGCAGATATAGATCTTTGGATATTTTAAACAAAATATTATCATAATATTGATAATTGATAACAAGTATAATGCGGCTATAATACTCTAACAAGTTGAACAAATAAGATAATGGTAAGACGTACTCAACTAAAATTTGTTTAGCATAAAGCAGTTTTAAAAGTAAAGAGAAAAGATACAAGGTTTAGTGATATCTAATTCAGTGCAATAGCTTTTTGTTCCTTATCTTGATCGAACTTTAATACGTAATCAATTAAGGGTGATAATTTACGGAATAGAGGTGGCCGGACCTGTAAGTAGTGAGGGACACACAAAATTGTTTTTCATAGGGGTCGAAAATTATTAAATGATCGGTTGTCTATCAGTAAATATAAATTTTTTTGTACGAGTAAGTTTGGGTCACATAATTTTCATCAAATATTCAAACATTCAACCAACTAATTAGATAATAAATCAATTATATTAATCATAAATTAATAATTTAATATTTAATTTAGGAAATAATCAAATGATACAATAAATTTTAGAGAAAATTTTTAAAAATAAGTTCCTAAATTAAGGATTTTACGACCGTTTAGAATCGGATTTTAGAGATGATACGTGTAAGTAATGTTTTTAGAACCAGATCAGACAGTTAACCGGACGTCTTATTAGTTCATTGGTTGGACTAGTTAAACCAGTCAGACCGGATATAAGAACTCAATAAAATTATAATTATTTTATAAATATATATGTAAAAAATACTAAAAAAATAAAATATATATATGAAAAACCGGTTCGACCTGTCCAACCCCCAGTTCATCCGGTCCGGTTCCCGGTTCGACCGCCGGTCCGACCGGTCCGACCACCGGTTCAATGCCAAAACGATTTTAAGCACCAAACCGGACTGGTTTGGTGTCCGGTTCCCGGTCCAACTGGTCGGACCGTCCGGTCCGATCTGGTTTTCAAAACAATGCAGTGTAACAGTGAACAAATGGGTGGTCAATGGTAGCGGCTCCGACAAAATTACCGTCAAGTAATCATTTCATCAAAGTTTTATTAGGTAAAAATTTTCAATTATTGGATTAATGGAGTAACGACCTTAATCTTTTTAAATATTTAATATAAGCGCTTGGCAATTAGGGTTATAAGAAATAAAGAGATAACGGGCTAAACTGTTTGAATCACTGTTAGGTATTTAAGTTTATAAGAATTTTTAAACACGTGTAAATTGGTTTATAATAGAGTTATATTTGTAAAATTTTGAAATGTTAAATTGTTTTTTAGGGACGGTATCAAATTTTGTTGAGGATCTGTATCAAAGTTTCATGAGGTCGGTGTTAGAATTGCATGGAGGTCGTTGTTAATATTTTTAAGGGTCAGTCGGGAATGGTATATACTAAAAGGACAAAAATTTCATGGGGTGCGGGTGACCCCCCTTTGACCAATTTAGGTCCGTAAATGCCTGTAAGCATAAGATCTGAGGAGTCAGGTTATTTGAGCTTGATGTATTATATATAGTACGTTAAAGCCCATATATTACATGAATAAAATAAATAAAACATAATAAAATCAATAGTTTTATGAATATTTTACTTTCTAGATGTTATTAGTTATTGGTGAAATAAAAATATAATGAATATTTAAAAGTTTTAACAAATAATAAAATTAAAAATTATTACTTTATATTTAAATTTAAAGATAAAATAAGCCTGAAATCATATAAATTAGTATGTATTAATAAATTATTAAAATAAGAATATTTATATTTAAATATTTAATAGTCTAGTTTACTTATTTAAAATAACTAGGTGGGAACCGCATCGCGCGTTGCGCGATGTCATTTTTTTCATATAAAGATCGAGAGTACGGCTGTTAGTTACATTCAAAAGTATATATAGTGTAGTTGTTGGTTACATTCAAAGTATGCCATTGCATATGCCGGTAATATAAGTTGTCATATGTTCACAAAAGTTAATCTGATGGCTTCAAAAGGTTGATGCTGCCACCTGATATTTCTGATTTGGTTTTTTTAGTCAAAAGGTGGGATCACATATTAACAAAAGGTAGGATTACTGTGCATTTGATGCAGCCTTGGCATCTTCAAAAGGGTCTTGTTGTCGCTTGTTAGTCCTCTTTTGCCTTCTTTCCTGCTGGAGGACCTGCTGTTTAAAGGCTGTTAGAATTGTGTTATGGTTATTAGCGGTTAGTTAAGTTTTTTCTTACTTTCTTTTGTAAAGAGTGATCTTTTGGCTGATGTGCTTGTTTCAGCTCTATGCGTTGGGTGGAATGATGATGGTGTTGTCGGTGCAGGTGTGCTTGTTGTTGGTTGGTTATCTCTTATATTGTCAACCTTGATAACGGTGCAGTGCAGCATCTCGGCTTTGTTGTTTTTGTGCGCTTGGACATGGAATATGGCTTCGTTGTTGATGATTTGGTGTAGGGTGATGTCTGGGTTGTCTGTTGTTAGGATGTCAGGGCATGTCATCCCGGTGAGATTTGAGGATGGATCATTAAAGATTAGAGCAGGGACACTTCCTGTGTTGTCAGAGATTGTGGCAGTGATTCGATATCTGTAATAACAACTTGTTTTAGCTGTTTGTTGCATTTAAATAAAATTGCAGTTGTAGAAGACATACATTTCAGTTGGTACTTTGAGATTTCCGTGCATAGAACAGAACCATTCGTCTCCGACTTTCAGTAGGGATTGATCGCACTTTGGGCAGCCTATGCAATGCCATTCTCTGTCCTTTTGTAGCTCGGTCACTGCTGCTTTCAGAGTGAAATTACGTCCCTGTATATACATGTTTGTATACAATAAAATCAAACTGCATATGAAGTAAATTATGTAGTGATTGTTTTTTATTTATGTGCGTTAAGTTAATGAAGATATTAAACTACTAAATGCACATATATAAATTAAAGAGCGACTGATGTATGCAATGTAATTGGTCATATATAGGTCGATAGGTTTAATGCAAATTGGAAAATTTGTATGTAATTTCTTGCCTTATAGTAATAAATACCAAGCAACTGAAATACATGCTGAACCGAACAATAAACTGTGACTTACAACTCTCACATAACAATCGAATCAATTAGTTTATATTTGTGCGGAAATGGTTTTGATAACGATTAACAACTGTAAATACGCTTGTAGTTATCAGATGCTAGGTTTGAATTATAATAAGTATACTTATTGGGTTAAATTAAATTGAAGGGCCACATTGGGTTAGAACATACATTTTCCTCCTAATCATTCTGCAGTAAAGCATTATAAACAGATGAATATGTTTGTATTTGGTGTAACTTTTCTGTGTTGTATGAAAAGCAATTACTCATAGGGTTCTGCATACTGTAACATAAAACTATTAAATCACTACATAATAAGTGTGAACATTACAACCACCGATTACATTTAAACAAACATCACCAAGGAGAAACACGTGCCCCGGTAATCTCAGGCCATATCCAACGGCCGCTAATCTCATACCAGATCTAACGGCCAATACGTATTCGGTTACTATTCGTCAATTGGTGATAAACATATTGTTTAATAACTCGTGAGTGCCTGTTGGAAGTAATGTCATATAAACGCTTTGATGGCACAAAACACTCTTTCACCAATTTTGACCACTGTATATGCAAATAAAGAAGAATGTCGACATTCCACCTCAACGTTTTTGAGCATTTGTCTTAGTAATAAGTTTATAATTTGTTTACATATGTTAATCGGCAAGCTACCAACAAACCAAACTTTCTTTTATCTATGAGCTCAAGAAAAGGTAGGATGCAGATAACCAGGAAAGACAGAAAGGGAGAACCCTAAATTAACAACCCTATCAAAATGAAACCCTAAGTTAATAAACATGAAGAACACATCAGAAATTAATGGCAATTTCACAAAAACATTCGACCACCACAACATAAAACGACCAAAAATCAGAAACAAAACCAACATGCAACCTCAAAAAAACAGAATCCGACAACATAAATAAGAAGATGAATCAAAAAAAATAAGCAAACACAAACCTGGATGCCGAAGCAACAATCGGAAGCGAGTGTAGAACACAACAACTGCAAATCAAACCCAAAGAATAAGCATCCGATTACATTAAGAACACGATGAGACAAAGAACCGGCGAAAACACAAAGTACTGACCAAAACACACACCTAAAAACCGCAACAACGATCGGAGGATGAAGATTCATAGAGCATAATCGTGGCGGAAGAAAATCAAATAATACAACCACCGATTACATTTAAACAAACATCACCAAGGAGAAACACGTGCCCCGGTAATCTCAGGTCAGATCCAACGGCCGCTAATCTCATACCAGATCCAACGGCCGCTAATCTCATACCAGATCCAACGGCCAATACGTATTCGGTTACTATTCATCAATTGGAATTTTCATAATAGGTAATTATCATTTAATATGAGAGAGACAATAAACACAAATATAAGATATATTTATTTTAACATATTTTAGTTAAAAAAAGTCAAATTGATTATTTTATAATTTTTATATTTATTATAAGAGAGAGGCAGAAAAATATTTTTTTGATATGCTGTAATAATGATACGTGTATTTTGATATGCTAGAATGATGACACATGTGTTAAAAAAACTTTATTTTATTATATGATTTTTATCCAGTTCTTTTTACAAAAGTTTGTTGTCGTGACAAACCCCAACCTCTAGATCAAATAACAACGACCTTATTATTGCTTTAAGGTCGGTCAACTATGCAATATTATAGAAGTAAACAAAAATAAGAAGATAATTTTTATCATATTAAATCCATATTTGTTAGATTTAAATAATTGGATATATGGCTTTACAAAATTATTTGATTTATAACTTGTTTTTAATACAGAAAGTCTTTTACTTCTAGTTTGGGTCACACACGGTTTCAATTAAAAAAATAAGAAAAACAAGCTTGGTGTTGGAATTTTCTTGGCTATTAATGAGGTGTTTTCTTTAAGTAATTAATAATTTATATCCTTATCGGATGCTGGACAGTTTATAGCAAGTCAAATGTAAACGGTTTATAATTTATGTGCCTCACAATTTATTTGTTAATTCTTCAAAATTAAGGGTACAAAGCTCTCTGAGTTATTTAAGTCTTTGATAAATAACTTTTTTTAAGGTTTAGAATCATAATCAAGTGGAAATTTATACATATGGTGGGTAGGTAAGGAAATATCTTACTCGTAGTATATTATTTGATATGATTTTAAAATACAAAAAGGAAAAGACAGATTTGTATGCAAAAATAATATGATTTGTCTTTACGATTTTAACATGTTTTTTTTGTAAAAAGAGTTCCTTTTAACAAATGTTGTACTCATAAATATCAAATAGATTTGTATGCTTTCACCCACAACACATTTGTTGTCATACAGAGCAGAATTGAAGTAGACAAGACACTTGTATATTTATTTCAACATAAGACTTAATTGCAGAACATAAAATACGACTACTATATTTTTATGTTTTCACATTGAACATAAACATAGAGCACTAGTTTTTATAAACTTATATATTACACGGGTTGAATAAGTAAAATAATAATATAATAAAATTTATTAATTATAATATGATATTTTAAAGTATGATATGACTGAAAATAGGTATAAAAAGTACTATAAGTTATATAACAGTGATATCAACTTTTTAAAACTTTGTTTTTAAATTTTTTTAGAAAAAAATTATGTTCTAAAACAAACCGTATAAAAATATCATTTTTACAAAATTTCTTACTATAACTCCCAAAATTGAATTTTTTTGTTTTTAGAAAATTGACTTTCTAAAAATACTAATTTTGAAATATTTTATACTTTTAAAAAAGTTTCATGCTTTAGAAAAATTTATTAATAAATAGTTTATTTATTTAGAAGTAACATTAATAAATATATCTCTTTCTTAATTTATTAAATCTAAAAAATATTAAAAAATATTATTAGTAATTAAGGTAATTAATTAATAGTAAGAGATGTGGGAAAATTTTAATAAGAATGATTGTAGTGCTGTCACGTGTCATCCCAAGTTAATATTTTATTAGAGTACTTGACTAAAGACCCGTGTAATACATGAGTTCGATTATTAAAAATTGTTTTTGATTAAAAATGTTCATAAGTCGTAATATTATTGTTAATACTTTGTATAACGATTTTTATGTTTACCTTTTTAAAATCATCTAAACGGGATACACTGGGTATATTTTTGTTTATTTTTTTAAAAGAATCTATATCTAATATTAATAGCTTTTCTTTATCAATGCTTAAAATTCTGAATTATGTATAATATGAAATAAAGAGAACTTATAAATAATAAATTTAGTTAATAAACAAATTATATTGAACATGATAACATCTATAAACATCCAAAAACTTTTTTGTATATAAAATTTGATATTCTGTTTGTAATTTTATCATTATTTTCTAATATTAATAATTTTAATTCATGTCTACTTGTAACTAGAGATAATGTAACATAGAGTTTGAATCGGTGCCAGGGACCAAACATGCAATGATTACATAAAAGTGTGGACTTTCTTTGTGATTTTCAAAGTTTGGGGACCAAACCTGCAATTTGATTAAACCATAAAGACTATTTGTGCAATATTCTCTTTGGTTGAATAATAACATAAATCAATTTCATGCTTACATTAATTAAATTTAAATCAAAGTTTCATGCTTTCATAAACAAAAACATAAATTAGTCAAATTGATGTTAAAAAACTAAAATACTAAAGTTTATCTTGAAATCACAATCAAAATCCTTTAATCGTACGAACCACTGCTACAATTGTAATCGAGATTTGTATATATGAGTATTGAATTGAGACTTTGCAAAAGAGTGATTTAAAACTTGTGGTGTGAATGATATTAAATAGACCAATGAAGGCGTAAAAAGATCGGTGAGTTAAACTTGAAACATAACGTTATTTGAGGTAAATTGAAACCATGATATGCTTGTAAATTGAAAAGGATATAAAATGGTTCATCTTTCCATTTGAAAATCGATATCATGATTTGGGGAAATCGAAACCCTGATTTGATTATTTGAAACCCTTGATTTGATGAAATATATAAAATCATTTTGGAATAGAAGACACGTATGGGGTTTTTTCTTATTTGCATAGGACGAGTGAATTAGAAAACCTTTGTTTACTTGTTTGAATAAGCAAGTTTCAATTCACAATTTTAGTGTAATACAACCTGTAAAAACCTATTATATTATGTGTTCGATAGGGATAAAGCCAACTTGTACTACACGATTTGAATAAAAATATTAAATAGAATGAAAAATTTATTAATTATAAATCGATATTATAAAATAAGATATTATTAAAATCTTTCTTGTAATAAATAAAATATAATTAATATGATTATTAAATACTAGAGAAAAGTGAGAAAAAATTGGTGATAATGAATATGATGTTGACATGTGTTCTCATAGATATCTTTTTATTAGAGTAGTGAGATGAGATGAGATATAGAGTACTAATTTAGAAACCCATGTATAACACAAGTTGAATACTAATATTAATTTTGTTGTTATTAATTAATATCTAAAAATTATAAAAAAATCTAGGATAATATATTATTGAAATTGTATATAATTAACTACCTTAAGTAATAACAACATTAACAAAAAAAAAGTTAAACTTTCATCTTTTAAAAAATTTTGTTGTAAAAAATAATGTTTTAATTTTTCTATTTTTAAGAAGTTATTTTTAAACAACGTAATTTTTAAAACTTTTTTATATTAAAAACTTCATACTTTTTTAATTAAAAACATGATTTTTATTTATTAAAATTTTGTTTAATAATTTGAAAAGAATATACAACATAATTAGCATTTAATATTGTCATTAAAGAGTTAACTTTCTACGTTAATGACATGTGTCAAAATTGCTATGAGAGTATGCCATCTGTCAAAATAATTGTAAGAATATGACATGTGTCAAAAACTATTTTGATTTATTAGTATAAGATAAGATGACGATGAAGATTAAAGAAAACATGAAAAAAACCAAAATATAATGTATTTACATAAAAAGAAACCAATAACATAAAATAGAGCATTATATCAATTAGGAAAAATTACATATTTCCCTCTACAAACTTCATCAATTACAAATATACCCAACTTAAAATTTTAATTAGACATTTGCCCTTGTAAAATTCGGTTAATTACATATATGCCCAAATTAAAAGTTTAATTACATATGTCCCCTTATTTAACTTCGTTAATTACATATATACCTAAACTAAAAGTTTAATTACATATATCCACTTCATTAAATATAAATATTACATATTTATCCATTTGATTATTTTTATTAAAAATAGCTTATATAATTAGTATTTTACTCTTATTTTTATTAAACTATAAAATTATGTATTTTCTTTTTACTAGCTTTTCGAGTTTTGATTATTTTATAATATTTCTATACTAACATATTTTTTACCTTTTGTTGATAATTTTTTCTGATTCTTGTACAAGACAGGAAAAAAGGTGCGAAGACAGGAAATAAGGTTTGTAGATTAAGAGTGGCATCGTGGAATGTAGGAACCCTAACTAGTAAGTTACTTGAGTTAATTGATGTGCTGAAGAAACGTAGGGTCCAGATAGCGTGCCTTCAGGAGACTAGATGGCGGGATGGGAGAGCAAAAGAGTGCAATAGTTATAAACTATGGTATTCAGGGTCTGATGGAACAAAAAATGGTGTAGGTTTTCTAGTTGCTAAGGAACTTCATGATAATGTGGTGGAGGTGAGAAGATACGATGATAGAATTATGTTGTTAAGAATAGTAATAGGGGATGAGGTAGTGGCAGTAGTTAGCGCGTATGCACCCCATGTTGGACTAGGGGAAACAGAAAGAAAGAAGTTCTGGGAGAGTTTAGATCACGTTATCGGCGACATACCGAGAGAAGATAAGATATACATAGGAGGAGATTTTAATGGACATATCGGTAAGGATAATGAGCATTTCCAACTGGTGCATTGAGGCTACGGGTATGGTCTTAGGAATGACGGCGGTAGGGAGCTTCTCGACTTTGCAGTAGCGCATGACCTAGGCATCATTAATTCGTTCTTTAAGAAAAGAGAATCGCATCTAATCACGTTTAGCAGCGGTGGGAGACACACGCAGATAGACTATATATTGACGAGGAGAGAAGATCATAACTCGTGGAAGGACTGTAAAGCAATCTCGGGAGAGTCAGTTGTGACACAACACCATATGTTGGTGGCGGATATACGCCTCAAGAGACAAATTGCCCTACCGAACAAGAGAGTTAGATCTACGATTAGATGGGGCCAGCTCAAACACGAAAAGATTACCATTTTTAGAGATAAGGTCATACCACTGAACCAGACTGGACCACAGGAAGACGCAAACCAAAAGTGAGAGGATATGGCAACTAGGCTTATCCAAGCAGCTAAAGAAATGCTTGGAGTTACAACAAAAAGGACAGTCGGTCATAAGGAATCCTGGTGGTGGAACGAAAATGTACAGGAAAAGATACGAACCAAACAACAAAGTTTTAGAGAGCTTATACACTGTATCAATGAGGAAAAACGCGTAGAGCTAAAAGAAAAATACAAAGAGGCGAAGCGACAGGCGAAAAAATCGGTGTCAGAGGCAAAGAACACGGCGTACGAGATGATGTATAAACGATTAGAGACGAAAGAAGAAGAGCATGACATGTTTAAGATAGCCAAGGCAAGAGAAAGTAGAAGACAAGACTTGAGAATAGTGAAGTTCATAAAGGCTGTGGATGGAAAGGTTTTGGTGAATGAGAAAGACATTAATGTGAGATGGAAAACTTACTTCGATAACCTTTTCAACATAAGGAACCCAAATCAACAGACTGAGAGAGAGAACAACACAAACAACGCAACAAAACAACTGCTATTGTACAAGCATCACAATTGCCGAAGTTACAAGAGCTATGAAGAAAATGGGAAGGGCTAAAGCAGTGGGGCCAGACAACATACCGATTGAAGTGTGGAAATACCTGGGTGATGAGGGTCTCCAATGGTTAACAGACTTATTCAACACTATCTTTAAAACAGGGAAGATGCCAGACCAGTGGAGAACCAGTGTCATAGTACCCGTATATAAGAAAAAAGGAGATGTTCAATGTTGCGAAAACTACAGGGGAATAAAGCTATTGAGTCACACGATGAAATTATGGAAAAGAGTTACTGACACGAGAATTAGACGGGAAACTCAGATAGCGATAAACCAATTTGGATTTATGCCAGGACGCTCTACAACAGAAGCCATACACGTCGTAAGGCGATTAATGGAGAAATATAGAGAAAAGAAAAGGGACCTACATATGGTATTCATCGACCTAGAAAAGGCCTATGACAGTGTTCCGCGACAACTAATCTGGGAAAGTCTACGAATTAGAAGGGTACCAGAGAGGTATATCAAAATATTTACGGATATATATGACGGGGCAAAAACGTGTGTGCGAGCACCGATAGGAGACACACACACCTTCTAAGTGGAAGCAGGACTCCACCAAGGATCTGCATTGAGCCCATTTCTCTTCACAGTAGTGTTGGATGAGATGACCAAATCTATACAACAGTCAGCCCCGTGGTGCATGCTTTTTACGGATGATATTGTATTAATATCAGAATCTAAAATGATGCTTAACAACAAGCTAGAGTAGTGGAGAGCAGCACTAGAGTATAGAGGATTAAAGATAAGTCGCTCTAAGACGGAATACATGCATTGCAACTTTGGTGACGAGGCGGAAGAGGACACCCAAATCAGTATACAGGGTATGCCGGTCCCACGAACGTCTAGGTTCAAATACCTGGGCTCGTACCTGCAGGAGGACGGAGAGATACACAGCGATGTAGCGCACCGCGTTCAAGCAGGATGGTGCAAGTGGAGAGCAACATCAGGAATTCTATGTGATAAGAGGTTTCCAGCAAAACTAAAGGGAAAACTATACTGAGTGATGGTACGCCCAACTATGCTATATGGAACAGACTGTTGGGCCATAAAGAAATCGCACGAGAAACAAATAGAGGTGGCAGAAATGTGAATGCTGAGGTGGATGTGTGGAAACACAAAAATGGATCGGATAAGAAACGAAGTGTTTCGTCAGAAGTTAGAAGTGGCTTCTATTGCAGATAAAATACGAGAGGGAAGATTAAGATGGTTTGGGCATGTCAAGAGAAGACCAATGGCTGCACCGGTTAGAGCAGTCGAGAACATCATCCTAGAGGGTAGGAAGTGTAGAGGAAGACCTAGGTTGACTTGGGAAGAGATAATTAGGAGAGATATGGTACACTTGCACCTCTCTGAGCATATGATCGAGGATAGGAGTGAGTGGATGAGTAGAATTAAAATTAAGGACTTTTAGTGGGTTTTGTATCTAGGAAGGGACATTTTGATTGCGTGTTACGGGGCCTGATGTGTATGTAGTTCGCTTCTGCCCTTTTTAGAGGAATCTTGCTGCTTCTATGATGTATGATTGTTCATTTTTTATTTCCTTTTGGTGATACTTTACTGTATGTTGTATGTTGTATGCTGTATCATTTATCGTATCTTTGATTATATGCTGATTCGCTAGCGTTATGGCTTTTGATAGTGAGTCGGGGGTCTCTTTGGAAGCGGTCTCTCTACCTATCTGGGTAGAGGAAAGACTTGCCTACACCTACCCCTCCCCAGACCCTGCTCTTGAGCGGGATATACTGGGTTTGTTTGTTTGTCTTGTACAAGACACTTCCAGTCTCGTTATACGACATGATTCGAACACATATTTTTAAATTGTATAATGAGACTGGAAGTGTCTCGTATAGGTACCGGAAAAATTAGCATAAAATGTAAAAAAAGAAAAAGAACATAAAAACGTTAGTATCGAAATATTAATAAATAGTCAAAACTTGAAAAGCAAGTAAAGAAGAAAAAATATAATTTTATAGTTTAAAAAAATAAGAGTAAAATACTAATTATATAAGTTATTTTTAATAAAAATAATAAAATGGGTAAATATGTAATATTTATGTTTAATAAAATGGATATATGTAATTAAAATTTTAGTTTGAGTATATATGTAATTAACTATGTTTTAGAAGGGGATATATGTAATTAAACTTTTAATTTGGGTATATATGTAGTTAACTAAGCTTTACAAGGGGATGTATGTAATTAAAAATTTAAATTGGGTATATATGTAATTGATGAAATTTATAGAGGGATATATATAATTCTCCCTATCAATTATGCTACTCATTAGTTTTAATTTTAACTCAATCACGATTAAATGCACAAAATAATTATTAAAAACTCTTGATTGCTCTTCTGGATATTACCAAAAAAACCAAAACTAGCTAACTTGTTTATCGAGCTGCCTAATGCTCATCGTTTTTGCCACGCTATTATTGGATATACTACTATCTTGAAGATTCAATTCATTAAGTGCATTCAAAATAATACACATTTCTTTTTCTTTGCGTCACAACCACCATAAAAGATTTATCCAGTTATACTTACCCTATCTATTAAAAGACAAGGGCAATGAATAGTAAATATTGGAATTGTGATCGTTGGATTAATATGTACGGTGATGATATTGCCGCTAGCCAGCTTCTTCCAGAAGGCGCACATGGAGGGAGTTGGACGTGTGTTTGGTTTAGGTGGCCTTATGCCTCTGTTTACCTGTGTCTCTTTTGTCTTTCAGATAAGATACTCGGTTCTCTATTCTCTATCTACGTCCTAATCACAAAATGAACAGTTTTGATGTTGTGATTGGAGGTTCTCTATTCTCCTTGTCATTGTTTGACGTTGTGGGTTGCGGTGGTGGTGGCGATGGCGATGTTGGTGGATTTCTACTTTGATTATGATGGTGATACGGTGGTATGGTTGTTGCCGGTCCGCCGCCCATCTATGGTTCGGGTGGGCCAGGCGGTGGAACTTTGGGTGTTAATGGTGACGATGGTTGTGGTTCAAATCGCCTTTGTCTCCCTACGATCTCTGACGAGGTTGGTGATGACTTGGTGTATCCGGATTTACAATCTAAGGCCTTTAATTTAGGTTTTGCCTTCGTGGTCGCCAATCGCCGCTTTATGGATGGTCGCACTGGTCATCGTTGGTCTCCGACCCTTCTACTGGTTGCTGATCTTTGGCGATTTTGGTGGTTGTCTGTTGCATCTGGATTTATGATTTATCTTTATTGAGGCCTTTGATTTGGGGATTTTTGGCTTTGACGGTCATCGACCTCCGTTCTATGGGTGGTCGTCGGCTCAGATTCCCTATTTGTTCGTCGCAGACGATTGTGGCATGCCCATGGATGTGCTTCCTCTCTGCATCTCTCACCGCCACAGCTCTTCACCGACGCTCACCACTGTGGTCTGGTGAGTGTCTGGATGGTGGCGTGCCTTGAGTTGTCACTGCCTCCTATGGATTGGCCCTTTGGGGTGGATGTTGCGTTCCAGGTTTGATGTGGCGAATCGATGGTGATGGTATTTATTTTATCTGAAATTTATGTCTATGATGATCGGGGAGTCTCGATCTGAGACGAGATATGTCGACGATTGCCTTGGGCGAAGATGGTGTTTGTAAACACATCTGAGCCTACTTGATGTTGCTATATATCTGATTTCATTATTCTAGCTGCTTCATGTTTGCTTACGTTTGCTTTGGCGTGGTGATGATTTTTGTTTGATCTGATTTTTTTGTCAATGCGATTATGGTTGATGATGATGATTGTACACACATCTGAGACCACTCAATGTTACAGTTTCTGTCAGATTTCATTGTTCTAGCTGTTTCTTAGTCGTTTAGGTTTGTTTTGACGTAGATGTGTGTCGATGATGATGAACTGCCTCATCCGAGACCGGTTGTATTATTATTTAAGTGTTAAGTGGTTGCTTATTTGTGATTAAGGTTGTTTTATTGGGTTTGTTGTTTGATGGGTCATGATTATGTGACAAGAATTGCGTTGGTTGTCTGATCGTGGCTGCCGTTCATAGCTGCCATCCACAATCGAACGCCTAACGCACGTGCGTATGGGTTACAACTAGTTATAAAAAAAAGCTTTATGAACACTGTTTTTTTATTCTACCTGCTAGATTATATATTTGTGGGTTGGATTTCTTCTTCAGTAGGGTATTTGATTTAATTTACGGCTATTGTTGGTTGTTTTTGGTGTGGTGGCAATTCGATCCCTCCCTTTACTTTTTTTACTATTAAGCAAATGAAGTGTCATTTTGTAAACAAAAACAACTGTCACCTTTTTTTTCTCCGACTAAAAGAAAAGTACTCTAGTTTTGGTCTTGTTATTCATATGATTTCCATCGAGCTTTAAAACCAATTAACCTTTATTGAGCAAGAACAAGAAATAAAACAACACAAGATTTTTATATCTCAACCTAAGATTGACTTTGCATATAATAAAAAAAGAGTAGATTACAAATTTCGTCCTTTAAGTTTGTAGTAAATTTTAAAAACTATCCTTAAACTAAACAAATTACAAGAATTGTCCTTTATATTCAAGTTTTGTTATACGTTCAGTCCTTTCTCATAAGGTCCGTTTGTTTTAGTCGTTAAATCAAGTCGCATGTTTTGTACATGAGGGTAAATTGGTCTTTTTATCTTCACAATGCCCACCCTACCCCCACTCTTCTCTCTCTACACAAAGAACATCACTCTACCGCCCCACCTCCACCGTCGGCCCCTCCTCCATCGCCGACCCTCCTCCACTATCGTCATCATCATTCCTCACCCGCCTCCACCGCACCAGCATCTACTCCCTTCTGTCCCTACATAGTCGTAATCCCCTACCACTGCCACCACCGTGCGCCCTCCTCCATCACCACCACAACATCATCTTCCGTGTTCATCATATCTAAAAACGCACACCGGATCCATCACCATCGCTACCTTTCAAACACCATATCCATCATCATCGCTACTCATCTTCTCCCACCGGATCCATCACCATCGAATCGCAAATCCACAAACCAAACCACCATATTCAGTCACAAAAGGTGGAGATGCGGTCGTTCCATACCCCCCATCATCACAACCATCACCGTGAACATTTATTTTCCCCGTCTAATTTCATGATTTGAGATGATGATGGGTTTCAAGATTTTAGATACGTGGTTGGAGACTCTCATGTGACCTAAATCCACACACCACATCACCATCTTCAGTCACATATAGGTAGTGGCGATGATGGCGGTGGCGATGATGGCGGTGGTGACGATGGCGGTGGTGACGGCGGATGATGGCATCGTGGGAGATGATTGTAGAGGGGAGAGAGAGCGAGAGAGAAAGAAGTAAAAAGACTTAATTACACGGGTGGTCCCTGTGGTTAGTCCCGATTTCACTTTTGGTCCTTAACTCTTAGAACTACAAGGTTGGTCCAACACTTTGCACAAACGTAATACTAATGGTCCTTAGTTTGGACGGACGTTATCTTTTTCAGTTAAGTGTATGTGAAATTACCAAATTACCCTTGTAATAAATAAACTTAAGATAATATTAATTGATTTCACCTCACCCCACCCCACCCCTACCCCTCCCCTTCTCCTTCCTACTTCCCCTCCCCCTTCACCACCGGGTCAACCCACCACAATCACCATCTCCTTGACAAACTACCGTGCCCATCTCCATCACAACCATCACCTCTGCCAAAACGACCACCACAACCACCGTCTCTTTCACAGCGCCAGTGGGGCTGCCGGCGACGGTAATGGTTATTCGAGTGGCAACAACAAATCATCTTCCTTCTAAAGCTCAACCAACCGACTACACCACCGTCGTAAAACCAGCCACCATAACTCGCCGGAAAACCGGCCGCGACCACCGTGGTCCCGTTGGAAGTTGACTAGATCTGCAAATCACCGGCCATGAAGAAACTAACTGATGCACCAATGGTGAAGGGGATGGCAGCGATGGCAATGATGGCGATGGAAGTTGCAGGATCGAATATGTGGGTGGTTTTTCTCTTAACTCACTGTGAACAACACTCGGCAAGCATTCTATAAAGAGTTGATCACAATATAACAAGTAACAAGAAGTAAGAAAATTAACACAGCAGGTAAATTTTCAAGGTACTTTTATATATTGCTTCTCAACTCAAAGGATTACAAGACACTTGGACTCAAATCGCTTACATGAAGAGTTACAGGGAGAAGATATATATAATACTACCTACAGCCGGATATACTTTGATACCAGCTGGACACCTCTAACCTTACATCTATACTACAAGACTCTAGGTGAGGTCTTTCAGACATTTTTCCTGAGAGTTGGTAGTCAGGACATGTCCCTGACTTACCTTTTGTCACCAACTAAAGTTGGTAACATGTACTATCATAAAAGGTGAACAGTAGAATAAAGTATGGTCAACAACATGGCTCTTTAGGAAGATGCCATGCTGTATCAGAGGTCTGCAGCGGACTGTCAGGGACCATACTTTTATCTGCTGGTCATAGCAATGTCTTCTGAAGGATAAAGTACTTCGGAAGAATAACTTCTTCCGAAGGCACTTATACTTCGGAAGACTGCTTCTTCCGAGGCTTGGAGTCTTCTTTGTCTTCGGAAGCAGACTTTGTCTTCGGAAGCTCAGACTTTGTCTTCAACTCTTTCATCAGACTTTGTCTTTGGAAGCTCAGACTTTGTCTTCAGCTCTTTCATCAGACTTTGTCTTCGGAAGCTCAGACTTTGTCTTCAGCTCTTTCATCAGACTTTGTCTTTGGTAGATATCTTCAGCTGTTCTTCAGACTTTCAAAAGATCTCTTGCTCAGCTTTGGAAGCCTTTGAATGTAGTACCAAAAGATGACTATATGAAATAGTTTTGGTTGCACCAGCCTTATCATGATCCAACAAACTCCCCCTAGGCTGATGCTACTAAAACTTCACTTCTCTCTTCTTCTCAAAGCTCTCAGCACCAAGGAAAGTAAGTGTTTATCAGTGTCTTCATTCTTTCCTGCTGTGGTGCTGGGAATCTTGTACAGATCTTTGGTGGACAGAACCTCTACTCTGTCACCTTGGATTATATGTACCCTCTGTTGTGGCCCTCTGAAAAGAGTTAGTTGATGGGAAGTATAGTCATATTCCCATCGAACTATTGGTTCCAATTCAGGACCTTCCACCATTTGTAGAAAGGCTGTGCCTTTGGTGGTTGGTCTTTCCTTGTCTTCCACTCCTTTCAACTTCAACTCTTCTTCAATCTTGGCTCTTCTACTTCGTTCAGCCAAGTGGAGACCGCTGATATGGTTTCTGATGTGTGCAGCAGTCTTAGAGTTGGAGGGATTGGAGAATGGCTTCTCTGTAAGCTCAGCAAGATCAAATCTGCTGAGATGCAGTAGAGAAGTGGCATTAAGCCTGTTGGTTTCACCATTCTCCCTTTCCACAACAAAGTTGTGAGAAGGTTCATCGAACATCCACTGGATTATTGCATTTCTAGGTCCAGGAGATTGACAAGAAATCCTGTCCTCTTTCCTGGTATCCAGTAGAGTCACCAGTCTCCTTCTTAGTCTCTTCTCCTCAGCATTGAGGATATCGGAGTTGAGACCAAGAAGTCTTGCAGCCTGGCCCAAGGTGTCTCTAGGCAACTCGAGAAATTGGCCTACGGTGAGGGAGCTTGAAGAGTTATCAACATAGGTGATGTTGATAAGCTCTCCCTCACAGGAGATGCTGCTCAAAGTAGTGCAGTTGATGAGCCTCGTCTTGAACTCCTTTATTTCCTCAGAGGAGAGATGTTGAGGAGGCTGAGGGGATGGTCTTGGTTTTTGTTGGGTAGGCTTAGGTTTAGTGGTTTTGGGTTGTGTCTTGGGTTTTAGGATGGGTAGTTTGGGTGGTTGAGGTGATGTGGTAGGTTTGGGTAGAGTTGTGGGTTGAGGGGTGAAGGTTTCATCAGTGGGTTCTGTTTTAATGGGAAAAGAGGTTGGTTCTGGTGTGGGTTGTGGCTGTGGTTGAGTGGCTGGGATTGAGACCGTTCCCTGTACCCTCCTGTACATCTCCCTTCTCTTCCCTAGACGGATGTCAGCTTTGATTTCATTGACTATCCGTTGGAGTGTCCTTTCGGACATAGGTCCCACCTGCCTACCAGAGAAGCCATGAGCCCGGAGATAGTCCTTCATCCAGGCTTTGTCATTGGACTTCTTGGTGGCATTGACCCTCTTCTCTTCCTCCTTCCTCTCCTTTTCCCTCAACTTCTCCCTAGCAACCTTCTTCCTTTCCTTCTCCATTTGATCCTGCTCTTTATTGTGGAGCAGCAGGATCATGTCATCGTCATGTGGAGACAGTTCAGGAAGACTGATGCCTCTTGAGAGTAGGAACTTGATTCTATCCTCTCTCAGCTTCAGGGCTGCCTCCCTTCACTCTTCATCTTCTTTCTCCAAGGCCAACCTGGCTTCTTTTTCTTGTTGTAGCCTGGTTGACCTCTCCAAAGTCACCAACTCCTCTAGTGGTAGCAGGAGTATCTTCTCATTGGCAGCTCCTAGACTGATGAGCTGGTCAATGAGTGCTGTTCTTCTCTTCTGGTTAATTTCTTCCTGATGGCTGCAGCTGCCTTAGAACTAGCAGCTATCAGCTTTTCAGTAGGAAACCTACCTTTCTTTTTGGCCTTCTCAATCCTCTCCTCCTCCTGAATCTCTTCCACAGTCATTTTCGTTTTCCTTTGTCTTTGGCAGTGCTTGACTGTAGTGGTTCCTAGATGGAGGGTTGTGATTGAGAGAGAAGTTCAGCTGGTGTTTGGGTTGGAGGAATGTCAGAAATATCCTCCCTGCTCACCTCAGATGCTGGGCCATCAGTCCCCATTTCTCCTTCGAAGCTAATCTCAGGTTCCATGTGGACCTTAGGTTGACCAACTTCTTCCACAGTGGTAGAAGGTGCAGTCAGTCTTTGAAGCTCCTCAGCCCCAAAGTATATAAGTGTGGTGTCGGGGCTGGGCTGTTCTAGGGATGATCTCAATACAAACTTTGTGAAAAGTCTGTAGAGATCTTGAAGCATCTTTGAGTCAATCTCTAGAAAGGATTGAGATGACTCAGGTATTGTGATGAGTTGGGAAGTTAGAGATTGGGTCTGTGGTTCCACAAGTGTTTGTCTCTGAACTTTCTCCCCCTTTTTGGTAGCATCATCTTGAGAGCTAGATGAGCTAGAGGAAGAAGTCATTGAGACCTGAATTGGTACATGCCTAACAGACCTCTCCGTCTGTTTCTCAGCTAGTTTAGCCTTAAGGTTGTTAATCTCAAGTTGCTGAGTGGCAGTCCTTGATTCTAAGATCCTCACCTGTGATTCCAGGTTGGAGACCTTAGAAAGCAAGTACTGAAGTGTTAGTTGCATACTTCCCTCATCTTCATGAGAAGAATCACGGGGAGATGAGATAACATACCTAGTATGCTCACTCTCACCACCAGATGTGGCTTCTTGGCACCCTGGTTTCCTTTGCTCAAAGTCATCTCTTTCAGAGATGTCAATGGGCAAAGTTGTCGTAGACTCAGTCCTAATTATGTTACGACTGTCCTGAGAGCTCAATGAGAGACTCTGAGTAGTGGCAGCTGAGCCTACATGAGTCCCTTCCACATCAGTGGGACTCACCTCAGTAATTGGCTTCTGATGGGGGCTAGAGACAAGGGATCCCTCTTGGCTCTGTTGATCTTTCAGAGGGTGTTGTAGATCAACTTCATAGCCATGGAGAGATGTAATCTCTTCATCAGTGCGGAGTAAAAGGTCAGTGAAAGAGAGGGTGATTAGTCCTACTGACCCGGGACCTTGATCAATGTCTACAGGCATTGAGCCTATGGTGGGGCTGTCCCTAGAAGGCTGCACAGGGGAGTGTAGAGACTCACCCTGTGGGCTTAAGGCTTGGGGTTCGGGCTCAGGGGTTTGAGACTGAGGAGGCTCAAAACCCACATTGAGGTCAATTGTGAAGGATGGTGTGACCTCGGACTGAGTGGGAGCCTATGATTCCACTCTAGCCCTTTGGGTGTGAACAGGAGGAGCTTGTTCAATCAGAGTAGATTGAACAAGGGTTCGTTTTGGACGTCTCTGATATGTAGCTTTGATGGGTAAAGAAGGTTTTGGCATTGTGGTGGATGTTGCTGGTGTGGGTTCATCAACTGTGGGGATAATAGGGATGTCACCAGGAGCTATGCGCTCAGTCATCTCTGGAGGTAGTGGAGTATACCTTCCAGTGAAGTTGGCGGACATCTTCTTCAGTATCTTGAAGATGGTAGGTCTCACTTGTGGAACAGTAAGAGCAGCTGCGCAGACAAGCTTGCTCGGTTCCATCTCATAGTTGATTATGTGTTGAATAAATCGGGGATACATGAAGAATGTATCCCTGCTCAGATTTTTGATAAGGTTGGTCAACACAAATCGTGAGTAGTTGAAGTGAAGACCTCTCACCAACCCATGAACTAGGCATCCTAGTTCATACGGGATTTGATCCCAACCCCCTGATTTGTTGGAGAGGCAATGCAGGATAATATGCAGCAGGAACTTCCAATGGTAAGATAAATTGAACTTGTACACGGTTGATAAGCTGACATCTCCTCCATATCCCATGAGGATATAAGTGCCTTCCAAGTCTTCCTTGGGGAACTCAGTAGGAGCCCCATCATCATGAAGCTCAAGATGCTCCCTGATGAGTTGTTCAGTGATGACCAACTCTTGGCCACAAATGCGGGTTCTTAGGACTCGAACCCCATTCAGAACTGCAGTTTCACCGTTACTCCAGAATTCGGACATATGGTTGGAGTATACGGTGGGGTTAACTGTAAGAGCAGTGAGGTATGTGGATTCGGCAAGAAATGTGATGATTTGGGTAAAGTCGGCATCCCTTGACGAATCAAGTAATGCGACTTGGTTGTGCTGAGGGTTTAGCGCCATTTGAAGAAAAGGTGAGCTTGAAATTTGGATGAAATTGAAGGTTTGACAGTGAAGGGAATAATTAGGGCTGTAAAGTGGTAAAAGAAGATGAAATTGATCAGTCAAGATTATTTAAAAAGGGTGAATTGTGGTAGTGGTGGTAATAGGGTAACTATTTTGGGGTTACTGTGGGTGGTATGGTGGTTTACGGCGGAGAAATGACAGTGGCGGCAAGGATAATTTTAAATAATCTGACCATCATCAACAAAATCTTTACTTTTTACAGAGTGGGGCCCAAAAGATATCCGTTACATATAAAAACCTTTACTTCCGAGGGTAAAACATTTCCGAAGGTAATTTTCTTCCGAAGGCAATTTCTCTTCCGAAGCATGATATTGCTTCCGAAGGTAAAATTGTCCTTTGAAGGCACTTTATCTTCCGAAGCAAGGCATTGCTTCCGAAGGTAAAGTTGTCCTTTGAAGGCACTTTATCTTCCGAAGCAAGGCATTGCTTCCGAAGGTAAAGTTGTCTTTCCAAATGGAAAGTTGTATAAGTTTCGGAAGTAGAAACTCTTCCGAGAAGAAAATTTCCATTAAGGAATTTGGCTTCGGAAGATATTCAAGAATATCTTCCGAATATCTTCCGATAGTTAATTCCTCTTTGGAAGGAATTTACACTTGGAATAATTTAAAGATCTCTTGTAACTGGGCTTAAATTGTATTGACACGAGACTTTACATATTAAAAAGGTTTTCAAAAGAGGTAGTTATTCAATGTTTATCATCCCAATTGCTGATATGAGATACTTAAATCTTTGTTCATCAAATGACTTTGTGAACAAATCAGCATATTATTCATTTGAGTCAACTTTGATTAACTTTATCAGCTGTTTCTCATGAATATCTCTAATGAAATGATACCTGATATCAATATGCTTTGTCTTGGAGTGCTTCACCGGATTCTCAGTAATGGAGATAGCACTGTTGTTGTCAATATGGATAGGAGTAGTCATGAAGTTGAATCCATAGTCTAACATCTGATTTTGAATCCATAGCAGTTGAGCATAGCAGCTAGCAGCAGCAATGTATTCAGCTTCAGCAGTTGATGTAGAGACACAGGATTATTTCTTGCATTGCCATGAGATAATCCTTCCACCAAGAAATTGACATCCTCCTGATGTTGATTTCTTGTCAATGTTGCAGCCACCATAGTCACTGTCAGAGTATCCATAGAGATTGAAATCACTATTTCTTGGATACCAGAGTCCTAGTTTAGGTGCTCCTTTGAGGTATCTGAGGATTCTCTTTACAGCAGCTAGGTGAGACACCTTTGGAGCAGCCTGATATCTTGCACAAATGCATGTGGCAAACATGATATCTGGTCTACTAGCAGTGAGATACATCAGAGAACCAATGATTGCTCTATACTGATGTTGATCAGTATCCTCCCCCTCAAGGTCAGGGCAAAGATTATGGTTTCTGGGTATGGGTGTCTTGGCTGGTTTACAATCCTTCATTTCAAATCTATCTAAGATGTCTGAGACATACTTAGATTGACTGATGAAGAACCCTTCCTTCATCTGTTTCACCTGAATTCCAAGGAAAAAGTCCATTTTTCCCATGGAACTCATCTCAAACTTCTGCTTCATTATGCTTTCAAAGTCCTTGCACATTTGGTCGTTTGAAGAACCAAATATGATGTCATCAACATAGACTTGTACAAGCAAAATGTCTTCTCCACTCTTTCTGATGAAAAGAGTCTTGTCGATGGTACCTCTAGTGTATCCATTCTTCAGGAGAAACCGAGACAAGGTCTCATACCACAGCCTAGGTGCTTGGTGCAGCCCATATAGAGCTTTATCCAGTTTGCACACGTAGTTGGGGTGCTGTGGGTCTTCAAATCCTGGAGGTTGACATACATAGATTTCCCTATCTATATCCCCATATAGAAAAGCACACTTGACATCAAGTTGGTAGACTGTGAAGTTCTTGGATGCAGTATAAGCAAGGAAGATCCTAACTGCCTTAAGTCTTGCAACAGGTGCAAAGACATCAGTATTATCAATTCCTTCCTCCTGGGTGTATCCTTGAACTACTAGCCTTGCCTTGTTCTTGATAATCAAGCCTCTATCATCTTTCTTGTTCCTGAACACCCATTTAGTGCCTATGGGTACTTGACCAGATGGTAGTGGGCATAGATTCCAGACCTTTTGTCTTCTGAATTGAAACAGCTCCTCCTGCATCGATTCAACCCAACTACTATCCTTAAGGCATCTTCTACCTTCTTTGGTTCCATCTGAGACAAGAAGCATGAGTACAAGCAGACATTCCCATGATGAGTTTGTCCTCTTGTTCTCACACCCTCAGAGACATTCCCTATGATGTTCTCAGTTGGATGAGTGTTGTGAATCCTAAGACGAGGAATCACTTCCAGTTGCCGAGATAAGTCTACATTAGACATATTCTGATCAGGAGCTGGATCACTCTGTCCAACTGCTGTTTCAAAGTCATTCAATGAGGACTGATTGAATGATTGAGAAACGTCATCAATGGTTGGTTGTGAAGTAGGATTAACAGTTGCCTGTTCCTTCAGAATACTACTTCCCTCAACCTGGTGTTGTAATGGATCACCTGAAGAACTTTGAGGTTGATCAAGTGATTCACTTGTTGAAGCTTCATTATTCCTGGAGATAGTGACACTATCAGATCTGTGAATGGTTGAAGCTTGTTGCCTTTCAGCTCTTGGAGAATTTGGAAGAAGTCTGGGAAGCTCAAACAGTTGACTAGCATCAGCATCAGCATCAGCATCAGCATCAGCATTCTCTTGAGCACCTGTTCCAGCTGAAACATTCTCACAAGATGGTTTAGAATAGTTTGGAAACAATTCTAAATCAAAGATATACTCAGGTCCATTCCCCCTAACACAAGGAGTGTGCTCATTAACAACTATATTGGATGATTCCTCAAATTGTTGATTCTTGATATTGTATACTCTATAAGCTTTAGAGCTAGAAGAGTATCCAATAAAGATAGCATCATCCGACTTCTCAGCAAACTTTGCTAAGTTGTCCTTTGTGTTAAGTATGGTACACCTGCAGCCAAAGGACCTTAGAAAGCCAATGAACGGTGGCCTCTTGTTCCATAACTCATAAGGGGTTTTTCCATGGGGCTTAACTACAAGAACCCTGTTCTGCACATAGCATGCAGTGCTGACTGCCTCTGCCCAGAATGTTAGAGGCAGCTTTGAATCAGCTAACATGGTCCGAGCAGCCTCAATAAGTGTCCTGTTCCTCCTCTCAGCAACACCGTTTTGTTGAGGAGTTCTGGGAGCACTGTATTGTCTGGCAATCCCTTTTGAGTCACAGAATGAGTCAAGAACGAAGTTCTTAAACTCAGTCCCTTGATCACTTCTAATGATCTTAACCTTGTGATCAATTTGATTTTCTATTTTAAGAATAAAAGATTTTAAAGTTTCAGCAGTTTCATCTTTACTTCTTAAAAAGAATACCCATGTAAATCTTGTAAAATCATCAACTATCACAAGGCAGTATGATTTCCTTCCAATGCTCATTATACTTGTGGGTCCAAAGAGGTCCATGTGCAATAAGTGTAATGGAGTAGTGATAGAGTTAACACATTTGGATTTATGAGATGATCTGTGTTGTTTCCCTTTCAGGCATGCAACACAGTTATTTTTGCAGAAAAATTCCTTTTTAGGCAGACCATGTACCAAGTTATTTTTAGCCAATTTATTCATTGTTTTAAAATTCACATGACACATGCGTCTATGCCATAGTGTTGACTCATCACTATCAGCTTTGGAAAGAAAGCATGATACTTCACCCATAGGAGAAGCATTGTTCATGTCCAGCTTGTACATATCCCCTTTCCTGGGAGATCTAAGAAGCACCAATTCCGGAGGAATTGTCATCCCTGGTTTGAGGATAATGCACTCATGTTCTGTGAAGAGCATCTGATGCTTCTGATCACAGAATTGAGAAACACTTAACAGATTGTGTTCAAGCTGTTTGACAAAGTGAACTTTTTTAATGTTTATTCTGCCATTGGATATACTTCCTCTGCCCGAAATATATCCTCCGGCCTCACCTCCAAATTGGACAGGCCCTCCATCAAAGTTCTGGAATTGTTGAAGGAGAGATCGGTTCCCTGTCATGTGCCTGGAGCATCCACTATCTACAATCCAGACATTGTTGTTCTTGTCAAATGGACATCCCTGCACATAAGATGAGATGGTTAGTTTTGTTTGGAAGCCCAAGCCTTGCTGGTCTTGGGCTCTTCCAATGATAGTGACATAATTGAACCAAAAGATATGTATTGGGGCTCAATAGAGGTCATTGTTGAAGAAGAGGTTTGGGCTGCAGCATCTTCCTTGATCTTCCAATCCATCCCTTGGTTGATCTTTGAAAATGAGCTTGTTGAAGCTTGTGCAGCATGGCCTTCTTCCGAAGCTTCTTTCTTTTCGGAAGAAGCCTTCACCACCTTTTCTTCCGAAGTAGTCTTCTTCTGAGATGGTTTCAAGGGAGCCTTCTTGTTCTTCCGAACCTTAGAAGGTTTGGCTTCCGAAGCCATTTTCCCTTCGGAAGAAGTAGTTTCTTCCGAAAGCAACTTGGCTTCCGAGACCAACTTTCCCTTTTTCATCATTTGGCCCTTTTGAAGTGGTCCAACTGAGAAACCTTCTCTGACTTCTTCCTTTCTAACATTATTTGCATAATGTGTGCTTGCTGGATTGTAGTAACAATCTTTAGCCATGTGGTTGTGCAGACCACACATTATGCAGGCAATGTTAGTCTTTTGGGAACTTGCAGGTTGCTGTTTCTTGGGTTTCTTCTTTTCATCAGCAACTTTCCCTTTAAACTTCTGATCCTTCAGTAGGACAGGAGTGCTGGTATTACACTCCTTTCCTGAATCAGAAGTACCTACCACTTGAAATCCGGCAGAAATGAAGACACCCTTTTGCTCTGGGTCGATCTTAAGCTTGGACTCTGCAACCTTCTTGGCAGTCCTTCTAGCAGCTTTAGCTCTGCTTCTTCTTGCCTTGGTGGTTAGGATTTGGTCTTCACAGGTGGAGATGAGTGTATCCTCCTGTTTCTCCCCTATGGTGGCTACTATTTTTGCCTCATCCTTTAGTTCCAACGAAGAAGGGTCAGCAATTGGAACCTCATGCTCTTCAGTACCACATCTTGGTAGTCTAATAGAGTCATAAGAGTGTGGTGGAGCTATTTCATTGGTTCCCAACCCTTCTTTGTTTTGATAAAACATTTTGGAATGAGAGGTTGATGCAAGAATAGTTTGGAAGCTTTGCTCAGTAATAGCTTGCTTCCTGGCCTAGCCTCAGCTGTGACCAACTGGGCTTGAACCTCAGACAGTTTGGATATCAGATCTTTAATTTGAGTCTTATAATTAGTCTTTTCATGCTTTAAAAGAGATACAGTTTTCTTTAACTCCTCAATTTTCTTTTGATAGTCAGATTCAGCTCTCTTAAAATAAGATTTTAGCACATTTAAAGACTCAACCTCAGATCTGATTTCCGAAATGTAATCCTTATAAAGTTTAACTTTAGCAATACAGGCAGCAGTATAAAGATGTTCATATACCTGATCATCATCTGTTCCGGCCATGAGTACTTGAGCAGGAGTCACATCCTGTACCATGAAGCTCCAGTCAACTTCTTGAGCCACAGCAGCTGTTTCAGTTGACTTCTCTTCATGCTTTGAAGCAGTGGGATGTGTGGAGGCCTGTGGGGTTCCCGGGTTGTTCTTGGGAGCCTTGCATTCCCTTGCAAAGTGACCAAGTTGCTTGCAGTTGTAACACTTTGCTTTGCTTTTATCAAACCCAAACCTGCTGTTGACTGGGTTTTGAGGGAATTGCCTTCTAGTTCTCTTGAAGAACTTCTTCGCTCTGTAAGTTAAAAGAGCCATCTGCTGGACAATATCCATATACTCCACATCATCTGGACTGAAGCACTCAAGATCATCAAAGAAGTATTGAAAATCACCAGAGTGTCCACTTCCAGAGACAAAGGCACAACTATCCTGAGAAGAGTTGTGTTGAACCTTTTGAGACTTTAGAGTCTCAGGTAGAGTAATGTAAGGTCCGCTGTGTGAGTTGTCAGGGTAACATAGCAACTGATGTTGTGGTTCTATGGTTTCCCTTTCAACCACATGAAGGGCTGAACTCTGTTGGTTATTGGAGTGACCAGAGGAGTTCTGCATGTTCATCTCCATCTGGAATGTACTTAGGATACCATACAACTCTGTCAGAGTAAGAGTCTTAAGGTCCGAAGTTCTCTTGATTACAACACAGTAATGTATCCATAGTTTAGGAAGTGAAGACATGAACTTCCTAACTATGTCTCTGTTCTCAAGAGCAACTCCAATATCCTCCAGAGTATCTACTAGCTCAACATACCTGAAGTATTGTTGAGTCAAGGTCTCACCGGCCTTGAAAGTAAAGTTCTCAAACTGCTGCTTCAAGAGATCCTTCTTGTTCTCTTGGGTTTCCTTGGATCCTTCATACATCAGCTTTAGTGCTTCCCATAAATCTTTGGCAGTTTTGCACTTCTTGAAGCGTCTGTAGACGGAGTTGGGGAGAGCAGTTTGGAGAGAAGTCATAGCCCTTTGATCCAGCTCTATTCTCTTCCTGTCTTCTTCTGAGTAATCATCAACATCTTTTGGAATGATGCGATTTCCAGTGGCAGAAGTGGTGCTTGGTATGAAAGGACCATTGACAATGGAGTCTCACATCCTTGAATCTTGATACTTGATGAAGCCTTCCATTCTGATACACCATGTGTCAAAGTCTTCAGGGGTGATCAGTGGAGACTTGATCATGGTACCAGTTTCCATATCAGCCTTAGAGAGAGCAGCCATTTGAGTGAGTGGTTTGTAATGAGGAATGAAAAACAGGTTGATTTGGATGGTAAGATCTCACAATCAAGAGCCTGCAGCTCTGATACCAATTGCAGGATCGAATATGTGGGTGGTTTTTCTCTCAACTCACTGTGAACAACACTCGGCAAGCAGTCTATGAAGAGTTGATCACAATATAACAAGTAACAAAAAGTAAGAAAATTAACACAGCAGGTAAATTTTCAAGGTACTTTTATATATTGCTTCTCAACTCAAAGGATTACAAGACACTTGGACTCAAATCGCTTACATGAAAAGTTACAGGGAGAAGATATATATAATACTACCTACAGCCGGATATACTTTGATACCAGCTGGACACCTCTAACCTTACATCTATACTACAAGACTCTAGGTGAGGTCTTTCAGACATTTTGCCTGAGAGTTGGTAGTCAGGACATGTCCCTGACTTACCTTTTGTCACCAACTAAAGTTGGTAACATGTACTATCATAAAAAGGTGAACAGTAGAATAAAATATGGTCAACAACATGGCTCTTTAGGAAGATGCCATGCTGTATCAGAGGTCTGCAGCGGACTGTCAGGGACCATACTTTTATCTGCTGGTCATAGCAATGTCTTCCGAAGGATAAAGTACTTCGGAAGAATAACTTCTTCCGAAGGCACTTATACTTCGGAAGACTGCTTCTTCCGAGGCTTGGAGTCTTCTTTGTCTTTGGAAGCAGACTTTGTCTTCGGAAGCTCAGACTTTGTCTTTAGCTCTTTCATTAGACTTTGTCTTCGGAAGCTCAGACTTTGTCTTCAGCTCTTTCATTAGACTTTGTCTTCGGAAGCTCAGACTTTGTCTTCAGCTCTTTCATCAGACTTTGTCTTCGGTAGATATCTTCAGCTGTTCTTCAGACTTTCGGAAGATCTCTTGCTCAGCTTCGGAAGCCTTTGAATGTAGTACCAAAAGATGACTATGTGAAGTAGTTTTGGTTGCACCAGCCTTATCATGATCCAACAGAAGTTGACCAGATCTGTAAATCACTGGCCACGAAGAAACTAACTGATGCACCAATGGTGATGGGGATGACAGCGATGGCAATGATGGCGATAGAAGTTGACCAGATCTGCAAATGATGGAGGTTAGTCAGAGGTGGAGGGTTGCCGGAGATAAAGGGTCGCCGGAGTGATGGGGATGGCAGCGATGGCAATGGTGGCGATGGTGGCGATGGAAGTTGACCAGATCTGTAACTTTTGATTGTAGCATCGCGGGACTTGGAGAGATGCCGGAAAAGATGATAAACGGAAGGGCCATGGGTGGTGGTTTCCGGTTTATTGCGGTGGTGATGGTGATGTTGGTTGTTGAGGAAGATGGGTGGGGAGACGATTGTTGGGTTTTGAGTGGACTGTGGATTTCTAGTGGGGTGATGGTTTCATGCTTAGTGGGCCCCAATTTGAGAATTGTTTTTTTAATACAAGGGTATTTTAGTCAATTTTTTAAATTTAACAGAAAAACTTAATGGACATCCACTTCAAGGACCATTAGTGTTACGTTTGTGCAAAGTATTGGACCAACCTTATAGTTTTTAAGAGTTAGGGACCAAAAGTGAAATCGGGACTAATCATAAGGACCACCCATGTAATTAAAAATAAACGAACGTTAAGGGAAAGAATGAAAACTATTACAAAACTTGAATGTAAAAAAAAATTCTTGTAATTTTCTTAGTTTAAGGACAATTATTAAAATTTACCACAAACTTAAATGATGAAAAATGTAATTTACTCTAAAAACATTTTTACATATTTGATCTTCTTAAGATAATTAATTATATATCTTTGTAAGGCAAAAAGTTAGTTACATATTCTTCCTTCTAAAATCTATATATTACATGTTTATCTATTTTATTAAATTTAATTATTAACGACTAATTTACTCTTATTTTTATTAAGGATAATTACATATTTATTTTTTTAGTATTTTAATTGTTTAAAACTTTAATAATTGTTTATTTGTATTCAGAAATATAACTTTGATTATCGATTAAACTTTTGTATTTGGAGATGCAAGTTTTATTATTTTTATTACAAAGTCTCAAACTTAGGAACATATGTTATTGATAGTCATAGAAATGAAAACATAAAAAAATTTTAGTAAAAATAAGGATAAAATAATCTTTGAATAATTTAATAAAACAAATAAATATGTAATATGTATATATATATACACACACACAAGAAGGGTGCCCGCGCAATGCAGCGGGATGACATTTTACATTTGATACGAGCATTTAATATTTTATTATTCTTGTAGTAGTTTTATAAAAGTTTATTATGTTTTTTCTAAGTTAAAATTTAAAACATCAAATAAATGAGTTCTGCATGACGACTTGTATATACGCATTAACTTATTGTACCTCATAAAATACAGATCATTTCAGCAAAAAGTTTACACCAAAATGTTTAAAAATAAAAACAGATTAAGTTGTAGTCTCAAAACGTTTTTTAATATGATAGATTAAAAGATAAAGCTGAAATCTCAAAACATGTTAAGTTTTTTTGGTGAATGGGTAGATAATATAAAATTTTATGCAAATATTAGTAAGTATAAGGTTATTATGTAACTAATTATAAGGGGTAATATGTAAATAATATTATAATTACTATTTTATCCTTAAAAGTGGTTGTATCTTATGCATTGAATATAGTAAGTGTTCTTAATTTTATGGTATCTTAAAATACCCCTCTCATATGCTTTATATATATATATATAGGGAAGCATACTATTGAGAACCATAAATATGTAAAGAACTATAAAAAAACACATAAGCAATGGACATAACACCTCGATAAAATTGGTAATACTAAAAGATGATAGTTTGATTCTATTTTTTAATCTTTTTTTTCATTTTAACACCTCTCTCCTCAATTTTTTAGAAAAACTTTAAAATGTCCATATATGCAATACAATGTCTGTGCATTAATGTACATTATCAAAAGATTATAGATATCATGATCTTTAAAAATTTATCTTAAAAGTAGTTTACAAACACTTTGATATATTTATTTAATAAATAGTATAAGACTTAAAGTGATTCTTTCTGGTTCTTTACAGATTTATGGTTCTCAATTGAATGTCATTCTCTCTCTCTCTCTCTCTATATATATATATATTTCTATTATAATAAACATCTTTTTTCTAAATATTCAAGTAATAGAAATAGAAAATATACGAATTAAAAAAGAACAACATCTTCCTTTAACAACTAAAGTGTTATATCTTTTTTTTCTAAGATCATTAATTACATATTTTCTAAAACCAAAAATCAATTACATATTTCTCTTTGCTATATATATATATATATATATATATATATATATATATATACTAGCTTTAGTAAACCCGTGTATTACACGGTTTGAATAAATAAATATTAATATAATAAAATTTATTAATTATAAAATGATATTATAAATATGATATGACTGAAATTACGTATAAATAATAAAACAGTGATATCAAATTTTTAAAATTTTATTTTTAGATTTTTTTCCAAAAAAAATTAACATTTGGTTCTAAAACAAACCATATATAAATGTCATTTTTAAAAATTTTCTTATTATATCTCCCAAATTAATTATTTTTGGCATTAAAAAATTGAATTTTTAAAATACCACTTTTAAAATATTTCGTATTTTTAAAAAAAATTTATGCTTTAGAAAAAATTATTATTTTATCTAAAGTTGTTTATTTAGAAATAACATTAATAAATAGATCTCTTTTTTAATTTATTAAATATAAAGAATGTTAAATAATATTATTAGTAACTAAGGTAGTTATTTAAGAAGAGAGAGAGACGGGAAAATTTTGGTGAGGATGATTGTGATGCTGCCGCGTGTCACTTTAATTTACTCTTTTATTATAATACTAGCTTTAGTAAACCCGTGTATTACACGGGTTGAATAAATAAAATATTAATATAATAAATTTAATAATTATAAAATAATATTTTAAGATATGATATGACTGAAATTACGTATCGAAAATGATTATAAATAATAAAACAGAGATATTAACTTTTTAAATTTTTTAAGAAAAATAAACATTTTATTCTAAAACAAACCGTATAAAAATGTTAATTTTAAAAAAATTTCTTATTACAACTCCCAAATTTGATTATTTTTTGTTTTAGAAAATTGACTTTTTAAAAATTTCAATTTATTTAGAAATAACCTTAATATATAAATTTCTTTCTTAATTTATTATATATTAAAATAATTTTATTAGTAATTAAGGTAATTATTTAATAGGAGAGAGAGGCGCGAAAAAATGGTGAGAATGATTGTGGTGCTGACACATGGCACTCTCATTTATCCTTTTATTAGAGTAGTAAGATAAGATAAAGACAGTGTTGTTGAGACCGGATCGGACCGGCCGGTCCGACCGGTTCGACCGCGAATCGGGGGCTGGTCCGGTCCGGTCAGGGGTGATTCGTTTTTGTGGCTTTGAACCGGCCGGTCCGAACCGAACCGGCGGTTGGACCGGCGAACCTGCCCGGTTCCGACCGGTTTTCTAAATTTTTTTTTTTTGATTTTAGTGGGTAAAAACAGGGTGTTAAACCATAAATTAGTACGTAGGATATACAAATATAGTTAAGTTTTATATATAACTATAAAATATATGTATAAATCATATATAAATTACTTATATTTAATTACATATATAAATATAATTAAAATATAGTTAAATCCGGTCCATCCGGTCCGACCGGTCCGACCACCAAACCAGTAAGGCGTCCGGTTCGACGTCCGATCCGGTTCTAAAAACATTGGATAAAGATGATACAATATTTGGCTTTATCGATTTGCAATTAACTTAGTCGCAAATTAGTTATAAACTTGAAAACCTATATTATGTGTTTGTTTGTAGGGATATTTTACTAATTGAAATAGTAGGGTTGGATTGTAAATGTATGGAAGGCAAGTTAATTACCCGCCACCGCAGGAAGATTAAGGTGTTGTTTGTTTCTGAAGAGGTAAAACGTCTGCAGTCTGCAGACCACATCTGCAGACATCTGTAGGAGAAGAGGTGGACCAAACCTCTGCAGCCTGTATTAAAAAGACTGTTTGTTTTGTAACGTCTGCAGACTGCTAAAATAAACTGAAATTAATAAAAAGTTAAAATAAACAGAAATTTAAATAAACTGTCACAATAAACTGAAATTAAAATAAATTGTTAAAAGAGTTATACAATACTGAATTAATATAAATTAAACCACAACAACATTTTTTAGATCATTCATTCCATATTACTTCCGAATGACACATTCATTAACTGCTCAGCAATTTCATCTCGTAACTGAGTCATGTATTCCCGATCTGATGCAGTACCAAGTCCTTTTTGTCATCAAATTTAAGCAACTTTTCATCATCTATGCAGAATTGCAGATCTGATGCGGTTCCAATGAAGCGTCTATAATTCAAAATAAAATTTTCCATGTTGAAGTAGAAATTATGTTGAACTCATACTAGGAATGCTACACTATTCTGCCTGAGGTAATTACTATGCAAAATAAAGTAAATCACCAATAGAAATTCTACCTCTGATGCAGATTTTCAACATCGTAATAAAATTCGCAACAATTCACATTATTCAACACTAGAAATCAAGCGCATAAGCATCTGAATTCAAATCGGAGAGACCGAAACACAAAGATCAGCAAAATAAACGAATGTTTGAGAGAGAATACCTCGATCTGATAGAAGAGGCCATTGTAACCACGAGATTTGAAGAAATTATCGACGGCGTCGTTGCGACCGAGAGTATCAGGGGCGGCGGAAGTGCCGCCGACGGCGAACTTGCCGTTGTCACCGCCGGAGAAGCAGTTGCCCATCGGCGTCGCCGGTGGTGGTGGTGGTGGTGGTGGTGGTGGTGGTGGTGGTGGTGGTGGGTGGCGGTGGTTGACGGAGGAGGAAATTGAAGTTGAATTTGGAAGAGTAGACTAGAGAGGTTAGAAGAGGTTTGTAGAGGTAAGAAGACATTAGTCCACCTCTTCTTCAAGAAGAGGTCACGCAGACGTTTTTTAATGAAACGTCTTCAAAAAAACAAACACTTTGCAGACCTCAAACATCTGCCCATCTCTTTTTGGCGCAGACAAAAGAGCTTTAGAAGCTCTTTTCTAAAAAACAAACACCACCTAACTTCTAAAAAACAAACACCACCTAACAGAAGCTTGATATCTTTTTGGTCAGGTGTTGATCTTGTAGGGAACTCGATATCAAGTTTGTTGTTCGATATATAGTGACTTAGTTTGCTTCACTAATGATCAAATACTTACGGATATATGAAACCACGATGCTGATCAATAAGGACACAATGGGACTGTCATTTTATTTAGGAATTATATATTCATGCCATAATTTTCTTGAGGAATTAGTTTATGTTTGCACCTTTAGATAGTAATGTAAGCGATAAGGATATTGGGATCTAGCTAGGAGTTAAGTAAATGTTCTATTACATTGGGTTGAATAGATAAGACTGTTGTTGCATGATGTTAAACTTGTATATCAGATTTCAACCATATGTGCAACCTTTTGCTGGATTAGAAGTGTTTGCAGCAGGATTTGTTAGTTGTTGATCAAAAGTTCATGGAGATGACGTTTTCTCCTAATATACACTTGAAGTTCTTGCAAACATAATGAAGTTGGTATGGCCTTAGCATTTATGTTGATACTTTTTTCAAAGTGGAAACTTCATAATGCTGAGTATAAGTTGATAGATCTAGATCTGACCTTAGATGCATTAAACATGCATGCGGTCATTATTAAGTACACTACTTAACCCAGTGGCAGATCTAGAAACACTACAAGAATTTGACCCTATGGCGACAACAAAAGTCATCACCATAGATCCCATTTGTCGTCGCCATAGGCTATGGCGAAGACATGTCGTTGCCATAGCCCTAGTAGCCACAAGCCCGTTGCCATATGTCAGTTTTTTGTTGTCGCCACAATCTCTGTCGCCACAGAGGTCTATAGCGACGACGAGTCGTCGCCATAGATTTGTCGCCATATATTCTGACATTTAATTAACTAAATAAATTTTTTTTTGAAAAAGGTCTATGGCGACGACATGTCGTCGCCATAGGTCTAACAGACAATATATTATTATTATATATAAAAATAAAATAATTTATTTTAAAAAATTTCGGCAACCCTATGGCGACGACATGTCGTCGCCATAGACCCCTCTGTTTTAATTTAAAAATTAATTTTTTTTATTTTCCTATTATTCTCCCAATATTACAGGTTTTAATACAAATTTGTACAATATATTACGAATATTAATATGATTCAAGTTACATACCAAAAAACATACTAACTAATGTAAACATTTTAATTTTTTACAAACTAAACAAATTAACCATCTAATTGTCGTCATCTTCATCATTATCGAGATTTGATTTTCTTCTTTTAAATTCATCCATTCTTTCTTTCATTTCACATATTTGTTGCCTTATGGCTTCCATTTCTTCATTCTGATTTGATGACGACCGACTTGATGGTTCATAATGAGAGACATTTTTTTATTTTTCGACCAACCTGTTTAATTATAAGTATATATAAGATAATTGTAACATCTCGAATTTTTATGGATAAAAAAAAGGGTTAATTTTGTAAAATCTTAAAATAATTGATATTAATAATAATAATAAAAATAATGATAACAATAATAATAATAATAATAAAAATGATATTATTATAAATAATAATGCTAATAATGATAATAATAATAATAATGAAAATATTATTAATAATAATAATAATTTATAAAATTATTAAATTTGATTTAATAAGTCCAGGGGGTAGTTTTGCTAATCTTAAAACCTGTTTTAAAAACCTTTAACCTGAAATAATAATTTTTAGAACCGCAGGGACCATTCTGTAAATAATTAGAACCCAACCCCCCTTTCCCGTCGATTCCCCCGCCGGCACCATTCTCCGGCCAACACTCCGGCCAACCACCAATGACCAAAATACGCGGTTTAAGTTCAATTAAATGCCACCAACATCACCATGTGCAAGATTCGAACTCACGAGCCAAAAACGATTTAAAAATGGAACACTCAGTGCGATCTGGAACATCCCCGCGTGGTCGGCCGCTTTTACAGGCCAAGATCGCACTAACAGTCAATAATAATTCAATTAATCCAACCAAAACGATCACTTAACTATCTGTAACCTATTCCTAATTTCAATTTCATCTGAAACGAACACAAACATAGAATTCGAACACCCTCTCTTTCGCGACCTGCAACACTGTTGAAAACCTCAATTCGAGCTCTTTCTCTTGCAATTGACAGAGGGCTTCTCATCTCTACGTTCATTCAAAGCTTCCTGCAAAGTTAATTTGATTACTAACAACGTTTGCACCATGAACCAACATTCACCTCGTCGCGACTCGTTCTTACACTTGAGATCTTCAAATCGAACTCAATCATGTAAGTTTTACACATCTATGTACTCGTTTTTGCATGGGCAGTCAAAGCCCTATGATTGAATTCATTAACACCATCAAATCGAGGTTCAATTTTGGAGTAATCGAATTCTAGGGTTTATAAGTTGGAAAATTGGGGTTTTCTTTAATTACTGAATTTATTAATTATTTTCCAATTCATAACAGATTCGGGCCTTAGCCCAACCGGTAATCAGCGAACTCAATAGACAAGAGGTCCCGGGTTCGAACCGGGCCTCTGCCATTTTGTTTTTTTTTTTAGCTTAAAATCATTTATTTTATTTCATAAAAATTATAGAATAAGATTAAATTTAAATAAAAATCATTTCAATTAATAAACACCTTTAGAATTTATTTATTAGATTCTTGGACATAATTTAATAAATATAAAATTATATTATAATAATTTTGCAAGAATAATTTGTTTGTAAAATTTATTACAAATTTTAATACTTTATAAATCGCCTTGAAATCAATTTATCATCTTAGTCGATAATTATAATTGATTACTTACTTTGATTTCTATAATAATAATTAAATGTGTAAAATTATTATTAATATAATTACTAATTAATTATTAAAAATTAGTTATTGTATATATTATTATCAAAACAAACCCTTATACCTTT
Organism: Flaveria linearis; assembly: GCA_024085815.1. Classification (NCBI taxonomy): domain Eukaryota; kingdom Viridiplantae; phylum Streptophyta; class Magnoliopsida; order Asterales; family Asteraceae; genus Flaveria; species Flaveria linearis. Next base: position 43,631,261 of record CM044002.1, on the reverse strand, counting down.
TTTTTTCCTTCTCTATATTATTAACCTTATAATTCTTAAAATCATAAATAAATCTTATAACTCGTTTCAAATCATTCTAAATTATTATTCTTACAAATCGTATACATGGATAAATAGTTATTAAATTAATTATTCTTTTTTACATTTTACATTTTATCATCATCAAAACAATTAATATAAATTAAAGTGTCTAATCACATATTTCATCTTTATTTAACCAAAATGTAATCGATTGTTTTGTTTTATTAGATTTAGTTATTAAAAACCCCCAAACTCCAAATGAAACCCTAGATCACGTTTATTCGTTAATCTTACCTTTAAACTTAACCTTTGTATATATATATATATATATATATATATATATATATATATATATATATATATATACACGTTAGGTGTCTTGTAAGATGAATCGTTGGAGCCCCATTAATATCCTACTATCATCTTGTTTATACCAAGGTGAGTTTTCCTTGCCCCTTTTTACTTTATTTCACACCATTTTGGGGTGAAACATGATATTTATACATTACACACTTATAAACGTTTGAGACTTGTAAAGCACTTGCAATTCATCTTTATATCTTGTCATGGTTATTTGTATGTTGTAAGTGATTATATAAGATACATAGTTTGTTACAATCATTAACTATTGCTAGCCTGGCGACGTCTTAAATCTTTGGGCCTGACAAGCCTATTTGGTGCTAAAGTCGATGTATTGCCGACTCCTAGGAGCCGTATGCTTGTGCACTAGGGAACCAAATACACTTAGCCAATCTTATATACTTGTAATCAAGTCGAGGTTTGATTGTGAAGATATGTGTTCTATAACCTTACTAGCTTATAACCTATGACATGAATTGCTACTTATAATCTTTTCATATTATGTATGAAACCTTGGGAAACTCACCAACTATTTTTAGTTGACCTTTTATTTTTATCATGTTTCAGGTAACCCCGAGTTTAGAGTGATCTTTTGAAGCTTGCAATAAAACTAGGATGTGGACCTAGTTAAATAAATGAAATGTTATGTTATGTTTGATATTTGCTTGAATGTATTTCATGATTGAGACTTATGTTGTAATTCCTGTTGAAACTATTAATCTGATTATTTACATTTAAACATAGCGTTATGTGGCTGTGAACAATCGTATTACTCACGCCTCGACGATTCCGCCGTCAAGGTTGGGGTGTAACAATAATAATTCCCAAATTTCAACATCTAAACCAACAATACTACCAATAAATATAATATTCATTTTAACTTAATTGTCGTGTGTTGTTCGGGTAATTTTGACCCCTTTAACTAAAAGCACAAACTAATATAGTAACAACATATCAAAATAAAAAATCTAGTGGCGTATGTTTAGGTGATTTTGACCCATTTAACGTAAACAACATACTAAAAAAATATACTAACAATATATTAAATCCAATTAAACTACTAACATACAAAAATATGATAACAACATATTTAACAAATCATAAAAATAAAAGTTTTAAACTTACCCAATCATCTTCTGCCCTCTAATTGACCCATCCAAACCCTTCCTTGTAATGTGCTCTCCTCCATGTCCCAATGTGGCTCGGGGTCCCAGTTTGTTGCTCCTTTAAACATTAAAGATAATATTTATGATTTTGAAAAAACTAATAATACATATTTGGATAATACATGTTTTCTTACTTGAAGATATCGTCTCTGGGCATAGGAACGACTCCCATGCAAACTTGAATAGAGTTGTTTAGCTCTATTGTCTGAGCCTTTTTATGAAAGGCGTTTATGTTCTTCACTTATGAACAACTCAACTACCTTCTCCCATGCTTCTTGACTCTGGCCATTCGGGGGATGACTCATAGCCCGCTCTATATCATCATAACCTCCTTCATTCAAAAAATGTTTCTTCATGTCATGTCTTCTATCTCTAAAAGCTCGTTGGCAGTCCATGTGGATTCCAAGCTGAATTTCCTGCCAGTGATCTAAAGCGCGATGAGCCTCTAGGTCAAAGTATTCCTATAAAAAAAGCAATTAAATAAATACATAAAGGTTATGATAATCAAAATACAAATAAAACACTACATAAAATACTCACCTCAAGAAAATTAAATATTGATATGTTAAAAGTATCCGGAACTTTATCCCATGTGGGATAATGAAAAGGAACCGTGGAAACGTGATTTGATAAAGCCCTAACAAATAGTTGATTGTTTTCTCCGATGGCTTTATATTGTTTACCCGTGTGATCAAATTGAATGGGTAGTGGTTGGTTGTTGTTTGCTGTCCATTTCTCAAATAGGTTTAAGTTTCTTCCTTTTGAACGCTTTTTCTTACTTGACACTAAATTGATGTATAAAATTAAAAAGTTAGCAACATTTAAGATATATATTCGATGAAAAGATGCGTATTGAAAATTAACAGTAACTTACACGATTGGTAACTCGAACGGAGTGTATAACCATGTCCATGCGGGTCCCGACCTCCGCCGTCACCACCATGCGCTCCTGCTACACTTGATGACATAATCTTCAAACAAAACAAAAAATAATTACAACCATCTTATATTATCATTATAATAACATAAACTAATAATCAAATCGAAAAAATAATATTATCTTTCTAACAATACAAACTAATAAACAATTCAAACAACTTATATCATCTTTCTAACAACACAAACTAATAATCAACTCAAACAACTTATATTATCATTCTAACAACACAAACTAATAATCAAATCCCAAAAAATAATTTATCTTTCTAAAAATTCTAACAACTTATCTTTCTAACAACTCATATTGTTTTTCCAACAACACAAACTAATAATCAAATCAAAAAATAATATTTATCTTTCTAACAACACAAACTAATAAACAATTTAAACAACTTATATTATCATTCTAATAACACAAACTAATAATCAACTCAAACAATTTAAATAACTTATATTATCATTCTAACAAGACAAACTAATAAACAATTCAATTTAAAATTTTTACAAATTAACAAGAAATGTTAAACATACACACCTTAATTATGATGGTGGGGTTGACGGTTTTTGGAGTTCGACAAAAATGGTGGTTAGAACAGTGGAGGTGATGGGTTTTGGGTGGTGATGTGGGCCAAGGGTCATGGTGTTGGCATGAAATTCTGGTAGTTGAAGGTATTCGATGGTGGGGGTGACGGGAGTGGAGATGGGGGTTGAAGGGAGTAAGATGGAGGGTTACGAGAGTGGTGGTGGTGAGTTTTAGTTGTTGGTTTGCCGGTAGGAAGGAGTTGAGATCGCAGGTTTAGTGGTGGTGGGTTTTGAGAAAGTGAAGAAGAGATAAGGATCGGTGTAGATTTAGGGAATCTGAACGCTGTGGCGACGACATGTCGTCGCCATAGGGTTACTTAATTTTTAATTTATTTTTTTTAATGAAAGGCAGACTACACACACGGCAAAATGAAAAGGTCTATGACGACGACATGTCGTCGCCATAGGTCTTTTCCAAATTTTTTTTGTTATTTTATATTAATAATAATAATATAATAATATAATAATAATAATACTAATAGTATAATAATAATAGTAATAATAATAATAATTATTATACTAAAATAATAATAATAAAAAAAATAAATAATAATAATAATAATATTTATTATTATTTTTCTTATTATTATTATTATATTATTATTATTATTATTGTAGTTATTAATTTTGATATTATTATTCTATTATTATTTTAATATCAAAAATATTATTGTCAATAAAAATTTATTGTGAATATAACTTTTGTTATTATTGTTATGATATTATTATAAACGTGTATAATTCACACCATTGATCATGGTTGAATCATAATGGACCATTGATGTATGTAATCGACCTTAATCATCATAACCGTAGATTTAACATTCTTTCACACTCATTGATAATATTTAAGCATAAATAGACTTAACTTACTTTTAATAGGCATGATTTCTCGTAAATTACCATCAACGTATATAATTCGACACTAATCATAATAATTCGAACATGGTTAACGTTAGAGGTATGTGATCGACTTTAATCATCATAACTAAACATATTCAACATTTTTTGACACTCATTGATGATAATTTACCATATATCTATGTAAATTAACATTAAAGTGTGAAATTCAACACCAATGATGATAATTCAATTAGAACTAATCTTTGGCATATGTAATAACCCTAACTATCATAATTAAATATATTTGATAATGTTTGACACTTATCGATGATAATTAAGCATAAACAAGCTTAATTTACGGTAATAAGTTTAATTTCCCACACATTACCATCAAAGTGTGAAATTCAACACCAATGATCGTAATTTGATCATAGCTAACATTTGACGTGTGTAACCAACCCTGACTGTCATAACCAAAATCTTTAACATTGTTTGACACTCGTTGATGATAATTAAACATAATCAAACTTAATTTATCATTAACAAGCATAAATTTACATAATTTAGCATCAAAGTGTTAAATTCAACCCCAATAATCATAATTCAATCATACTTAACTTTTGACGCATGTAACCGACTTTAAATATTATAACCAAACATCTTTGGCCCAAATATACATTAAATGTTTATAATTATTATATATAATAATAACATCTAATATAATACTATTTAATATATTGTTATTATTATTATTTATTTATTTTACTTTTAATTAATAATAGTACATTTAATAATAATGTACATTACTTAATTAATAATAATAATAATAATATTCATACCAATAATAATTAATTTTATTAATATTAATTTAGAAAAAATAATTCACTCTATTGCGACGACATGTCGTCGCCATAGTCTTTTTATAATGGCGGGATTATTCCCTCCAATTTTTTTAGAGGAAAAAAACAAAACAAAAACAGGTTTTAACCTATGACGACTGTAACGCCCGTACTTTTTGTTGTTTCATTTTTAGTCTTTGTACCTTGTAATTCATCAATTCATACCCTTGTACTCTTGAGTCTTGATCAGTGGAAGTATTACTAAAAGTTATTCTATATACTTATATGTTACACATGCTTAAAAGAAACGTTGTATGCATTCAAATATACTTACGACACGCTGTAAATATAAATTCAGTCGGAATCATACGTGATCGGGTGTTCATGAGCGAATCCAACCAACTTGTAAACAAGCCCAAATCTTTAAAATATAATTAAGGTTCTTAAAACACGTAAAATAACCCAAAAGAAAAGCCCGAAACCAAGTCCAATGGTCCAAGCTTAACACAAACACAAGTTTGTGATCGTAACTCTCGAACCATATCAAGATCAATGCACCAAACCCAATTCTCAGTACCATGAATGTTAAATTACTTTTCTCCATATGAAAGTACTCTGAAAATGGTGAATGTATAAAAAAATCGCGTGCGAAACGGAGTTATAACGAAGCGGGAATCGCGAAAACAAGTTTGATGGTTTTGTTGACTAGTCAATTCGAAACCCACTCGGGTTTAAGCCCATTTTCCCTTTTTTTAACCTAATTAAAGCCCATTAAACCCAACTCCTTCCCTTTATAAACTAGCCTCCACCCTCACAAAACACTTTTACGCTCCACATCCCACCAAAACACTCTTAAATTCTCTCAAGATTCTCTTCTTCTTCACAAAAATTCTGCACAAAACCTTCAAGGTTAGAACACCATTCTAACCCATTTTTCTTGCTTCTAACACTTAAACCTTGCATCTAGCTTCATGGATACACCTCTAGGACTATCCCCAATGACTTTGCATTGGCAACATTGAGTGGAAGCCATCTATAATGAGGTCCAAAGCTAGTTTTACAAGGCTGAATTTTTACTTTGTTTTTGTCCTTGATGTTTTTAATCTTTTAACAAGCTTTAATCTTATTTTAAAACATACTAAACCACTTGGAACAAACCCATGGACTATCCTCTAGGTTTACAATGGTAAACACTAAGGGGGGAGGCACCTAAAATGGGTTCCCAAGTGGCTAAACTTTATGAAATTATTGCTCTTGAGTTTACCTTGTTCAAACTTGGATTTTCTTTGAACCAAACCTTGTCTCCAACAAACCTCATTGTTGGATGACTTGAGTTAAGGTAAAAATCCAGAAATGAATGAGTTTTGAACTTAACTTTATATCTTTTTATTACTCAAGTAATCTAACATAACAACAAGTGTGACAAACCAAACTAAGTATTCAACTTTACCATGTTGAAAAGCTTATGTTAAGGTTCAAATGGAAATCTTGAAGAATTTGGTTCTTCAAGTAGGGTTTTCCCACCATAACTCACCCGGATTACTTGAGATATTATATGTAGTATATCTATACTTTAAACATTTAAACTATTATGTAAGTATTTACAAAGGTTTGTGGATTATTACCCTACCTTCGTATCTCATGTCCTCATTCGAGGAGGGTACACTAACGTACTAACTTTACCATCCGAATCTCCAACACTAGTGGGTGAATTGTGTTTTGGTCCGCCATTGGCGATACATGACTTCTATGATTCTATATACATACGTACAAGTACTCAAATCCGAGTCTAAGACAAACCCGTTTTCCTTGTTAGGTTAACCGGTGTCTAATCCTCCCAAATCCATCTACTCATGACTCGGAACTTTTCCTATCGAAACCGTGAGTCATACTTCACCTCTTTTATTTTAACACTATTTGGGTTGCAACATGTACCATTTATCAAATACACTCAAGCATACATTCAATCAAACTTATTCTAAAACTCAATTCATACAAACATGCTTACTTGTTATACTATTTGTGAATACATTTTAGAATACATTATCTTGCAAGCAATCTAAACCTCTTAACATGTATAGCGCTATAGGACTAGCACATCCGCCGTATTATGATGGGTTTATGTTAAGTTATCAATCTTTACGGTCTTGCTCACTTTTGATGCTAAGATTACGCTAGTGGACACTTTGGTTTGATTATGGCTTTGCATGCTAGCAATGTACAAACTTTAGTATACTTTACTCATGTTAATTGAGATTTATTCACTATTATGCTATGTATACAAATTTGTATGCTCACCAACATATTCATATGTTGACCAATATTTTATACATATTGTAGGAAATGCTTGAAGCTTTATCAAGAAATTCAATTAGGTGGACTTAGAAACACACCAAATCTATCATTTTGTTATGTTTGTTTTAGACTTGTATTTCTCCAAATTATTGTATGTTTATTTGAAACATTGTAATGTTACGTTGATTAATGAAAATGAAATTTAATCTTAATTTATTGTCACTTTAGTTCTATGATGTCTTTGAACAATCTATCACTTCTCGCGCCCCGATGTTTCCACCATCGGTTGGGGTGTGACAGCGACGACATGTCGTCGCTATAGGGTTTCAGCTAATTTTTAATTTTTTTATATTTATTTAAATAAATCAAAAATCAATTTAAATGGGGCTATGGCGACGACATAGAGAACTCTATGGCGAGGACGAATTTTTGTCGCGATAGGTCTACCTATGGCGACAACAAGTCGTCGACATAAGGTTAGGATAGTCAAAAATCAAGATTTCTCTATAGCGACAACTTATCGTCGCCTTAGGGGGACCTATGGCGACTAGTGTGTGTCGTCGCCATAGAGTTTGTCGCCACAGATGAAAATTCTTGTAGTGAAAGTTAGTTCAGGGGTAACGTAATACAAGTTAAATTTTTTTAGGGGTAACGTAAAACCATAAAAAAATATTTCCTATATAATTTTATTTTTTTACACTACGTGTAAAAATTTGAGGGGTAGCGAAGGGCCGGAGGCTACCCCTAACCCCATAATAGGTCCGCCCCTGACTTAACCAGCATTGTTTTAGATGTGATGGCTTGTGGTCTGCTCATGCTCAAGGACAATTCATTTTCAACCTTTCTTTAAACAGTGAATTCATCTGTCTGTAGAAAAAAAAAGATTGTTTAAGAGTTATGAAGATGATTGTTTTATGGGGTGCTTCACTATGCTATATAAATTCATTGGTGTGACATAGATTTTACTTTGTGAGGAAGGTTATAGTGAGTTTTCAAATGCATTTTTTCATTGTTATAAAAAACAAAACTAATGCAACTCTTGCGATATATTGCGTTAGATCTTGAAAAAGTTTTATTAGCAAGGAGGAGGCACTCCTATGGAGTACCTTGTACTACGTTGTAATCCACCAATTACACACTGTCACATCACAAGTACTCTGAATTACCCTGAAACATTCAAAAAGCTGGAAATGCTACCCTGAACTACCCTGAAACTTTTATTTTAATATTAAAATAATTCAAAAGATAATTAACTCTTATTAAAAAATAAAAATTACAATAATTTAAATAATAAAAAATAAAAATACGAATACAACAAAAATAGAAATACAATAAAAAATCCTAAAAATATAAAATACTAAAAATTACAAGGCCAATTATATTTCTCGAACCAACACCTCGGGATTTTTTGCTACTAGTTTTTTTTAACCTTCAGGGATCCATGACAATATATTGTGATTATGTTTATGTTTGTATATGTGTGTTTGTGTAGATTAATATTGTGTATGTGTGTGAGTATTTATAGTGTGATTTTTTTTGTTGGCCTCCGACGGTAATAATTAACGGCTTTATAGCCGTTAGAATCGGGCTTCTCTCGGCGATTGGAACCCGACCCAGGGTACCCGGTGCCTACCCGAGAGGGTGGTGGCGGTGTTACTGCCCGGGTAGGGCAAACCCGAAATGCCCTTCGGGCACCACCCCCTCCTCCCTTAGGCTTTAAAAAGGTTGCATTAGGGAGGAGGGGGTGGTGCCCGAAAGGCATTTCGGGTTTGCCATACCCGGCGCGGTAACACCTCCTTCACCCTCTTGGGGAGGCACCCGGGTACCCTGGGTTGGGTTCCAATCGCCAAGAGAAACCCGATTCTAACGACTGTAAAGCCGTTAATTATTACCGTTGGAGGCCAAGAAAATTTTTTTTACACTATAAATACTCACACACATACACAATATTAATCTATACAAACACACATATACAAACACAAAGACAAATACAATCACAATATATTGTCATGGATCCCCGAAGGTAAAAAAACTAGTAGCAGAAAATCCCGAGGTGCTAGTTCCAGAAATATAATTGGTCTTGTGATTTTTAGTTTTTTATATTTTTTAGGATTTTTTATTGTATTTCTATTTTTATTGTATTCGTATTTTTATTTTTTATTATGTGAATTATTGTAATTTTTATTTTTTGATAAAAGTTAATTATCTTTTGAATTATTTTAATATTAAAATAAAAGTTACATGGTAGTTTAGGGTAGCATTTCTAGCTTTTTGGATGTTTTAAAGTAATTCATGATACTTGTGATGTGACAGTGTGTGATTGGTGAATTTCAGGATAGTCCAGGGTAGTCAATAGGAGTGGCCCCTCCTACCTTAACATCATTTAACATTTTTTTATTATCAAAGGTTGCATTAGATATAAATCAACTTTTTTGTTAAATAATATATGCAGCCTTTTAATAGGCTAATGCAATCTTTTTTTAACCTAATACAACTTTTTATTGAAAGTTTGTTTCAAAAATGTTTCATTAGGGTCATAATTTCTAGCAGTGAAAATGGCTTGTGTCTTTCATCAACTGGGGAAACGTGCTTGGAAATTTCACCAAATAAAATAGATACGTATTCAAACAATTGACACCAGTTGTCAAATTCATTTTATTTAGTCGTTTCAACATGATTATGATTATTATCCACACTTTTACCGTAACCACAAGAAAATTAGACCTCTTTGAATTTTAAAAGTCAAAAGTGTTTTAATTCAATTTCACAATCATTAGAATCATTGTGTTATTTTCTTTGTTTTGTATTATTGTAGGAATGTAGGATGAAAATGTGTTTCAAAACTAAGCGTATAGTTATTTTAAGTTAAATATGTTATGTAATCACTTAATACATTAAGAAAAACTTCTTACTGATTTGTTGTTTTGACTTAAAAAACTTATTGATATATTATAGCTATGTTACATTATTTAAATGTATGAATCGGTTTTCATTAGTTTCATTTTATTAAAATACTTGACTAACAGACGAGTACAAAATAAAGTTACAACCGTAATTTTTTAACAAAAAGGTCCAAATAAATTTTATTTTAATTTTCATAGAAGTACATTGCATGTTTTTCCCCAACAATCGATATATTATAGAAAAAGAGAATGATTTCCACTTGTTTAATTTGTAATTTTGATGAATGGTACTTTATATTTTTACCAAAATGATAAAAGCAATAAATTACAAAACTTAAATAATATAATAAATAGATTAATTAAGATCTTGTTTTATTAATTAAATAAATCAAGGAATAAAAATAAATGGGGTGAAGGAATATATGGATTATAGAAAAAACAATCGATATATTACAGAAAAAACCGACGGTTACATTATAGAAAAAACCAACGGTTTGGGACCAGTTTGGATTAGTTTTGGATGAAACCGGTTTGGAACCGGTTTTGGGCCAACCCGGTTTTGGAACCGGTTCAAAAAAACTGGTTTGAAACCGGTTTTTACCGTTAATTTTTTTTTCAAACGGTCATATAGCCGTTGAACCCGGTTTTTGATCGTATTTTTCACTTTTTTTGACCATTTTGCCCTTATATGATAGTATAAATAGGTAGTGGGTGTAATAGTTTAGTCACAACACTCAAAAGCTCAAAAACATGCTTAAAAATGTAAAAACGCACCCTCACTCTCAACTTTCTATTCTCTCAATCTCTTGAATTTTATATAATGGCTTCTGAATCATCCGTTCCAACCGGTGGATCCTCAAGTGTCGCTACCGTTGTTAGAATTATACCAACAACGAGAAACCAAGAGATTTGGTGCAATTTTGACTTAACTAGTTGTTTTCCCACCGCGCTTCGCGGCGGGGTTGAATCGACGCTTAAAAAACTTGAAAGAGGGCTCGGAAATGCCAGTTTGTTGTGACTGCAAACTAATTGTTTACCACGCCAAAACAACAATGTTAAAGGCTATTTGCTAATCGTCATCGCCCATCACCCATGTTTATACAAAAATTTAATTTCAACGGTTATAAAGCAACCGGAATCGGGTTCCGAACCGCCATTTGGTTGTGGCTGCGTGCTGTAAACTGTCGCCAAGTCATTGCAACCAACACGGTTGCATTCTAATCATAGCCCGTCGGAGAACAACAATCCATAACATCATTAAGCCAACATGAAAGGAAAGCATCCAAATCATAGTTGGTTTGAGAATTGGCATGCCTGCATATCCACAAACATAACAAAATAGTTTCAATTGGCCCTCCGATCTTGCCTTCATTAGCATAATTAGCTAAAAATTAAGGTTTAGATCAGGGACAATCATGATAAAGAGGACCTTACTAACCAACAAATTGCTTGCATCTTTCTACCCACATATAACATAGCAGTAAACGATACTGGAATCTAACATCTGTATCATAATGAAACAATCAAGTTATCCAATTCATTCGTGATTTTCTTTCTTTGAAGGATCTTCACCATCATGAAGAAGAATTGAATGGCATAAAAGACTGAATCAAAATTTTTTTTAAATCTACGAACATAAAAGGGATATCTAAAAACACAGCCTGGCTCCTTGACTTAAGTTGATTGACTGTCATAATTGTTGTTTATAGTGTCTATATACCAACTTTGCACAAAATCTGTTACTTCAAATAATCAAAGCCCAGTTGAGCAATGCATAATCTGACCTATTGACTTATTTAAAGAACAGATCAATTCATGTTATCATATGCTTCTGTCACACACCACAATCCATATAAATGCTTACTTGAATAAAGATGCGAGGCAGACCTTATATGATCTAAATTCTAACAGTTAACACAATAACAGGGTTTAAAGTATGATTCCAGCAATCATTCCACATTAAATTGACCCAGCCCATAATATTAGCTTTTGCTCATATTGTCCACCTACAAAAACAGATGCATCTCCCTGTGTGGTATCATGCAAGGGGCAACATAACTTTAGTTATTTATCCAAAATCCTCTAGAATTTATCTTTTCATAAAAGATGCCATACTCAAATCCTGACAATGAATTTGGCAAAGCTATATGACATTGACCAATAAGTGTCAACATCATGATCCACACCAGAAATCAGATAAGAAAGCCTCATGCTTTGGTCAAAGAAGAAACTTTAGTGCACTTCTTCTTTCTTTACGAGTCACTTTGTAAAGCTACAATAGTATCATTCTAAAAGATATAACCCAGTCAAATCACAAACTTGCAGTTTATAAATCAAAGTATCAAAGCAATCACTATATCTCATTAACAATTCAACATTATTTGAACCATGCATCCAATTTCCACCCCCTAATTCACCCAACTGAACCAAAATGCATCAAACTACAACCACAGAAAGGAGAAGCACGGTATAATACCTGCCTTAACAAGAGCATCATAAAGCTCCTCTGGCAAAATACAACCATTATGCTCAACATCAATCGCTTGAAAAATCCGATACAGTTCAAGCTCCTTATCATCCATATACCTCCTAAACTCCTGATAATCCACCCTCCCATCTCTATTCGCATCACAAACCCTAAGCAACTCCTTCGCATACTTTTAATCTGACGGAATCTGCAACGCCGATAACGCTACCTCGATCTGCGTACTATCCAAATACGCCACGTTTGACGTATCAAAGAAGCTAAACAAACTCCGTATCCTTGACTCTCGTTCGTCCTTCGTCTCCCCCAATGCCGCCAACACATGATCCATCGACACAGGCCCCGGTTTCCTCACCGGATTGCAGCAATTCGCCAGCCGGTGGTGCTGATCCGCCGGATGTCCGATCTCCGGCGACGTCATCACACGAATCGTCAATCGGTTGAACACATAATCGATCGTGGTGGAAGATAACGGATTGAAGATCTAGGTTTAGGGATTTGGTGATTTTATGTATGAACAATGGGATTAGGGTGAAGATATTTGGTGATCGCGTGGAGTAATGATTGAAGGATCTTTCTGGAGTGATTCTATAATGGTGGCAGGAGGAAGAAACCGGTACCGTTCGGCGAGAACTTGAGAGAGAAGTTGTAGGTGTGTTAATGGTATGGAGGAAAGTGGTGGTGGGTGAGTGATGTACTTTTCACCGATGAATAGTACTATTCATCGATGAAGCACAACTTCGTAAATTCATATTAGGTAATGTAATTTTTAGTTTAATTTTAATGTAATTTTTCATGTTTATTTTTTCTAATATGAGGCGATTTAAGATTAAGAATTTTAAAGTAATAATAAAAATAATAATTATAATAAAATAATAATAATAATAATAATAATAATAATAATAATAATAATAATTATTATTATTATTATTATTATTATTATAATATAATAATAATAATAATAATTATTATTATTATTATTATTATTATAATATAATAATAATAATAATAATAATAATAATAATAATAATAATAATAATAATAATAATAATAATAATAATAGGACTACTAATAGTAATAACAATAATAAAATTGGTAATAATACTAGTAATAATAATAATAATGAATTATAATAATAATAACAATAATAACAACTAATGATAATAGGAATAATAATAACAATAACATTAATTAAAATAAAAAAAATGAATAACCGGTTTTTCCAAACCGGTTCATCAACCCGACCCGGTTCAGTTCCAACCGGGTTGGGTTTTCCACCCTCAAAACCGGTTCTTACCCGAACCGGTTCTTGGTCAAAAACCGGTTTCCTTTGCGTTGACTTGGAACCGGTCCGGTTCGGACCCGAACCGGTTCCAAAAAAACCCCGAAATTTGCACCTCTATTAAAGGTCGTTTGCTTCGCAGAATTTTTTACAAAAGAATTAGAATTGAAACTAGAATATTGTTAAAATTAATAACGTATTTGGTTGGTCAATTTTTAGTGGAATTGGAATGTTAATTTTAAACATTTCATTGAATTTTTAAACATTCCGTAGGTAAGTGGAAAGAATGTGAATTCCAATGAATTTGAGAAAAAAAATTCAATTTCAGTTCCATTCGTGGACCAATCAAATATGATTTCACATGAAAAGTTTTTCAATTCCAATTCCAATTCCCGAAAATTCTATGAGCCCCCTGGGGCTTAAGATTTTCGTACTGAATTGGACTCTCTTGTTTATTTCCTTTTTTCCCTGAAAGACTAATTGGATCACTAATGAGCCACAAGCTTATCCAATCATCTTCATTACTTGAATACGACACCTTGGGGCACTAGGCTCTCGTACGACACCTTGGGGCACTAGGTTCTCGTACATTACTCTATTCTCATCAGTCTCGAACTGAAACCACCTTCACGAGGAAACTCACCTTAGGTGAGAAAACCCCCTGACGCTACCTGGAAGCCCTTTTCTTTTGTCATAGATGTTACTTGAACCCAAAACCCTCGCCTATTTTTAATGAAAGTTTGGGGTTTCTCACCTCAATCATTTGGGCTGACGATCATTGGTTCTTGTTTCTTGTTTAACAATGATTTTCTTATCTGCATTTAGGTTTTTGGGAGAATACACATAACTGTTCAAGATATAGAATGAGACTAATAAAAAACTGAGACTCTAAAGTATGTATAATTGCTAATATATAGTTTGCAAAATCTTGCTACAAGATGCCTACAATGCTTCTAAAAATGCACATAACAGGCATAAGAATAACATAGACGCCTAACAAACAACTATGTTGAGAATGGACGCTCTATTTTCAATCAATCTCCTGAAAAGGCAATTTAGTCCGGCCTCAAAACCATCAATGCTAACATCTAGAATTTGCAATTTCCTTAGCGTCATTTGGACATCAGTATCCTTCATCTTGTTGTTTTGTGCACTTTTGTATAGCGACATGGTAACCATGTCAACGGCTTCTACCTCGTTGACAAGCACCCTCTTCTTTTCATGTGTAGATGCACTCTTCAACACCAACTTTGATAAAAGATCAACTCCATTAGACGGCTTGGGCTTCGCTGACACAAAGACTAGAAGGGTTTTAAATAGGGAGATTGTGAGTGCATTAACTTCTCCAACAACTTTACTCACCATTGAAACATGGTGATCTACATCTGGAGATGATATTAAATTCATTTTCTTTGCTATACGCCTTAATGTCCCAAGGGTTTTGATGACGCTCTTCTTTGCTTTCTTCCTAAACAATACATATGCAGCAACATCATTAGAAATCGTCAAATCCCCACCTTTTCTTCGTAAGGCTGATTGAAGAATTTGCACGTTTTCCTTCATTAGCATGAACAATTCTCTGAGGACGCTACACGAGTCTAGCAACATAACTGACCCCTCCAAAGCTTCTTCAACCAAAGTTCCACTCTGGTGTCGTGAAAGCGCTTGTTGGGTATGTGGAGATCGAAGAAGCTCATCCATGCAAACATATAGCTCGGCTAATCCAACCAAACCTCTTTGAATGGTTTCAGACGAACATACCAAACCTCCCAACGCTTTAAGCTCATTAATTTTTGCTTCAGTCGTTATACGAGAAGGATCGGTTAACCTAGAGGGCAGACTAACAGATCTGAAATGAGATGTGGACGATGAGCCTTCCATCTATACAAACGTTCTTGAAAACTAAGGCAAAATTCAAGAATCAGAAAATATGAAAGCTTGGTATAGAAATGTAGTTTTGAGGTTATTTATATGGACAGAAGAAGCAACATATGGGCAAAGTTTGGCATCTACTGAATTATTTAATTTGGATATATGAGCTGTGATGTTTTGGCATTGATCATACCTCAATCCTTATAGTATGATATATCAGATCTTTCTATACGTTGCAAATTCTTCTTACTTTATATATAATATATTGAGTGGTGTTTGGTGTACCACTATACCATGCATAATTTTAATTCATCGGCAAACTGAACCTGTATGAGTATATTATTATATATAAATGCTCATAATCTGGGTACACAATTCAATGACCCGACATATGTTGTGAGACATATAATATTTATATTACACTAATGGATGAGGGCATATCATCTTGTCTGAAACAAATTATCATGGTAAATGATTAAATTAGTGGTAACAAGAATCTAGCCGGACCAGGCAAAAGTATGGGCCGGTTCGAGCCATTATTGAGTAGTTTTTTTCTGGACGGAAATTGTAGTACTGAGTTTAGGAGGATAAGTGTTATTTTAAGCGAGTTCAATTGTCTGTTTCTCGGTTGGGACCGCATCCCCAGCTTCATCAAGAAGAAACCCTTAACTTGAAAAACCCCTTGACTTAACTCGGAGAATTTTGTCTGAGCGAGACTCGAATCAGCGACCTCCCCTGTGAAAACCACCAGAAATCCACTTCGCTAAATGGCCATTGCCAATCATTGAATTGTTAAGTACCCCGTATTTAAGCACAACTTTAAATAAAGAAGCATGTTTTAGCAATGTTGTTAGGACCGGATCGGACCGGCCGGTCTGACCGGTTCGACCGGGATTCGGAGGCCTGTCCGGTCCGGTCGAGGGTGGTTCGTTTTTGGAGAGTTGAACCGGCCGGTTCGAACCGAGTCGGCGGTTGGACCGGCCAACCGGTTCGGGTCCGACCGGATTTTGATTTTTTTTTTTTTTTTTTTTTTGATTTTAGTGGGTAAAAACGGGGTGTTAAACCATAAATTAGTACTTTGTATATACAAATATAGTTAAGTTTTATATATAACTATAAAATATATGTATAAATCATATATAAATTACTTATATTTAATTACATATATAAATATAATTAAAATATAGTTAAATCCGGTCCATCCGGTCCGACCGGTCCGACCGGTCCGACCACCAAACCAGTAAGCCGTCCGGTTCGACGTCCGATCCGGTTCTGAGAACATTGTGTTTTAGCTCTATTAGTTTTGATTTTATCCTCGTTCGCCATAAATATAACAAGATGCAGACCAATCTCATCCAATTTCAAATTGCTTTTAGGGCCGGCCTTGAGGGTGCGCCGGGTGGGTGAGCTCGAGCGGCCCAAACTTTCATAGGGCCCAATTTTTTCGTTGTTTATGTATCAAGTGTCGATTAACATATGTAGAAAAAAAAAACATTAGTAATTATATGTTTTAAAGCGATCTAATAAACTAATACATATTTTTAAATCCAATAACATATCTCAGAGTGGCCGATTAACCTATATAACACGAATAACTTCAAAATTTTTTTTTAAAAAAAACATATTTTATGTACATTTGTTCCCAACAATTTGAACGCAACCGATTGTTGATTACACTGAATCACAAGCACCCTATCGAGTATTAAGAAGCTCATTTTTTACTAATCCTACGTGACATGTGAAGTAACGAACTAGAGATGTTACTTAGTGATGTAACTTGTTGCATTCTTAATTAAACATTTCAATGATATACAAGTAAAAAAGTTAAGCATTCTATTTCCCTGACTATGAATTCACAAAAAATGATTTTTATTAACATAGATGATAAATAATAGAGTATAACAACATCATCCTTACATAAATGAAAACATTATTAAATTATAAAAGTCATAGTTATGACATAATCTTGGAGTTGTGCTTAAATACAGTGTTTAGCTACTCAATGATTGCTCAATCCGGCCATTCCTTTTTGTGGTCCGGCTGGATGCCTGGATTCTTGCTACCACTAAAATATAAAAATTTAAATAAAGATCAGAATTAGATTAATAGATACTACAAATGATTTGGGACACAACACCAAAACATCACAAGAATTAGATTAATAGATACTACAAATGATTTGGGACACAACACCAAAACATCACAGCTCATATATCTTTCAAAATAATTCACTATATGCCAAAATTTGCCTTTATATATATACCCTCAAAAGTATCTATACTATATTAATATACATATGGGAGGGATAACATGGTCATTTGACAAAAAACTCCTAATTTTAAGAGTTGTATAACTCTTCTAGCAGAAAGTACAACTCCTAAAGCATTGAAATCCTCCGCATTCCCAAAACTCAATTCTCAATGAAGTACAACTCTTCTAGCAGAAAGTACAACTCTTAATTTAAAAATTATATACTTTCTCTGCTTCAGTACCATTTTTACTTTATCTCACCTACACTCCTCTCTGTCTCAATGAAGAAGAACTATCTCAACAAAGAAAAACAATGTAGTGGAGGAGATCAAAAACCGATGCAAGATGAAATTGTGTATTACAAGAGACAAATCAATCGGATTACACACTTGACATGGAGCTTCCTACTCCGGCATTCCATTCAGACCCGCAACTATCACAAAGGTAATATCGGCAATGAAACCAACTTAAAATCAGCTGCTTAGAGTCGTCCGTTCTATAGAATTCCGATAGCTTTTCATGTGACATTTCTGTAGTATTCTTTGCTTGTGATTGCTTCACCTTTATGTATATTCTTCATTTTTATGTATTTTAGTTACTTTTTGCTTGCAAGAATCTGTTTGTGGTTTCTCAAGTTTTGGTTGATCTGTATATATTAATGCTTCCACTATATGTTTCTTGATTAGTGTCTACTTTTTAAATGACGAAGAAGGAGCCAAAGGCAGCGGTACAGCAGATCTGTTATGTGCTCTTGAATTTAGGCTTTCATATCTTATACGAAGTTTACTTTTGGTGTTGAACAGGAACCTCTTGAATCCAACTGAAGCTTTTGTTAGGTTAGTGATGTTAAGATGATAGGTGGTCTTCGTTACGAGAAGTGACCACCACTACGGCCAATATGTGGTTGATTAAGGCTTTTATTTGCTTCTTTGGGTTTTCATATGGTAACATTCTTGCTTCACCTTTTAGATTAAACCTCTATTTTTTATTTTTTATTTCAGTCTATGGCTAGGAGTTATTATTATATATGATTTCTCCATTTTGATTACAGTGAGTCAAGTCTAATCAAGGAAAAAATTACTTCCATTTACTTATTTGTTTAATCAACATACGTGGTTTGGCAATTTTCTTTGTCTTTGGATTTAAAGATAAAAGGTCTTGAAATTGTTTAGAAGCTAGAGGAAACAAGCAAGATCTCTATTGGTTCTTACAATTATGGTTTTATATGTTAGTTGTGTTTCAGCAGGCAGCACATGGCATAAACTGTTTGGAGCTTCTCGTGATCCTGCATACACAGTTACCAGATCTCAAAAGACCTTCTACCCTATTGAGTGGCAACGTTCTCCTCTAATGACTCAACTTGTCTTTTCAATGACTTGAATCAGTTTGCATGACTAATTTTTGTCCAGGTATTTAATGAATCATGAAATTAATTTGGTTGCATATATGATACAAACATTATTGTATTAGAACTTTTTTATTCATAAACCATTTACCAACTAAGTTTGTAGGTTAAGTAGTATAAATTGACAATAAGTCCTGTTTCCATTATGCCTTTGGTGACAAAATATGATGTACAAAATGGTTATGCTAAACCTTCAAATATATAGATTGTGAAAATTGATGCTCCTAGTTCTACAAATCATATAAGAAGCCTAACTTCTGGTGTTATAACTTGTAAGTGGTTTTAATTTTTTTAAAATCTTCCCAACATGTGTGCTCATGTAGTCAATTCGGGTCATACTTTGCCTATTTGCCTCTAATGACCCATTTGGGTAAAATATAGTGTTGATTTATTTTGATTTTAATATGATATTTTTATTTGACTTTTAGTTCTTAACTAAACACTGTATGTACAATTATAGTTAATTTATAGAACTAGCATTTAGCAAAGTTATTAATTAAATAAAGGATTCCAATATATTACAAGTAATCAATAATGCAATCACAGTAAACCTTCGATAACGTAGTTAAAGTGCACTTAAATGCAAGTTGTAAGCTTCTATTGGTGTTGTTTTGATAATAAATATTTCTGAGGTTAGTATGATGTTTATATTTTTATTAGTGACACTGTGTATACGCAATATATATATATATATATATATATATATATATATATATATATATATATATATATATATATATATATATATATATATATATATATATATATATATATATATATATATATATATAGGGGGAGGTTCCACTAAAAAAATATATTTTGCCTAAGAAGGCTAAGAAGAAATGAGGTGGTGACATGTGGCAAAACTAGAAAATAGGATTAAAGAGTATTTTGGTCTATTAACAATTTTGTGCTGTTTTATGAAATCCAGCACAACCCTATACTGCTTTATGAAATCCAGAATAACCCTATGCTGTTTTATGAAATACAGCACACCCTGTGCTGTTATACGAAATACAGTACAACCCTGTACTGTTTTATGAAATACAGCACAACCCTGTGCTGTTTTATGAAATACAGCACAACCCTGTGCTGTTTTATGAAATACGAACCACTTGTTAATTAACATTCGCCAAGTGCGATGCACATAAACACTGATGAATATATTATATTTTAGATTACATAAAAAGGTACAAATCAAAAGCTCCAAAGGGCCGTTGATAGTCATCATTCATCATTGATGTTTCAGGTCAAGACAAAAGCCATTATCAACGGCTACATATTCACTCATCAACGATCCACACCACCTTACCGGAGTCATAAATCCGACTAAACTATCGGAGGAATCATTCTAACCCTAAAACCAAATCACCCCACCAATGCATTTCTCTTGTTGCTAATCGTTTTCATCAGCAAATGACCTTGTAATTCATACCAAATTCACCCATATAGCCTCATCAATTCCTTCAGATTGGCCTCTGTTTTGTTACAATCAGGTGAGAATCAACACATTTCAGAAATGAATCGTGTTTTGGAGCGAATTGAAGGAAATGCCCTTTGATACGAAGCTCTTTGGGGTCTTTTTGCTGAAAGGGGATTAGGGTTTTGTTTTTTAATGTATTTCAGTGTAATTAGCCTTTGATTTTGTTGTTTTTGTGAGTAATTTGAAGATTTGTGTGTTGATTATCTCGAATTTGATTGAGATGTGTGAAATATTGTTGTGACAAAAGAAGACAGTGAAGAGGAAGACAGAGGGGTGTTAAAGTTTTAGACTTTTTGTCGGTCAAATTGAAACAATGTCAACTGCTGATGTTGCTTTGAGTCCGATTCACATCGAGTCTGGTTTTGTTCATAGCATTAATTAATCCATTGTTCATAGCATTAATGAAATACAGCACAACCCTGTGCTGTTTTATGAGATACAACACAACCCTGTGCTGTTTTATGAGATACAGCACAACCCTGTGCTGTTTTATGAGATACAGCACAACCCTGTGCTGTTTTATGAGATACAGCACAACCCTGTGCTGTTTTATGAGATACATCACAACCATGTGCTGTTTTATGAGATACAGCACAACCCTGTGCTGTTTTATGAGATACAGCACAATCCTGTGCTGTTTTATGAAATACAGCACAACCCTGTGCTGTCTTATAAAATACAGCACAAAAACGTTAAAATGCAGCACAATTTCACCAAATTTGTTTTTTTAATAAAAAATATAGCAATACTATACTCAATTTAAAGAGAAAAAAATGCTTGATTTTATGGTGTAATTTTTTTTAAAAAATAATCTAGCATGAAAAAGTTATAAACGTTTAAAAAAATTGGGGGAAACTCAAAAAAGTCAACAAAAGTGGTTACATACCCAAAATACCCTTCCATTTTTTTATTTGCAACTTTATCATCTTAGACATTGATTAAGAAATGGAAGGCTAAGATCATTTCTTACATTTCTTAGGCAAATTTTTTTATTTATTTCTTAGGCAAATATATATATATATATATATATATATATGTATATATATATATATGTAACAATATGTTTGAACTCATATAAATGTAACAATATGTTTTTCAGGTCTTGCAAGCTTTAAGAAGGCTTGAACTCATGGAGGATGAAATCTTCTCATGCACTTGCTGCAAAATTACTTTCTAAAAATGAGAAGTTAGTTGACAAGGTATTTAATTTTAGCACAATTAATTTTACAATAGTCATAAGAACCAGTGATTATGCTATATGATTGCAGGCCCACAACTTAACCCCAAACTGCATCAACCCATTCATATTCACGTATTAAAGCCAATGAGTAAGTAGTCAAAAACCTCAAAGCTGCTGACATAGTGCTCCATTCAGGTTTATATCGTTTGTTGCGAGATACGTGAGGGGGGCCGACTTGGTTCAGAAGTAAGCTATAGTTTCAATCTATAAATCAATAATAATAATGACAGTCATATATGATTATAGCAAACTAAGTAGGAGGATTGTGAAAACTTTTGATACTAGATGAGAGATATAGACTATAGAGTGGGGGATTATAGCCATATACCAAGAGAGTGAGGATTGGATAAACTACAGTGGATACCATTTTATTTTTCTGCTGGGATACATTGAATCGTTTACATGGGAGTGTGCAGTGATTATCATTTATCAACAATCATCATTAATTTGACTAATATTGACATTTTAGTTAATTTTTCATTTTCTTGATTATATTATGTTTTCGCCAAATTATTTACCGACAACAAATGATTTGATGAAGAGCGACAATAGAATAAACACAAGAAATAGAGATAATACTGAGGTTAGGAAGATAATTTGACTATTAATGATTCTCGAAGTCTTTTAATTTTGACCTTAAATTTATTAAAATCGTGTATTTAAATTTTAAACAAGAAACATAAGCCATGAAACACTTCATCAAGAGCTCATTTCTCCAAATCTTGGAATAAAAACAATTATGTGAAAGGTAACTAAATTTAAAAGTACTACTTGCCCCCATTTGATTTTGATAAAATTTATGTTATTTTTAGTTCAATTAAACTTTCTTGAAATAATTATAGGTAAAACATTCAAGAAATATTAGATGATTATCATCCAAAGGTTACCATGTTTGTCTCTCCAACACCACAACATTAAACACCAATTGGTGTTTGATCCCAACAATGGCAAACGGGTGACAGTGTCATGCTTCGATAACAGTAACGGTGGTAGTAGATATGGGTTGTTCTACCAGATTGAAGCAGCATTTGCTAGAAAGAGGATTAAAGAGAACAAGAATGCTTTGTTGGGGAAGAAAGTATCAAGAGGGTGTAGATGATGGTGAGTTTGACTTTTGCTGGTCACCATGAGGGTGTTTGGTGATTGACTAATTGTGTCTATCCGAATTTAACGTGTAAGTTTTTTATTCCTTATTCATGGGAGACTATATTGATCATGGTTATTACTCGGTAGAAATAGTAACTGTGAGTGTTACACTGTGATACGAACTTAATGTGTCTATCAGAATTAAACTTCTAAGTGTTTTTAAATTGCTTCTATTTCTATACAATTCTTGTCATAATTTTAGCTTGTGGTAGACCGCAATGTGTGTTATCCATGAACGATTACTATTCTAAGTGGAAACAGCTACCATCCGTAGGTACACTTTTTACATGTTACTAACTCAAGTTATAACAAATTAAGCGTTCTATGTTAACTATTTGTTAGGAATAATTTAAATTTATATAACAAAAGCCATAATGTTGTTATGTAGATCACTTAACTTTATGGATTTTATGATGAATGCTTAAGAAAGTGAGTATAAGTTCTCAACTCTTTTTAATATTTTGACTTATTTCTAGCTCAATTATATGTTATGCTACATGTTAGTTGTCTAATATACTCTTCATTAATCAAATGTTTATTTTTTTATTTTTAAATTACTATGACTAATATTTTTTATTCGTATCTTTGCTATTATTTAGTTGAGATCTGTAAGGCTCACGACATAGATAAACCACATTAATATATCATGAAAGGATCAACAAACGTATTGATTATGAGTACCGCGTTATAAATAGTCGTCATCGCCGCCGCATCGCGCGGGTTTCCTACTAGTATTTCTAAACCAAGCTTTCACATTTCCTCATTTTCCTGATTCTTGAATTTTGCCTTGGTTTTCAAGAAAAGTTAATATAAATGGAAGGCCCATCTTGTAGGATTCTGTGTGCCCAAGACACTTAGAATATTGATGTGGTTAGTACGTTATGATCCAAGTCGGGTTATACCCAATAACAAGCTTAGCAAACACCAATTAATATTTAATTGATGATATGATCATGCAATTAAATATTTACACCAAATTTAGAAAATGGGTTTTCTAAATAATTTGCATATGAGATGGAACAATTTATTAGGATATTTTGTTCAATAATATTATTTGATGTATTATACAAATTAGTTGTATAACATCAAATAATAATGAGAGTATACTACTTATACAATTAAATGGTTAATTGTATAAACTAGTTAAAAGAGTAGACAATATATGTGTGTGTTAGTATTTGGCTTTTATAAAATATGATCACCTATTTTATAAAAACTCCAATATTAATTAAAAGAAAAGGGAAAGCACTTCATTTAGGCCTTTGAGGCCGTTCACCATGGAGACATGCATGTGCATGTTGGTGCCCCTTTTGTGTCTTGAGAAGAACACATGAAACATTCTTGTTTCCACTAGCAATTATTCTCTTGAACAACACACTTGACTTGTCTTGGGTTCTCAAAGATGCTCCACTATCTAGCATAAGAGAGAGACTCTTATTCTCATTTATTCTTACATGCAAAGAAGAACAATAATCAGCTCACTCTCTCCCCACAACCTACGGTTTTTCAGCAGGATTTTGAGGGGTTCTTGAAGTGTTCTTGTGTTGTTCTTGAGGTTTTCTTATGTTGTTCTTGGAGTGCTATAATAACAAGAAAGGTTCTTGTTATTCCATGATCATGACTCTCATCATATGCAACAAAAGAAATCAGCTCTCTCTCTTCTCTCCCTCTAGAACCCACGGTTCTAACAAGCTGAAAAAGGGGTTTTTCAGCAGAAAATCAAGAGGTTTTGGAGCTATTCTTGGTGTATTCTACCTAACAAGAAGGTGTGTTTGCAAGGAGCTTGGGGTATACTAGCTTGAGGACCTCTACACTTGAGTTCTTGGCCAATTTCAAGCATCCAAAATCACCCATCTTTGGTCGAAATGCTGCTGCAGTAAGGTAGCAAATCACAGCTTCATATAGCTGTGATTTTATGTACATTTGTGTATGTTCATAGCTTGTCCATTCACATATTTAAGATCCTATTGTTATGGGTTTTGTTTTCCATCTTAAAACTACATTTAGAACACAAAATTTTCAGATTATAAACTTGTTATAATCCTTAACATCCGCTGCGTTTTCTGAAAGTTTAAAAGGTTAAACTATGTTTTAGTGTTCTAACAAACCCAACAATGGCATCAAGAGCCGGTTATGTGGATGACTTGCTTGTTTTATCTTTTGAAATTGGTTTTAAAAGATGTTATTAGACATGTTATAGGCATTTTTTGGGCTGGAATATTATGTCTTGTTGAAACCCCAACTTTCAAGGTTACATTACACATGCTTGTGATTAAACCTTGAAAGATATGTATGTTGATATGTTGATTGTTTGGACAATATTTAAAACCAAAAATTTCAGTTTATGTTGGCTGAAATTTAAAGGTTTTAAGTGGGGTTTCATTGTATATTTTGATGATTTGATCATTGGATGTTTTAGTGCATAACCTAGCCATTGACCTTGTGATTGTTTGGATATTTATGATGGTTGTATTCATTCATTCGATTGGGTTATATTATTTGTTATTTATGCTTTATTTCAAATGTAATTTATTTATTATTGGGTTGTAATAAATAGATTAGGTGTATTTTCATTTTACTAGATATCTTGTATTAGGACTTTATATCTTGTAATATGAAGACATACACATTGGAAGCACAAAGGAAGGTCACAAGAGAAACATGGAGCATTTTGGATGCGGTTTCAAGTGGGAGGCTTTTGGAAGCTTTCCATATGATTGTTTGTGACCCTTAGGAAAGACCTATGGACCACACTTGTGATGGCAAACAAGTGTGGACCACCTTAGATGCTATGGTTATGCACATATGCACATATGCACATATGCACATATGCACATTGTGGTTGTTTATATTATGCTTGTTTGGTTGTTTGTTGTATGATTGTTGTTTGATATTTGGATATGCATAACAAACTCATTAGCAAACTTAACAAGCTGGAAATTTATGGTTTCTTAATCATTAAGTAATTAATAAGAGGTTATTAAAAGGATTAATGATTTAATAAAAGAGGTTTTATTAAAAATAAACCATAAGATACCTTGCATCTATGGTTCTTAATCATTAAGTAATTAATAAGAGGTTATTAAAAGGATTGATGATTTAATAAAAGAGGTTTTATTAAAAATGAACCATAGGATACCTTGTATTTGAAAGCATGCAAATACAAGGTACATAGAGTTTTCAAAACTAGAATTAATGAAAACTAAAAACCCCTTTTCAAACAAGTTTAACACCGTCCTTTTGCACAACACTTAAGTCATTTGGAAACTCTTAATGGGATAA
The DNA here is from genome assembly GCA_024085815.1 of Flaveria linearis. Lineage (NCBI taxonomy): Eukaryota > Viridiplantae > Streptophyta > Magnoliopsida > Asterales > Asteraceae > Flaveria > Flaveria linearis. Next base: position 43,604,868 of record CM044002.1, on the reverse strand, counting down.
AGGTCACCTAACCATTTTGAGGGAACTTATGACTTAAGGTGGGAATACCACATTGGTGGGATAAAGGTCACCTAACCACTTGTGTTGGTAAACTCACATGTGTGTGCAAGTAGGGTAACTTGATTTGCAAACCATGTTGAATGGATCACCTAAAATATGGTTTCCAAATGGTGTTGATGGGATTAACATGCCGACTTTACATATGATGTTTAAAGTCGATCCCATACCGCTAGAAGTTGCAAAAGGTTGCAATTGTCAAATGTTGACTACCTTGTTAATTTGAATAATGGGATAAAGGTCACCTAACCATTATTTGAATGTAACGTTGGATTCTAGATTTTAATTATTAATTGTCTATGAGACATAAAGGGTATTAATAATTAAAATGAAATTTTTCAGAAATACTAAAGGAACTTTGTAAAATTTGTAGAATGACCGTAAACAATAATGCTACCACCCCGACCGTCCATACCCTATCACTGAGATCTATTTTAGAGAGGGATCGTCTGAACCATAATAACCTTATGGACTAGTCTCGAAACTTAAGAATTGTTCTCAAGCAAGAGCAAAGGCAAATGTCCTTGACGATCCTATTTCTAACCAACCCAACCCCGACGATGTTGAGGACATTCCCGATCCCAAGGCAAATGTTGCCAAAGGAGGAGGGCACATCAAAGGCAAAGGGAAAGGGAAGATCAAAGCGGAACCTCCAAAACCTAAGCTTATGAAGCCTAAGATAACCAAAAACGATCCATGCTTTGAGTATGGTGAGATAGGTCATTTGAAAGGAAATTGTCCAACCTATCTCAATGAGTTGAGAAATAAGAGGGATGCTGGGCAAACCTCAAGCACAACCTTCATAATTCATATTGACTTAAATGTTATTTCCTCAAAGCACATGGGTAATTGGATACCGCATGTGGAACTCACTTTTGCAATCTGTTGCGAGGGTTCAAAAGAAATAAGCACTTTAAGAAAGGAGACTATGTTTTGAAACTTTCAAAAGGTTTGGAAGTTGTTCTTCAAAACATGTTATATGCTCCTAGTTTGACTAGGAACATGATTTAAGTTTCCCTTTTAAAACGATATGGTTATGATTTAAAGTTTGTAAATGATGGTATTTATGTTGCTATGGATGATGTATATTATTTCAAGGCTATGCCTTCTAATAATATTTATGAATTGGTTCATAATGATTCGTCCTATAATAACACATCATACCCATCATGTACCAAGAGACTTAAAATGGTTTAAGTAACTCTTATCCTTGTCATTGTCATCTTGGTTACATAAACAAGAATCAGATTTAAACACTTTAAAAGAATGGTCTTTTGAAAACAAATGAAAATTGTTCATTTGATAAGTGTGAATCTTGTTTACAAGGTAAGATGACCAACACACCCTTTAGTGGTACTAATGAGAGGGCAAAAGATTTATTAGGAGTCATACATTTGGATGTATGAGGTCCTTTTAAAACAATGACAAGGTATGGTGAAACTTACTTCATTACCTTAACCGACGATTATAGTCGCTATGGTTATGTGTACTTGATGGCACATAAACATGAAGAATTTGAAATGTTCAAAAACTTCAAGAATGAAGTAGAAAATCAACTCAATAGAACTACCAAAGTTCTCCGTTTAGATAGAGAAGGTGAATACCTAAGTGAGACTTTTGGGGATCATCTAGGAAGTTGTAAGATTGTCTCACAACTTACTCCTCACAAAACACCATAATATAATGATGTGTCTGAAAGGAGATCGAACCCTATTGGATATGGTTCGACCTATGATGCCTATAAGCTCACTACCTCTATAATTTTGGGGTTTCGCACTACTCTCCAAGGCTCGTATTTTGAATATGGCCCAAACCAAGAAAGTGGATTCGACACCTTTTTAAATATGAAATGGAATAGTTCCATCGCCATCATATTTAAAAGTATGGGTTATGAAGCTTATGTTAAGCTTAACACCCAAACCAACTGAAAGTCGATTCACTAAGTGTATATTTGTTGGATATCCAAAAGGACTGTATAGGATACTACTTCTTTGATCCAACAAAGCAAAAGGTATTTATTGCTTAAAAGGCATAGTTCTTGGAAGCCAAGTTCCTTATGGAAGGAATGACGCATAGAACAGTGGAATTTGATGAGGATCAAGATCCACAAGCCGATACACGTTTGATTGACACTAGCTATCAACAAGAGATTGTTGATAATGATCAAGAGGTTGATCGATACACACAAAACGTTCATAGATCTGGTAGAGTTAGCATTCCACCTGAAATATATGGATCTTTCATGGATGGATGCTATGAGATTGACTCCGATGAGCCAAGTACATACCATAATGCTATGTCCAAGTAGGATTGTGACAAATGGCTGGAAGCCATGAACGTAGAGATGCAATCCATGTATGACAACCAAGTTTAGGAATTGGTTGACACTCCACTTAACTCCAAACCGGTTGGATGCAAGTGGGTTTTCGAGAAGAAAACAAAACATGCATGGAAACTTAGATATTGACAAGGCTCATGTGTATAAAAAGGCTAGTGGGAGTGTAATCACAATCTTGGTATTGTATGTTGATGACATACTACATTTTGGAAATGACATTCCAACCATGGAAGGTGTTAAAACCTGGCTTGGAAGTTGTTTTTCCATAAAAGATCTCGGTGAAACCATCTATATTTTGGAAATAAAGATCTATAGGGATAGATCGAGGCGGTTGATAGGTCTAAACCAAAGTGCATATATTGATAAAATCTTGAAAAGGTTCAAGATGGAAAACTCTAAGAAAGGTATGGTACCTATTCAAAAAGGGACAATATTGAGTGCATCTCAATGTCCAAGCTCAAAGGATGAGCAAGATTGTATGAGGGACATCCCATATGCGTCTGCTATAGGATCCATCATATATGCGATGATATGCACTAGACTGTACATGTCATGCGCGTTAAGCATGACAAGTAGATATCAGCAGAATCCATGTAACACCCATTGGATGGCTGTTGAAAGTATATTGGAATATCTTAGGAGGACTAAGGATATGTTTCTAATATACGGATCTGATGAAGAGGAACTGGTTGTAAAGGGTTACACGAATGCTAGTTTCCAAACTGATCGAGATGATCCTCGATCACAATCGGGGTACGTCTCCATTATGAATAGGGTAGCATTGTCCACTACAGAATTCGAATACATAGCCGCCTCATTAGCAGCTTGGGAAGCTGCATGGATAAAAAGGTTTATCACCAATCTAAGGATGGTCTCTACCATTCAAGACTCCTTAGAAATCTTTGTGATGATGAGGGTGCGATTGTTCAAATCAAGGAACCCCGTGCACATCAAAAGATTAGGCACAATGAGCGGAGATTCAACTACATAAAGGATGAAGTTGAAAAGGGAAAGATATGTATTCGCAAAGTTCACTTTGATCAAAACATTGCGGATCCACTCACGAAGCTCCTTGAAAGGGCAAAGCATGAAAGTCATACCTATGCCTTAGGACTTCGATATTCTAGTGATTGGACTTGATCAAATTTTGTATTTGAATATGTGGAACTCTTTATTATTTGAGTGAAATTATTTGGTTATAATGTTTCAATTAATGTTCCAATTTAGCATGTTTAATCCATGAGTAAATTATTTACTCTAAATGTCCGTAGTCGATCACACTTGTGGGAACAAGTGTGAGGGTAAGACTATTATGAACTTGGATTGGTTGATATTCATAAGGATGAATATAGAGCAATGAGTTGCTACCAAGGTTTATAGATATTTGTGGGATACAAATATTGGACTAACCCGCATCTTAAATTTTACTACATGGAATCTTATTGATTGATCATAAGTAAATTTGAGTAAAGGCGAATATCATTTGGTATCCTCCGACCTGAGATACATATTGGGTTTTGATATTCACCAAGTATTATACCTTGAGCTAATTCTTCACTGTCCTGAAATAGTGGACAGTACATAAGGGTATGTTCAGGTATAACACGAGGTGTTTGTGAGAAACGTATGTAGTCAAGATGGAATTTGTTCCTCTTATTCGTTGAGAGTTAGATGTCTAAGGCCTGATTAAGTTAAATCAACAAGGAATGATCATTCTATGTCCTTGGATTTAACATGACATCTGTAACAAAAGGATAGATGATTGATTCACCTAAATCATTTCAAGTAAGGTACTTGAATGGGATGATGTTATTGAATGGCCATAAGTCATGCGTATTAAGGGTAGTAAACCGTTGTTAGGCGTTATTTACTGCTTGCATCAATCTTCTATGAATCTTGGGCAAGTGGGAGATTGTAGGATTCTGTGTGCCCAAGACACTTAGAATATTGATGTGGTTAGTACGTTATGATCCAAGTCGGGTTATACCCAATAACAAGCTTAGCAAACACCAATTAATATTTAATTGATGATATGATCATGCAATTAAATATTTACACCAAATTTAGAAAATGGGTTTTCTAAATAATTTGCATATGAGATGGAACAATTTATTAGGATATTTTGTTCAATAATATTATTTGATGTATTATACAAATTAGTTGTATAACATCAAATAATAATGAGAGTATACTACTTATACAATTAAATGGTTAATTGTATAAACTAGTTAAAAGAGTAGACAATATATGTGTGTGTTAGTATTTGGCTTTTATAAAATATGATCACCTATTTTATAAAAACTCCAATATTAATTAAAAGAAAAGGGAAACCACTTCATTTAGGCCTTTGAGGCCGTTCACCATGGAGACATGCATGTGCATGTTGGTGCCCCTTTTGTGTCTTGAGAAGAACACATGAAACATTCTTGTTTCCACTAGCAATTATTCTCTTGAACAACACACTTGACTTGTCTTGGGTTCTCAAAGATGCTCCACTATCTAGCATAAGAGAGAGACTCTTATTCTCATTTATTCTTACATGCAAAGAAGAACAATAATCAGCTCACTCTCTCCCCACAACCTACGGTTTTTCAGCAGGATTTTGAGGGGTTCTTGAAGTGTTCTTGTGTTGTTCTTGAGGTTTTCTTATGTTGTTCTTGGAGTGCTATAATAACAAGAAAGGTTCTTGTTATTCCATGATCATGACTCTCATCATATGCAACAAAAGAAATCAGCTCTCTCTCTTCTCTCCCTCTAGAACCCACGGTTCTAACAAGCTGAAAAAGGGGTTTTTCAGCAGAAAATCAAGAGGTTTTGGAGCTATTCTTGGTGTATTCTACCTAACAAGAAGGTGTGTTTGCAAGGAGCTTGGGGTATACTAGCTTGAGGACCTCTACACTTGAGTTCTTGGCCAATTTCAAGCATCCAAAATCACCCATCTTTGGTCGAAATGCTGCTGCAGTAAGGTAGCAAATCACAGCTTCATATAGCTGTGATTTTATGTACATTTGTGTATGTTCATAGCTTGTCCATTCACATATTTAAGATCCTATTGTTATGGGTTTTGTTTTCCATCTTAAAACTACATTTAGAACACAAAATTTTCAGATTATAAACTTGTTATAATCCTTAACATCCGCTGCGTTTTCTGAAAGTTTAAAAGGTTAAACTATGTTTTAGTGTTCTAACAAACCCAACAACATCTTCTACATCTCATTTCAGATCTATTAGTCTGCCCTGAAGGTTAACCCATCCTTCTGTTACAACGATCGAAAGAAAAATAAATGAGCTGAAAGCGTGGGGAGACTTGGTATATTCGTCTGAAACCATTCAAAGGGGTTTGGTTGGGTTGGCGGAGTTGTATGTTTGCGTGAATGAGCTTGTTCGATCTCCACACACCCAACAAGCTCTTTCACGACACCAAACTGGAACTTTGCTCGAAGATGCCTTGGAGGGGTCAATTATGTTATTAGACTCGTGTAGCATCCTCAATGAATTGATCATGCAAATTAAGGAAAACGTGCAACTTCTTCAATCAGCCTTACGAAGAAAAGGTGGGGATTCAACAGTTGCTAATGATATCGCTACGTATATATGCTTTAGGAAAAAAGCAAAGAAGAGCATCATCAACAGCCTTAGGACATTAAGTGGAATAGAAAAGAAAATGAATTTAATTTCATCTCTAGATTTAGATCACCATGTTTCAATGGTGAGTAAAGTTCATGGAGAAGTTAATGCACTTACAATCTTCATATTTAAAGCCCTTCTAGTCTTTCTGTCAGCAAAGTACAAGCCGACTAATGGACTACAACTCTTATCAAAGTTGAGGTTGAAGGGTACATCTACACTTGAAAAGAACAAGATGTTTGTTAATGAGGTAGAAACCGTTGATATGGTTACCATAACGCTACACAAAAGTGCACGCAATAATGAGATGAAGAACGCTGATATCCAAATGACCCAAAGGAAACTGCAAGTTCTAGATGCTATCATTGACGGCTTTGAGGATCGACTTAATTGTCTTTACAGGAGAATGATTCAGAACAGAGCATCCCTTCTAGGCATAGTTGTTTGTTAGACATCCAATGTTTAATGTGCCCATTATGTGCATTTTAGAAGCATTAGTGGCATTCTATAGCAAGATTGTGTTGAAAGTTAAACTAAATTAATTAGTATAGTTATATGTTATCATAAGTTAGTGTGACAATTGTATAATTATGATTAGTATAGATAAGTTAGTTATTGCTTGGTGGTTAAGTAACCCGGTTAGGACCCGTGGATAACCCGCCAAGTCTATATGTATAAATACCTTGTAAACCTTCATTTGACATAAGATGAATCTATTGTACATAGCCAAATTCTCTGAATTCATCCATTGTAAAACATGTGTTTGATCCCACTCTACCAACAATTGGTATCAGAGCGGTTACGCTCCTGGAATTCCCCATCGTTTCAAGAATTCACGAACAACACATCATTGAAGTTCATCCCCTGTTCTTGTCATCAGAACAAAGACACGTAATTGGAATCAAAATCAATAACAAAAGGAGCGTTTGTTGATTCAGACATGATTAACATCATTAATTGATCAAGAAAGGGTCAATCAAATTGAAACCCAGAAAGTGTATTAAGAATCGGTCGAGAAGAAGAAAACTCCGATGATATTCCGGCGAATAAAAAACGACAAAGAACTACTGAAAGCAAAAGTCAACCGTTTCAATATCAACCTTTTTCAAGAGAATTTTGAAGAATCGAACACAAAATCAGTTTCATATCAAGAACAAAATCGAAAAATTCAAGTTCCTGAACCCCGTTTCATTTCAATCGGTTGAACAAAAATCAAATCTTGTTTCAACACAATATTCGATTATCAGAAACAAGTTATAAACGAATCTTAGAATAAGATCAAAAGTTTTATACAAATCATTGTTTTGTTCGATTGAATTTGTTTGGAGGAAACGATTCACGGAAGTTTCATTGGCAATTTTGACTTTGGAAAGTCAAACTGAAAGTTTTTGAAGAAAAAGAATTAAGTTTTTGTTTTTTATTGAAATTCCTTTTATATATATATATATATATATATATATTTATTTATTAAACTTAATATTAAAGAAAATATATGTTTTAGAAAAGAATAAAGTTTAAAATAAAAAGGAGGAACGGTTCTGATTTGCCCGGCAACCGAAGAACTCGTTCCAAGAACAGTTGGTTTGATTTGTTTGACAACCGAAAAACCCCGTGCAATTGGTTTTGATTTGTCTCGCAACCGAAGACCCGAAGACTGTTCTCGACAAACAACAATTGGTTTGATTTGTTAGACGACCGAAAGGCCTAGTTAGTTGGTTTTGATTCGTCTTGCAACCGAAGACCCCGTTTATTGTTGTGATAAGAAGAATAGTTGGTTTTGATTCGTTATAAACGACCAAAAGACCCGTGTACTATTCTTAGAAGTGAGGTTTTGATTTGCTACGCAACCGAAAGACCCGAAGATTGATTAATTTGATCCAAAACTATGAAAGTTGATATCAAGTTAGTCCCAGTCAAAGGAAAAAGATTATTTGATCCGAAGTCATTCAGGCTGATATCAAATTAATCTCAAGCAAGGTTGATATCGATTTGATCCGAAACAAGTAAGTTGATATCAAATCCGATCCGAAACCAAAGGTATTAAAGTTAATATTGTTATAAAGTACTTACCAATATTGGAAAGAAGAAGAAGCAAACAATGACTAAGAAAGATGAAGTTGTAAAGAAAGAAGGAACTTCAATGATGTTCCAATGCCCTATTTTAGGTTCTACAAACTACACTATTTGGGTAGTTAAAGTTAGAGCAATTTTCAATGTACATGGAATATGGAAAGCAATTGAACCAACAGGAGAAGTTGATTCAAAGAAAAATGCAAAGGCTATTGTTTATCTCTATCAAGCCATGCCAGAAGAATTAGTCTTTCAAATTGCTCATCATACAAATGCTAAGGATATTTAGGAAGATTTAAAAGCATGATTTGTAGGTGAAGATAGAGTCAAAGAAGCAAGACTACAAACACTTGAATCAGAATTTGAAGCGTTAAAGATGAAAGACACCGAATCACTAGATGACTTTACTAGAAAAATTAGCAAACTTGTCTCACAAGCCAACAATCTTGGATCCATTATTGATAACAAAAGATTGGTTAGGAAACTACTCAGTTCTGTACCACAAAAATACATTCAAATTGTTGTTGCAATCGAACAATTTACCGATCTTAAAACTATGCCATTTCAAGAAGCTGTGGGAAGACTAAAAGCATATGAAGAACGCATCAAAAAACCAGAGGAAGGTGATACACATACTAAACTCTTATTCACCAAAGAAGATGCAAAAGGAAAAGTCAAAGAAGATAAATATGAACATTGTGGTCATGGAAATTCAAGTCAAGGAAATCCAAGACATGGACAAGGTAAAAATTGGAAGACTTATACAAACAAGGTTGGTAGGAGAAACCAACAAAACAAGAGCCATATAAGATGCTTCAATTGCAATGAATTTGGACACCTTAAGCATGAATGTCCAAAAGGAAAGGAAAAGAAGGAAGCTCATCTAATTCAATGCGAGGAAGATAAACCTATGCTATTGTGAAGTGAAAAGATGAAGACCTTCTAAAACTAAATTTAGTTTAAGGGGGAGTGTTGAAAGTTAAACTAAATTAATTAGTATAGTTATATGTTATCATAAGTTAGTGTGACAATTGTATAATTATGATTAGTATAGATAAGTTAGTTATTGCTTGGTGGTTAAGTAACCTGGTTAGGACCCGTGGATAACCTGCCAAGTCTATATGTATAAATACCTTGTAAACCTTCATTTGACATAAGATGAATCTATTGTACATAGCCAAATTCTCTGAATTCATCCATTGTAAAACCTGGGTTTGATCCCACTCTACCAACAGATTGCACTATATATATTAACCATTTATACTATAATATCTGTTATTTTCTCTCATCTTATTTCTTGGATGTTATTGTTGAACTTGTGTGCAATTAGTTTCTGATTAACTAAATTGCCATTAAAACTATCAAGACTATAGAAAGAATTATTAAACGCGAATAAGTCCATTCCTAATAAGATAACTTATACCCAATTCCATTCCTTATATTTTCCATGGGTGTGCTCCTAGTCATTAAGAATATCTATGTTACGATCCTCACAACCTTCATACTTAAAATTGTTGTTATGCAAGTTGTCTTTCATGTGACTATCTTTCTAATCCCCTGATCTTTTGTTTCTAAACCCCACCACCAAAAAAACTGCTTGCTCTTCCTCTCATCTCATCCTATGATCGCACGTTCTCATGACCACACTTGTCAACCTAAACTTGCTTCTTACCATGTTCTCTTTCATGTCTTATCTAAGCTCACTACTTTTCTTTAGGCATGGTGGTGGCTAGTATAGTAGGATGCCCTGCATAGAAAGATTGTTGCACTAGGCTCTAACAATACCTAGATACTACTAGTGTCTACTTTCAAGGAAAATATTGTTTTGTAAGTGGGTCTATAGACTCAAACGTTACCCGAATGGGTCTATTAGCATACGCAATGCCTGACTTGTTACGAAGAACTTTCATGAGACAGAGGGTATATATGGATTATACAGTTACATTTACTTTGATTGTCAAATCAACCACAATGAGGTTAGTTCTATTTGTTTCCTTCTTATTTGGATGGGATATCCAAAGAGTTGATAACAATGTGTTTCTTCATAGAGACCTACTTGAGAGTGTATATTTATATGGTATAACCTTCTTTTGTTAACTTGACTCACCCTTATTATTTAAGCTTAAGAGATTGGTTTTCCAAGATATCTACTGGATTTAGTACATTTTGATTTGCCTAGTGGGTCTTGATTCACCCTCATAGTTATTTATATATTTTCAAGTTTGAGTTTCTTGTTACATTCTCATATATGTCAAGGACATAATTAGTACAAGAAGTTCATTGATTTCATGCCTGATTTAACTTAACGCTTACAATATTAGTTTGTGTTCAAAAAATTTGGTATCATGATGTGACACACCGAAATTTCAGGTTAACACTATTCAGACTGTTGTCGTTACCATTGTTACATTCTCGTTATTACCCGACACGTATACAAGCATCGCCACCGACATCATTAAATAAACTATGATATAAAATACTAACATTGGTGTTTGTGGAGGATTCAAATAAACGGGATTACTTAAGGAATCCTCTTAATTAACATAGCTCGCCCAGTTACATAGTTATCAACCGAAACAAATTCGGGAACTCGGGGACTAAGTGCGAGGACCAAACATGACAAATTGCCAAACTAGGGCCGGGTATATAAACCCCTTACCAGCCCTAATTTTCATTTCTACTCCCTTTTCTTCTTCTTCTTCTTCACTACCTCCTCCTTCACCTTACCACCACCTCCTAGCACCAACAAATCTCCTCGTTTAAGCTCGTTTTCGCCGGCTAAACTACGCTACAGCTGAGATAGCATGTTTCCAACAGGTAGGTGACCTTGGTCGTCCATTTTATTGCGTTTCACTTCTGCGAATTTGGGGTTCGGGTGCTCGGGTTCAACCTGAATGCATGTGGTCGTGGGGGTGCATGTGAGGTCAATCAGCATGTGCATTCTACTTAGACATGTTAGAAAAGAGTTTCTGGAAGTCCTTGATGTGTGAAAACCGTGCACGGAACAGCCGAAGGCTGTTCAGCCCCACCAGCAGTCGCGATCTGCTGCAGTTCGCGACTGTGCCAGTCGTGCGACTGAGCCGTACGACTGGGCGTGTCATGCGACTGAGTGGTGCGACTGGGGTGAGTCGTGCGACTGAGTCCAGGCGTATGTGCGTGTCGTGCGATTGAATGTCTACGATTGAGAGTGTGTGCAATTGAGTCAATCGGATGAATGTGTGCGACTGTGCATCGCACGACTGAAGGTCCAATCGCACGAATGAAGGTTCAGTCGTGTGAATGGTCGTTGAGTCGTGCGAATGGGTGATGGGTGGTACCACTGAATGCCGAGCCGCACGAATGAGGGTTCAATCGTACGAGTGAAGTTGATTTGTACGATTGAAGGCCCATTCGTGCTGATGAAGTGTCCAGTCGTGCGTCTAGTCTTGTTATGCGATTGGAGTCATTGTGAGTGAATTCTTCTTGTGTGCGGTGTGCCTATCGTGTGATGATAAGGTAACATCAATAAAGTGTCATTTCTTGACCACAAAGATTAAAGTCAACGCTATCAATAAGCACATACTCTTTCAATCTAAAATAACATAACCGTTTACAATTAATGACAACCCATTTGGGATCTACATACGTTTTGATATGTGTATGCCTGCTTGCGTGTGTGTCACCCACGACCGAACCAATGCGACACGACCCGACTAAACATTTCTATTAACATTAGACACAACATTAATGCTCAACATAACTGTCAATAGATGTTTGACAGTTCATTGTAAAAAACACTTGGGAGGCTTCCATCCTACATACATACTACATAAGCAGTGAGTCTTCACGACCCCTATTTTACTTCTTTCCTTTTGGGGGAGAAAACATGCAAACAACTTTACATAAATGGTATTAGTATTATTGATATCGCTTGTTACGTTAGTGCAAACATACATAACAGTCCTGACATTCTCGAACCGTTAGTAATGTGTAGCGAGGTAATTCTGAGTAGTACTACTGGGTCTGACAAACCCCGCCCGGGCTAGTCGCGCTAGCTTGATTGGAGGTTAAACGGGTGCGTTATTGACCTAACATTTGTCACTGTCTGGTGAGACGTGACGGGGATACAACAAACATATAGGACGCAAACAGTCAGCTTCGGTTCGAAACGCTAAGTAACATGACAATAGGCTAGCTACCTATCGATATACTTTAATTACCTTACCATTGAAACACTTTCGGACACATTACTTGTTGATTAAACCTGTGAACTCACTGTCACACCCCGACCGACGGCGGAATCATCGGAGCGGACGAGGGAATGATTGATTGTTCATAACACATGATTGTCTAATAGTGGAAATAATATTAAAATCAGATTACAGGATAACATAAATTTAACAGATACAAATACAACAGTTAAAGTCACAAATAATAATTGTCTTTTGTTTTGACTAAGTCCAGGTCTTATATGATCAAGTAGAAGTCCACTAGCTTGCTTAACCTGAAATCATGTGAGAAAATAAAGTCAGCTAACGAGTTAGCTGGTGAGTAATCACAGTTTTGAATATACATATAGATTGTTTTGACTAAACCCCTTCAATTGATACTTGCATATAATAGACTTGCACACAAACACCATAGATTGACTAATTGCCTCTGGCACAATCACCACTCGTAAGCCATATGGGGTGGGTTATCCAAACCAGTAGATCTACCATTGGTACCAGGATTGATTGATTGAATTAGGGTTTTACTGTCGTCCAGTTTACCATAGTATGTTCACATAATTGCAAGTAATAACATAACCTGTCTTGAATTGAATTTAGAATGAAATAACAATAGAATATCATGATTGAATATATTGTATCACATGATTTCCCCCAAATAAGAAATGATATAAAAAGAGGATATGAATACTCACCTGATTGATGAGATTAGAATCTGGATTGATAGATTAGACACCAGCGAATTCCTTATGATTAACCTAAGGAACAGTGTCTCAAATTAGATTAATAATGATTTGGGAATTTGGGAATGTATTAGGATTTCCATTAGGTCTTGAATGGTAGTTTAAATTAATTAATTTTATTTGGTTTGAATGTCTTGCAATAAATAAACAAATTTGTTAAAAGTGATTATTTCTAGAATTTTAATAGAAATTTATACATATAAGTTATACATATATACAATTTATTAATAAATTGTATATGTATAATTATATGCATATTTATATATAATTATGTAATTATATATAATTATATGTATAATTATATACATAATTATATGTATATAATAAATTTATACATAAGTAGGTATAACTATATAGTGTATGTTAATTATATACATAAGTTATAAATTGTATACGATTATGTAAGATTATATACGTGTAGTTTATTCAAATAAAAGTTGTTTCGATAATCGGATAATATATATCTATGTATATATATTGGATTTAATTTATTTATGGTATAATTATATATTATATACTAATTGTAAATTGGTAGAAAATATAATTAATTATTTTATTTATTTAAAACAATTAAAATAATTAAATAAATTGTTAAAATAGCTTTCAGAAAATAATTAGGTTGTTTTAAAATTTTTAATGATTAATAAAACATTTTTATGATTTTTAGGAATTTTTCTGGAATTTTAAAAGCTTAAATAAAGGGTTTAAAAAAATATTGAGGTGGCCCGGGGTCGAACCCGGGACCTCTTGATTGCATGGGAGCGCAGGAACCAGTGAACCAAAGGGCCTCAGCCGCGCTAACAACACGGTTTTAATTCTTTTAAACACAACCTCCCTCAACCCCAAATTCCCGTATGAGCCTTAGATCAAATCCCGTCCAATTGAACACCAATTCGATTCAGTTAGCGATTACAAACATGGGGCTTTTGTTCCCCATGTGAAACCGAGTGTGGGTGTGTGTTGAATTACATGTATGGTATTGATTTGGAGATAAACCTGATGAAGAACAAGTCGCGGCACTCGTGTCAATCGAATGATGCTCAAACGATGTTTGTAATCAAATTAAACTTTAGGGAAGCTTTGAATGACGATCTAGAAGCAAAGCCCTTTGCCAATTTGAGTTAAAATCACTCTGGAATTGGATTTCAAACAAGTTGCAGGTCGACGGATTCGAGTGGTGTTCGGGTGTGATATTTATGTTTGTTTTGATGAAATTGAAACCAAAGAACACTTATAAACTATCCATAGTTCATTAGTGCGAGATTACCTTTGATTATTATACTGATTTAGTGCGCGATTGTGGCGTGAAAACCGGCCGACCATTTGTTTGGTTCTAAAACGCACTGAACCACTTGAATTTTTAAATTTAAATGGGGCACAGGGTCGAATCCAGCTCAAGATGTTGTTGGGGTAGTTTGATTGGGTTAAAACCGACTTATTTTGGGTGTTCGGGGGTCGCCGGCGATGTGGCCGGAAGTTTGGCCGGCGGTGAGGGTGTTCGACGGGGGAATGGGTTTTTTTAAAAAAAGTTTCACATTTGGTCCCTGTGGTTTATAACAATTGTCAAAACAAAATTAAAGTTTTGTTTTAGTTTAAATAAATTACCATTTGACCCCCTTATTTTGTAATGTTATTATTTTGTATACAAATTTATTGGTTATAATTTTTAAAGTTATGAAACCTACTTTTTCATTATCATCCACATTATTATTATTATCATTGTTATTTTATTATTATTAATATTGTTAATATTATTATTATTATTTATTATTATTTATTATTATTATTATTTTTTTAAACTTCATGATTACTAATATAATTTTATAATATTTCTTTTATAAAATCATATTAATAACTATATGATTGTAATGTGAATTAAATGGCAACATTAATATGTTTTAAACGAATAGATTTCACTTACTAATATAAACGAGTTCGGGTTACAATTTCAAATGGGTCGGATGTTACAGTCTCCCCTGCTTTAAGAAATTTTGTCCCGAAATTTTAATCACGAGGAGGCTGAATCGAAAAGATGAGGGTACTTGGACTTCATCTGGTCCTCACGTTCCCAGGTGAATTCTGGGCCACGTTTAGATTCCCAGCGAACTTTGACAATGGGTATCCGGCTACGTTTGAGTTGTTTGACTTCCCGATCCATAATTTCCACAGGTTTCTCAATAAAGTGCATAGATTCATCAATCTGGACTTCGTTGAGTGGAATGTGGAGATTTCCATCGGCAAGACATTTCTTGAGATTTGAAACATGAAACATCGGATGTATATTACTGAGCTCTTGAGGTAGTTCAAGCTTGTAGGCCACTCTCCCAATTCGCTCGAGCACTTTGAATGGACCCACGTAACGAGGTGCTAGCTTCCCTTTCTTTCCAAAGCGAATCACTCCCTTCCAAGGTGATACCTTAAGAAGTACGAGATGACCGACATTGTATTCCATGGGCTTACGTCTTTTGTCAGCATAATGCTTTTGACGATTTCTAGCAGCGACCAAGTTATCACGGATCTTATGAATTTTGTCGGTTGTTTCTTGTATCAATTCAGGACCAGTAATCTGTGATTCACCAACTTCAGACCAGCAGATGGGAGATCGACACTTTCGGCCATACAAGGCCTCAAATGGTGCCATCTGGATGCTGGTATGGTAACTGTTATTGTAAGAGAATTCGATCAACGGAAGATGAGAATCCCACGATCCACTGAAATCAATGACACAAGCCCGGAGCATATCCTCGAGGGTTTGTATCATTCTTTCAGTCTGACTGTCGGTTTGCGGGTGATAGGCTGTGCTAAGATTCAGTTGAGTCCCGAGAGCTGTTTGGAGACTTTTCCAGAAACGAGAGATGAAACGACCATCGCGATCAGAGATAATATCTAAAGGTACACCATGACGACTGACTATTTCATTAATGTAAATACGAGCCAATTTCTCGACTCGATAATCTTCTCGAATTGGAATGAAATGAGCTGACTTAGTCAACCGATCAATGATAACCCAGATACTATCGTAACCACTAGCGGTACGAGGCAGCTTGGTGATGAAATCCATGGATATGCTTTCCCATTTCCATAATGGAATCTCAGGTTGTATGAGTAATCTAGAGTGACGTTAATGCTCGGCTTTGACTTTGGAACATGTGAGGCATTTAGATACATACAAGGCTATATCCTTCTTCATGTCGGGCCACCAATATTGGTTCCTAAGATTCATGAACATCTTATCTGCTCCCGGATGAATGGAATAACGAGCCTTATGAGCCTCATCCATGATGGTTGTTCGAAGATTATCGTGATTCGGAATCCAAAGTCGATTTAGAAAATACAGTAGTCCGTCCGACTTGGTTTCCAATTGGAGTTCAGCACCGCATGACATTTCCTCATACATGTTGCCCTCGGTGACTGATTTGTGTTGAGCTTCGAGTATACGAGTCAAGAGGTCGGTTTGAATGGTAACACTTTGAAGCATAACTTGGCCCTTACGACTTAATGCATCGGCTACGACATTAGCTTTACCGGGGTGGTAACGAATCTCACAGTCGTAGTCATTTAGTAGTTCGACCCATCGTCGTTGCCTCATGTTAAGCTCCTTCTGGTTGAAGATGTGCTGGAGACTCTTATGATCGGTGAATACCACACATTTAGTGCCATAGAGATAGTGTCTCCAGATTTTGAGTGTGAATACGACAGCACCCAATTCAAGATCGTGTGTCGTATAATTTTTCTCATGAATCTTCAATTGTCTTGAAGCATAAGCTATAACTTTGCCTCGCTGCATGAGAACGCTGTTGGATTCTGTATGCCCAAGACACATAGAACATTGATGTGGTTAGTACGTTGTGATCCAAGTCGGGTCATACCCAATAACAAGCTTAGTAAACACCAATTAATATTTAATTGATGATATGATCATGCAATTAAATAATTGCACCAATTTAGAAAATGGGTTTTCTAAATAAATTGTATGTGAGAAAGAACAAATTATAAGGATATTTTGTTCATGGATATTATTTGTTATGTTGTTTAAATTAATTAAGCAACATCAAATAACAAATGTGTGTGTGTATATTATATATAATTAAAAGGTTAATTATGTATAATATATAAAATCTTGTAATATTTTATAAAAGAGATTTTTTTTAGGGGAAAACCCTAATATAACATAGGGGCTTCGGCCGCCCCTTCCTCTCCTTCTCTCTTCAATTTTCGTTTTTCTTCTCTCAAAGGGAAAGAGATGTGGATCTCTCAAGAACACACACATACATTCTATTTCAGCTCTCTCTCTCTCGATTTCTTACATTCAAGAGTCATAAAACATAAATCCTTCTTTTGGAAGAAGGATCTTATGGATGGAACAAGTGTTTCACGGTTGGAACAAAGCTGTCACGGCTGGAACAAGGTTCCAGCAGCCTTCTTAATTCGATTTTGAAGGATGTCAAGGCTGGAGCAAGTGGTTCACGGGTGGAACAAGGTTTGAGCAGCCTTGATTGTTCGATCTTGAAGGTGTTCAAGGCTGGAACAAGAGTGTTCAAGGCTGAAACAAGTTCCAGCAGCTTGCATGACTTGATTTGGTGCTACAAATCCTAGCAAAAGTGTGTGTGCTTAATGCTTGTGGGTATGATTGCTTGAGAACACCTCCTCTTGGTGTTTTGGCCACTCAAGAACATCATTTTCTTGGTTCAATCCACGATTTCAGCAGCTTATGAAAGCCTCTGCAACAAGGGCGCTCCAAGCTGCCACAAGGGCGCTCCAAGCTGCCACAAGGGCGCTCCAAGCTGCCACAAGGGCGCTCCAAGCTGCCACAAGGGCGCTCCAAGCTGCCACAAGGGCGCTCCAAGCGCTGGATCAACAGCATGCATCCACGGTTTTGACAGCATGAAGAAGGTAGTATGTATTGCTTCTTTGGGTTGTTTTATTTGTGATAACTAGTTCAAACACATAAATAAGATCCTTGCATTCTTGGGTTTGTTGTAGACATGCAATCAAGTATAATTTTCAGATTTCAAATGGTTGATATTTGATGTTAATCCGCTGCGTTTTCTTGTTTAAAATGGTTAAACAACATGATTTAGGTTCAACAAACCCAACAATGGCATCTAGAGCCGGATATGTGGATGACTAGTTTCATGTGTTCTTGTAAAATTGGTTTTATGAGGCTTTAACAACCTCATTAGGGCTGTTTTGTGATGATTTGATGATACCCCAACCTTTCAAGGTTGTAATCATGCATGCTTATGATTGGATCTTGAAAGGAAGATATCAAATTGGTTGATTGTGTTTTTGTTTGGACAATAGACCCTAAATTCTTAGTTTGTGTTGGCTGAAAATTTAGGGTCAAATGGGGTTCATCTAGTTCTTGAAATGATGTATATGGATACATGTTTTAGTGCATAACATAGCCTTGACCATGTATGTTTTGGATTTGGTTAATTGTGGAATTGTCATGTTGGTTGTATTATTTCTATTTGGGTTGTAATAATTCCTTTTGGTGTTTCTATTTGGATTGTAATTTGTTTATTCATTTGGCAATGTAATAAATAGATTAGGAGTATTTTTTTTCTTTTACTAGAAAATATGTATTAGGATATATATTTTGTAAAAGAAGATGCTCGGGAAGGAAGCACAAAAGGAAGACACAAAGGATGGACTTGAAGCATTTGGATGCAAGTTCAAGTGGGGGTCTTTGGAGACCTCATCATTTGTGATTATGTTCAACCCTTAGGAAAGACCTTATGACAACACTTGTGATGGCAAACAAGTGTAGTCAACTTAGTGGCTATAGTTATGCACATATGTTTGTATGATTGTGCTTGTTTGGTTGTTTGTTGTATGATTGTTATTTGACATTCGGATGTGCATAACAAACTAATTAACAAACTTAACAAGCTGAATTTTATGGTTCCTAATCATTAAGTGATTAATAAAAGGTTATTAAAAGGATTAATGATTTAATAAAAGAGGTTTTATTAAAAGTGAACCATAGGATACCTTATATTTGAAAGCATGCAAATACAAGGTAAATAGAGTTTTCAAACTAGAATCAATGAAAACTAAAAATCCCTTTTCAAACAAGTTTAACACCGTCCTTTTGCACAACACTTAAGTCATTTGGAAACTCTTAATGGGATAAAGGTCACCTAACCATTTTGAGGGAACTTATGACTTAAGGTGGGAATACCACATTGGTGGGATAAAGGTCACCTAACCACTTGTGTTGGTAAACTCACATGTGTGTGCAAGTAGGGTAACTTGATTTGCAAACCATGTTGAATGGATCACCTAAAATATGGTTTCCAAATGGTGTTGATGGGATTAACATGCCGACTTTGCATATGACGTGTTAAAGTCGATCCCATACCGCTAGAAGTTGCAAACGGTTGCAATTGTCAAATATTGACTACCTTGTTAATTTGAATAATGGGATAAAGGTCACCTAACCATTATTTGAATGTAACGTTGGATTCTAGATTTTAATTATTAATTGTCTATGAGACATAAAGGGTATTAATAATTAAAATGAAATTTTGAAATACTAAAAAGAACTTTGTAAAATTTATAGAATGACCGCAAACAATAATGCTACCACCCCGACCGTCCATGCCCTATCACCGAGAACTATTTTAGAGAGGGATCGTCTCTACCATAATAACCTTATGGACTAGTCTCGAAACTTAAGAACTGTTCTCAAGCAAGAGCAAAGGCATGTGTCCTTGACGATCCTATTCCTAACCAACCCGACCCCGACGATGTTGAGGCCATTCCCGATCCTAAGGCAAATGTTGTCAAAGGAGAAGGGCACATCAAAGGCAATGGGTAAGGGTAGATCAAAGCGGAACCTCCAAAACCTAAGCTTATGAAGCTTAAGGTAACCGAAAACGATCCATGCTTTGAGTATGGTGAGATAGGTCATTTGAAAGGGATTCATCCAACCTATCTCAATGAGTTGAGAAATAAAAGGGATGCTGGGCAAACCTTAAGTGTAACTTTCATAATCCATATTAACTTAGGTGTTATTTCCTCAAAGCACATGGGTAATTGGATACCACATGTGGAACTCACTATTGCAATTTGTTGCAAGGGTTCAAAAGAAATAAGCACTTTAAGAAAGGAGACTATGTTTTGAAACTTTCAAAAGGTTTGGAAGATGTTCGTCAAAACATGTTTATATGCTCCTAGTTTGACTAGGAACATGATTTAAGTTTCCCTTTTAAAGCAATATAGTTATGATTTAAAGTTAGTAAATGATGGTATTTATATATTTATATGGATAATATATATTATTTTAAGGCCATGCCTTCTAATGATATTTGTGAATTGGTTCATGATGATTCGTCCTATAATAACACATTATACCTATCATACACCAAGAGACTTAAAATGGTTTAAGTGACTCTTATTCTTGTCATTGTCATCTTGGTTACATAAACAAGAATCGGATCTAAACACTTTAAAAGGATGGTCTTTTGAAAACAAATGAAAATTATTCATTTGATAAGTGTGAATCTTGTTTATGAGGTAAGATGACCAACACGCCCTTTATTGGTACTAATGAGAGGGCAAAAAGACTTATTAGGAATCATACACTTGGATGTATGTGCTCCTTTTAATACAATGACAAGGTATGGTGAAACTTACTTCATTACCTTAACCGACTATTATAGTCGCCATGGTTATGTGTACTTGATGGCACATAGACATGAAGAATTTGAAATGTTCAAAAACTTCAAGAATGAAGTAGGAAATCAACTCGATAGAACTACCAAAATTCTCCGTCTAGGTAGAGAATGTGAATACCTAAGTGAGACTTTTAGGGATCATCTAGGAAGTTGTAAGATTGTCTCACAACTTACTCCTCACAGAATACCATAACATAATGATGTGTCTGAAAGGAGATCGAACCCTATTGGATATAGTTCGACCTATGATGACTATAAACTCGCTACCTCTATAATTTTGGGGTTTCGCACTACTCTCCCCGACTCATATTTTGAATATGGTCCAAACCAAGAAAGTGGATTCGACGCCTCTTGAGATATGAAATGGAATAGTTCCATCGCTATCATATTTTAAATTATGGGTTATGAAGCTTATGTTAAGCTTAACACCCAAACCAACTGCAAGTCGATTCACTAAGTGTATATTTTTTGGATATATAAAAGGATTGTATAGGATACTATTTCTTTGATCCAACAGAGCAAAAGGTATTCATTGCTCAAAAGGCAGAGTTCTTGGAAGCCAAGTTCCTTATGGAAGGAATGACACATTGAACAGTGGAATTCGATGAGGATCAAGATCCACAAGCCGATACACGTTTGGTTGACACTAGCAATCAACAAGAGGTTGTTGATCATGATCAAGAGGTTGATCAATACACACAAAACGTTCGCTGATCTGGTAAAGTTAGCATTTCACATGAAAGATGTGGATTTTTCATAGATGGATGCTACGTTGTTGACTCCGAAGAGCCAACTACATACCATGATGCAATGTCCAATTCGGATTGTGACATGTGGCTAGGAGCCATGAACGTAAAGATGCAATTCATGTATGACAACCAAGTTTGGGAATTGGTTGACTCTTCACTTAACTCCAAACCGGTTGGATGCAAGTGGGTTTTCAAGAAGAAAACTGACATGCATGAAAACTTGGATACTTACAAGGCAAGACTTGTAGCAAAAAGTTTCAATCTAAGTCAAAGGGTTGATTATGATGAAACCTTCTCGCCAATGGCAATGCTAAAGTCATCCTGATAAAGTATGCAAGTTAAAAATATCAATCTATGGATTGAGACCAGCATCGAGAAATTGGAATCAACGTTTTGATGAAAGATCAAGAAATTGGGTTTCATCAAGAACGCTAACAAGGATTGTGTGTATCAAGGGGCTAGTGGGAGTACAATTA
This sequence comes from Flaveria linearis, assembly GCA_024085815.1. Lineage (NCBI taxonomy): Eukaryota > Viridiplantae > Streptophyta > Magnoliopsida > Asterales > Asteraceae > Flaveria > Flaveria linearis. The sequence continues at coordinate 43,582,915 of CM044002.1, read as the reverse complement.
CGTTCTTAGTATTGTATGTTGATGACATACTACACTTGGAAATTACCTTTCCAAAAGGGATCTCCGTGAAACCGTCTCTATTTTGAAAATAAAGATCTATAGGGATAGATCGAGGCGGTTGATAGGGTTAAACCAAAGTGCATACATTGATAAAATCTTGAAAAGGTTCAAGATGGAAAACTCTAAGAAAGGTATAGTACCTATTCAAAGAGGGACAACATTGAGTGCATCTCAATGTCCAAGCTCAAACGATGAGCAACATCGTATGAAGGACATCCCATATGCGTCTGCTATAGGATCCATCATGTATGCGATGATATGCACTAGACTGGACGAGTCATGCGCGTTAAGCATGACAAATAGATATCAGCAGAATCCAAGTAACAGCCATTGGATGGTTGTTGAATGTATATTGGAATACCTTAGGAGGACTAAGGATATGTTTCTAATATACGGATTTAATGAAGAGGAACTAGTTGTAAAGGGTTACACGGATGCTAGTTTCCAAACTGATCGAGATGATCCTCGATCACAATCGGGATATGTCTCTATTATGAATAGTGTAGCATTGTCCACTACAGAATACGAATACATAGCCGCCTCATTAGCAGCTTGGGAAGCTGCATGGATAAAAAGGTTTATCACCAATCTAAGGATGGTCTCTACCATTCAAGACCCCTTAGAAATCTTTTGTCATGACGAGGGTGCGATTGTTCAAATCAAGGAACCCCGTGCACATCAAAAGATTAGATACAATGAGCGGAGATTCAACTACATAAGGGATGAAGTTGAAAAGGAAAAGATATGTATTCGCAAAGTTCACTTTGATCAAAACATTGCGGATCCACTCACGAAGCTCCTTGAAAGGGCAAAGCATGAAAGTCATGCTTGTGCCTTAGGACTTCGATATTCTAGTGATTGGAATTGATCTGTTTAGTATTAATATTATTAATATAGAACAATTGTAATGCTTAACTTATCTATGTATTTACGATATTTTAAGTAATGTTCCCTTTTAGCATGTTTACATCCATGAATAATTTTATTATTCTAAATGTCCGTAGTCGGTCATATTTGTGGGAACAAATATGAATGTAAGACTATTATGAACTTGGATTGGTGGATATTCATAAGGCATGAATATAGAGCAATTGGTTGCTACCAAGGTTCATAGATATTCGTGGGATACGAATATTGGACTGACCCGCATCTCAAATCTTACTACATGGAATCTTATTGATTGATCATAAGTAAATTTGAGTAAAGGCGAATATCATTTGGTATCCTCCGACCTGAGATACATATTGGGTTTTGATATTCACCAAGTGTTATACCTTGAGCTAGTTCTTCACTGATATGAGATAATTGTCAGTACATAAGGCTATGTTCAGATATGACATAAGGTGATTGTGAGAAACGTATGTAGTCAAGATGGGATTTGTTCCTCTTATTCGTTGAGAGTATGATGTCTAAGGCCTGAGTAAGTTAAATCAACAAGGAATGATCATTCTGTGTCCTTGGATTTAACATGACATCTGTAACAAAAGGATAAATGATTGATTCACCTAAATCATTTCAAGTTGGATGCTTGAAGGGGATGATGTTATTGAATGGCTTTTAAGTCACGCGTATTAAGGGTAGTAAACCGTTGTTAGGCGGTATTTACTGCTTGCATCAATCTTCTATGTATCTTGTGCAAGTGGGAGATTGTTGGATTCTGTATGCCCAAGACACATAGAACATTGATGTGGTTAGTACGTTGTGATCCAAGTCGGGTCATACCCAATAACAAGCTTAGCAAACACCAATTAATATTTAATTGATGATATGATCATGCAATTAAATAATTGCACCAATTTAGAAAATGGGTTTTCTAAATAAATTGTATGTGAGAAAGAACAAATTATAAGGATATTTTGTTCATGGATATTATTTGTTATGTTGTTTAAATTAATTAAGCAACATCAAATAACAAATGTGTGTGTGTATATTATATATAATTAAAAGGTTAATTATGTATAATATATAAAATCTTGTAATATTTTATAAAAGAGATTTTTTTAGGGGAAAACCCTAATATAACATAGGGGCTTCGGCCGCCCCTTCCTCTCCTTCTCTCTTCAATTTTCGTTTTTCTTCTCTCAAAGGGAAAGAGATGTGGATCTCTCAAGAACACACACATACATTCTATTTCAGCTCTCTCTCTCTCGATTTCTTACATTCAAGAGTCATAAAACATAAATCCTTCTTTTGGAAGAAGGATCTTATGGATGGAACAAGTGTTTCACGGTTGGAACAAAGCTGTCACGGCTGGAACAAGGTTCCAGCAGCCTTCTTAATTCGATTTTGAAGGATGTCAAGGCTGGAGCAAGTGGTTCACGGGTGGAACAAGGTTTGAGCAGCCTTGATTGTTCGATCTTGAAGGTGTTCAAGGCTGTAACAAGAGTGTTCAAGGCTGAAACAAGTTCCAGCAGCTTGCATGACTTGATTTGGTGCTACAAATCCTAGCAAAAGTGTGTGTGCTTAATGCTTGTGGGTATGATTGCTTGAGAACACCTCCTCTTGGTGTTTTGGCCACTCAAGAACATCATTTTCTTGGTTCAATCCACGATTTCAGCAGCTTATGAAAGCCTCTGCAACAAGGGCGCTCCAAGCTGCCACAAGGGCGCTCCAAGCTGCCACAAGGGCGCTCCAAGCTGCCACAAGGGCGCTCCAAGCTGCCACAAGGGCGCTCCAAGCTGCCACAAGGGCGCTCCAAGCGCTGGATCAACAGCATGCATCCACGGTTTTGACAGCATGAAGAAGGTAGTATGTATTGCTTCTTTGGGTTGTTTTATTTGTGATAACTAGTTCAAACACATAAATAAGATCCTTGCATTCTTGGGTTTGTTGTAGACATGCAATCAAGTATAATTTTCAGATTTCAAATGGTTGATATTTGATGTTAATCCGCTGCGTTTTCTTGTTTAAAATGGTTAAACAACATGATTTAGGTTCAACAAACCCAACAAACGCAACCTAGACCTTGTTTTGAAGCGTCACAATAGACAACAAAGTCGTCGTTTCCATCAGGAAGGGTTAGAATCGGTGCCTCACACAACTTTTGCTTGAGGGTTTGAAATGCTTTTTCTTGATCAGGCCCCCAAGAAAAAGGCTTATCCTTGTGGGTCAAAGCAGTGAGTGGCACAGCAATCTTCGAGAAGTTAGGAATAAAACGTCGATAATATCCGGCTAGACCAAGGAATGAACGAATCTCTGTAGGAGTTTTAGGTTCTCCCCATTTCTTTACTGCCTCGATCTTTGCGGGATCAACGTGAATTCCCTTGCTGTTTACTATGTGACCAAGAAATGAACCTCATTAAGCCAGAATTCACACTTTGAGAATTTGGCGTAGAGTTTCTCTTTCCTCAGAAGTTCGAGTATTAGACGAAGGTGATTCTCGTGATCGGATTTTGATTTGGAGTATATCAAGATGTCGTCGATGAATACGATCACGAATTTGTCTAGGTATGGCTGGCACACGCGATTCATTAAATCCATGAATACAGCCGGTGCGTTGCTTAACCCGAATGGCATTACTGTAAACTCGTAATAGCCATATCTCGTTCGAAAAGCGGTTTTTGGGATGTCATCATCGTGCACACGGAGTTGGTGATAACCAGAACGAAGATCGATCTTTGAGAAGTACGAGGCTCCTTGAAGTTGATCAAATAGATCGTCGATTCTGGGTAATGGGTAACGGTTCTTGATTGTGAGTTTGTTAAGTTCTCGATAGTCAATGCACATACGGAATGAGCCATCCTTTTTCTTCACGAATAAGACTGGAGCTCCCCATGGTGACGAGCTCGGGCGAATGAATCCTTTGTCTGACAGTTCTTGCAATTGGCTAGCAAGTTCTTGCATCTCAGATGGTGCAAGTCGATAAGGAGATTTTGCCACGGGAGTTGCACCAGGTACAAGGTCGATTCGGAATTCAACTTGACGAACGGGAGGAAGACCGGTTAAGTCTTCGGGAAAGACTTCGGGAAACTCTCGAACAACCAGAATGTCTTCAATCTTCCTAGGTTTCTCATCTGCCTTCACGATATGGGCTAAGAAAGCCACGTAATGCTTGCGGAGGTACTTTTGGGCTTTGGTGCAAGACATGAGTTTAAGCCCCTTGTAAGATTTTTCCCCGTAGATTTGTAGTATGCTTCCAGTCGGGAGAGGAATACGAATGGTCTTTTCGTGACAAAGCACTTCGGCATGATTCTTTGATAACCAGTCCATGCCTACTATAACATCGAAACTACCCAGATGCATGGGTATAAGATTGATAGGGAAATCATGCTCGCTTAGATTCAAGGTACAGTCGAGAATAACAGAATTAATTGTAATGGGTTTTCCATCAGCTATCTCTACCGTAAAGGGGTTGTCTAGCTTGGTTCGGGCACTAGCAAGTAAGGGCTCAAAGTCTAAGGATACAAAGCTTTTATCGGCACCGGTGTCAAAAGAATTGAAGCGTATTGATTATTAATTTGGAACATACCGTTCACCACGTCGTTGCTAACTTGAGCTTGTTGGGCATTGATGTTGAATGCTCGACCTTGAGCTGCAGGGACGACCTTGAGAAGCTTCGGACATTGGTTGCGGAAATGGTTAGGATCCCCGTATTGGTAGCAAGCTCTTGCTTGCGTGATTGTCGGGGTATGCTGAACAGTCGGTGTGGCCACTAGAACCCTTGCAGTATTCTTGCACACGTTGAATGTATGCCCAAAACGACCACAGTTTGTGCATTGACGACACTGAACGTTAACGGGATGGTGATACTTGCAGTGGTTACACTGCGGTAAAAGTCCAGCGTATGGCTTTTTCATCGGTGGTTGGTTGTTTACTGTTGGTTGACGAGTTGGAGGGACTTGATTAATTGGCACAGCAGGGGTAATCACAGCAAAGTTTTGAGAATTGGCCTTCCTCTTCTTGTTCCTGGAAGGCTCGGGTTAGTCGGTTTTGACGGTTTCGTTAGGAAGTTTATCGGTATTCTTCTTCGATCCTTTCCTGGTTAAGGAACCAGCTTTCACATGATTATCGGTTAACTGTGCAGCCAGCCTGATAGCATCTTCTAGTGTTGAAGGATTCCTTCCTAACACCGTATCCTGAATCTACATGGGTAGTCCACCAATGTATTTCTCGATGGCTCGGGAGGTAGGGGTAGCCAGGTGTGGTACCAGAAGGCTCAGTTCGTGAAATCGGTTAGTGTATGCGAGGTTCTCGCCACCGTCTTGGGTTAACTCCCAGAACTCAGCTTCCAGTTTTCGGACTTCATTTCTTGGGCAGAACTCTTTAGTCATGAGTTCCTTAACTTCAGCCCACGTCAATGCTAAAGCAGTTTCAATTCCACGGGTTCGTTTCTCCCCGTTCCACCAAGTAAGTGCACGTTTCTGAAGAACACTTGTGGCATACCGGACTTTTAGATTTTCAGGACATTCACTGTTTAGGAATGTGTTCTCGATGCTTTCAAACCACTGTAGTAATCCGGTGGCTCCTTCAGCTCCACTGAACTTGGTGGGGTTGCAAGAACTGAATTGTTTGTAAGTACAAGTTTTGGGAGGGTTTGGTGCAGTTGGGTTTTGGACAGTATTGTTGCCTTGGTTCAAATGGGTAAGTAAAGTTGGAATGACCGCAACAACTTCACGTGCTACTATAGCAGCAATTTTACGGCCAGAGTTTCCAGATCGTGAACGGATTTGACGAGGAGACATTCTGAAATATCATTAAGATATTTTATGAGAATTGGATAATAGGAGTTATACCACATGAAAACGACAATCGGGAATTTGGCATAATAACAATGATATGTTCCGAGTGTAATCGTTTGATTCGTAAATCAAAGCGAGTACGTTGCCTAATCAAAGTGTTATGTCCAACACAACCTTATTGAAGACATGCGTACCTATAAGCAGATACTCATCCCGAGGGTTCCCAGGTAAGGTAAACAGATCCATCGGTTGATTTGGATTTATACGAATACCTTGCCTAGACAGAACACCCCGAGATACAGGCATCCCACTCTTCCAGCATTGCATGTTTCAAGTTGTAAGACACAGACTTTGACGAATTTGAAAACCATGAATAACAATCGAGTTTTGGAGTTTGAAATCACTTGAATTAGGCACACAATGCCTTAGAATATGATTTAAGATTCGTGTGTACATTGATAAGATTCAAAGTATAAGAAGAATCACATAAGGCATATAATCACATAAACAAATATAAACATATAAGGCACATAAAATCCTATCTAAGCATGTAAAATATATGAGAGGACTCATGTGTAAGGGTACTTAGTTATAGTCTAGGTCATTCCATTTCTAATAACCTAATTCCCTATAACCATGGCTCTGATACCAATCTGTCACACCCCGACCGACGGCGGAATCATCGGAGCGGACGAGGGAATGATTGATTGTTCATAACACATGATTGTCTAATAGTGGAAATAATATTAAAATCAGATTACAGGATAACATAAATTTAACAGATACAAATACAACAGTTAAAGTCACAAATAATAATTGTCTTTTGTTTTGACTAAGTCCAGGTCTTATATGATCAAGTAGAAGTCCACTAGCTTGCTTAACCTGAAATCATGTGAGAAAATAAAGTCAGCTAACGAGTTAGCTGGTGAGTAATCACAGTTTTGAATATACATATAGATTGATTGATTGATTGAGAGTAATCCAATTCACAAGGTAACATTAAGACTTATATTGCAATAGTAAAGCATATAGATAAACCGACACAATAGAAACCCCTTGACTTGATACTTGCATATAATAGACTTGCACACAAACACCATAGATTGACTAATTGCCTCTGGCACAATCACCACTCGTAAGCCATATGGGGTGGGTTATCCAAACCAGTAGATCTACTATTGGTACCAGGATTGATTGATTGAATTAGGGTTTTACTGTCGTCCAGTTTACCATAGTATGTTCACATAATTGCAAGTAATAACATAACCTGTCTTGAATTGAATTTAGAATGAAATAACAATAGAATATCATGATTGAATATATTATATCACATGATTTCCCCCAAATAAGAAATGATATAAAAAGGGGATATGAATACTCACCTGATTGATGAGATTAGAATCTGGATTGATAGATTAGACACCAGCGAATTCCTTATGATTAACCTAAGGAACGGTGTCTCAAATTAGATTAATAATAATTTGGGAATTTGGGAATGTATTAGGATTTCCATTAGGTCTTGAATGGTAGTTTAAATTAATTAATTTTATTTGGTTTGAATGTCTTGCAATAAATAAACGAATTTGTTAAAAGTGATTATTTCTAGAATTTTAATAGAAATTTATACATATAAGTTATACATATATACAATTTATTAATAAATTGTATATGTATAATTATATGCATATTTATATATAATTATGTAATTATATATAATTATATGTATAATTATATACATAATTATATGTATATAATAAATTTATACATAAGTAGGTATAACTATATAGTGTATGTTAATTATATACATAAGTTTTAAATTGTATACGATTATGTAAGATTATATACGTGTAGTTTATTCAAATAAAAGTTGTTTCGATAATCGGATAATATATATCTATGTATATATATTGGATTCAATTTATTTATGGTATAATTATATATTATATACTAATTGTAAATTGGTAGAAAATATAATTAATTATTTTATTTATTTAAAACAATTAAAATAATTAAATAAATTGTTGAAATAGCTTTCAGAAAATAATTAGGTTGTTTTAAAATTTTTAATGATTAATAAAACATTTTTATGATTTTTAGGAATTTTTCTGGAATTTTAAAAGCTTAAATAAAGGGTTTAAAAAAATATTGAGGTGGCCCGGGGTCGAACCCGGGACCTCTAGATTGCATGGGAGCGCAGGAACCAGTGAACCAAAGGGCCTCAGCCGCACTAACAACTCGGTTTTAATTCTTTTAAACACAACCTCCCTCAACCCCAAATTCCCGTATGAGCCCTAGATCAAATCCCGTCCAATTGAACACCAATTCGATTCAGTTAGCGATTACAAACATGGGGCTTTTGTTCCCCATGTGAAACCGAGTGTGGGTGTGTGTTGAATTACATGTATGGTATTGATTTGGAGATAAACCTGATGAAGAACAAGTCGCGGCACTCGTGTCAATCGAATGATGCTCAAACGATGTTTGTAATCAAATTAAACTTTAGGGAAGCTTTAAATGATGATCTAGAAGCAAAGCCCTTTGCCAATTTGAGTTAAAATCACTCTGGAATTGGATTTCAAACAAGTTGCAGGTCGACGGATTCGAGTGGTGTTCGGGTGTGATATTTATGTTTGTTTTGATGAAATTGAAACCAAAGAACACTTATAAACTATCCATAGTTCATTAGTGCGAGATTACCTTTGATTATTATACTGATTTAGTGCGCGATTGTGGCGTGAAAACTGGCCGACCATTTGTTTGGTTCTAAAACGCACTGAACCACTTGAATTTTTAAATTTAAATGGGGCACAGGGTCGAATCCAGCTCAAGATGTTGTCGGGGTAGTTTGATTGGGTTAAAACCGACTTATTTTGGGTGTTCGGGGGTCGCCGGCGATGTGGCCGGAAGTTTGGCCGGCAGTGAGGGTGTTCGACGGGGGAATGGGTTTTTTTAAAAAAAAGTTTCACATTTGGTCCCTGTGGTTTATAACAATTGTCAAAACAAAATTAAAGTTTTGTTTTAGTTTAAATAAATTACCATTTGACCCCCCTTATTTTGTAATGTTATTATTTTGTATACAAATTTATTGGTTATAATTTTTAAAGTTATGAAACCTACTTTTTCATTATCATCCACATTATTATTACTATCATTGTTATTTTATTATTATTAATATTGTTAATATTATTATTATTATTTATTATTATTTATTTATTATTATTATTATTATTATTTTAAACTTCATGATTACTAATATAATTTTATAATATTTTTTTTATAAAATCATATTAATAACTATATGATTGTAATGTGAATTAAATGGCAACATTAATATGTTTTAAACGAATAGATTTCACTTACTAATATAAACGAGTTCGGGTTACAATTTCAAATGGGTCGGATGTTGCACTCACCAACTTTATGTTGACACATTTTAGCATGTTTTCTCAGGTTACAGGAACGCATAAGCTCATGATGCACGCTTCAGGAACGCACTCAGGACATGCATGCATCGATCTTATTTTCTTGCATTGAACATTTTGTTTAGGCTTGGCACTTGTAACTTTCATGTAATGGATTTACATATCATGTATACGCTTCCGCACTAATGTTAATTTCGTTTATGATCCTCTGAATGAAGTCAAATGTTTATTTTTAAACTCATATAGTGTCGTTCGATATGTCTGTGTCTGAGATCTTGGTATGTCACACGCCTAACGGTAAAACCCCATTTGTGGAAATTAAGGGTGTGACACATGAGTTACGTTGTAAGGGTACAAGCTTCTTTCTCTAGATATTTTCTTCCTCTTTCTTAACATTGATACCTTGATGATCCTTAACAACCAATGATGCTCTTGGTTATATATTACAAGGTTTTATCAATTCCAGTATTGTCTTGTGTTTAGCTTTCTTGATGTATGGTGAAACAATGGATGACTCTTTGCTCTATTTAGTATCTTTTATTGACTTTTTCAACTATTGCTTTTGCAAATAGTAAGGTTCCCCGTTTCATTCATAAACCTTCTAAATGTCACTACTTTGTTGTCAAGTGTATCCTTCATATCTTAGGGGTACTATTATATCTCATGGGTTGAGTATATGCAGAGCATCTAATCTTACCATTCATGCTTATATAGATGATGACTAGACTGGCAGCCCAGATGGCCATCGCCCTACCATATGTTATTATGTTTCGCGGTTGTATTTTACTAGTTAGAACTTCAAGAACAACATACACGTACTAGTACCAAGGCCGAATATATCACTCTTGCTCACATGTACTGATGCTGAGATTTGGAGGATATGTTATGCTTCAAGAATTACATATATCTTTTACAGGTCCACCAACCCTTTGATGTGATAGCATTGTTGCTATATACTTAGCTGTCAATATGATGGTTTATTGATGCACTTCATTCGAGAGTGGTACTAGCACAATGTCTTGGTGTTTAATGTTTTTGATGATCCTCGAATTGTTAACATCTTCACCTGATTTGATTTCCGAAACTACCAATTTTTTAAAAAAAGCACCAACACCATATCAGCTCAAATGATGGATTCACGATCATATTTGCAATTTTTAATTTCACAAAACTATCGATTCTAACTAACAGTACAGTCTACAAATGATGTATTGATATTCAATGAAGAATACATTTCATAAGACTCGTACATTGGAGAATGATGGAATACCTTTAGAAATAAGGGGGTTGGTGTATATCTTATATTGTGCATTTATGACTGATTACGGATGGTATTTCAGTTAGAACATTCATCACATAGATGATACATGAAAACCTAGGTGGGACTCGTTTTTGAAAAGTACTCGTAGGATTTTATCTTTAAAGTTAGTAATGCATTCCTGACAGATTAGCGATGAACTACCCACCGATGAACCTTGAAGATCATCAAATAAAATCTTATATGTGATTGCATCTTTAACATCATTGGTGGGTTAGCAATGTACTTTCATGAATTTAATAGTCATCCGTGAAAGTTCTTTCCCCTTTGGCTGAGCCTTTTATGTTAGCACGTTGGTCCATTATATATATAAATGGTTGCTGCATAACGGTTATATGATTTCGGAAGATCTCAGCCGTCCAAAACCTTTTATATTTAATCCTGGTCGTAATAATTGGGTGGTTGAATGATTATGCAGTGGTTACGTGGGTGTCCCAGGTTAAGCTGTCCAGGTTCCCCTCTTAATCGGAGTTCATGGGTGCAGCCGCGCGTAGTTATGTGTGTGTTCATAGGTGAATGATTCAGAAGTTACCTGCGGTTTCCTCCTCGCTTTCCGTGTTCTCCGAATGACGCTGATGGGGTGGCGGTTACCATTAATCCCACCCACACGCGTTCCATGTTCCCGGAGGTTAACTTCAAAGTCTCCCAGATTAAATACGTTCTCCCCTCCCCTCCCCTCCCTCTTTCCTACACTCCGGCAGTTAATGATTTCTCCCTCTTTCTCTCCCACGTCATTAGTACAGGCTCTGGTGACATAAATTTCATGTATTTCCACCTAGCCAAAACATTCATCGCAGTGTTCACTATGGTGGTGATCGTTCTCTTATCGGTCGATTCTTCGATTAGCTTGCTTTCCTCCTCCATGTCCCTTGCAATTAAATGCAAACAGGCAGGACAAGACGGACCATATGAAGATTTCTCCAAATTTGGGGTTGGTCCGGGAGTCGTGCACAGAAGAAAATAGGTGATTTTATTTCTTTCTCACTTTTGATTTCCCTTTCCGTAGTTTTATGTTCTTGATTTGGTTGTGGTTTGTTGGTGGATGATTATGGGTTGTTCAAGGTCTACGAATTCTTTCATGAGTCCAATTTTCTTGATTTGGGAGATACTAGGGACATCCATAAAACTTCAAACACTATGTAAACCCCCACTTATTCCTCTTCTTTGACCTCAAGGTCACTTCAAGAAACTAACTGTTGAAGCTATTTGAGGCTTTGAAGGCTTAAAATGGGTTGTGGACCTAAACTGAAGTGACAGACAAAGAGCAACAACAATCTGCTCATGAAATCTTCTGGTAAGATCAATTCAATCTCAAAAACATTATGTTCCGTTTAAGACTCTCCTCCCCTGTTTTATAGCTCAATAATCAGATGAAACGTTGTTGATTCACAACCCCATATTTTGATTTTCTATTCGATTAAGCATCATCAAGGTTGTGCACGTCTTCATAGTAGCAAATCGAAGTTTTCTCACCCTTTATTTTGATTCATTTTGCATTTAGGGTTTCTATGATGGCAAAATAACAAACAAAGAGGTTTCATGATTGGAGTGATTCAAAAGCATGGTGTTCATTGCCACGTATAAGTTCCATTTTTGTTTTCTTAATTTTTCAATCTCTTCAATTGTTTCTTCTTGGGTTTATTTCAATCTCAGGTTTTCAGGCTTGAAGAACAAATGGTTCATTTTACACAACCCATTGGATGCCAAGTACCCACCTTTGCTTTTTAGGCAGCAACAAAATGCTCGAGTAGAAAAAATTAATGGGACTGCTCCTCACAATTTGTAGAAGGAATTGTCACAACATATCTCTTTTTGTATCCAAGTACACACATGGTTTTCTTGTCACTTTCCATCTTATTATTATATCTTGACATTTTGTGGTGTTTATTTTTATATTATCTTAATGATTTAGACATTAAGATAAAAAAAAAGTAACGGTACTTGAGTTATCTCTTACCAACTCATCATTGAATCCTTAAATGTGATATTTGGTTATAACTATAAGCAATGTTGATCTAATATGACCCTACAAGTTATATTGTGTAAGTAATTTTTTGTAGCTTCATGATCAAGCTGTCTAAATATTTCAATTGTTCATCTCAATAGAGTATATAGCTAATCTTTTTACCATTTGTTGGTTGTTTTTTTTAGGTTCATGTGGTGGGATCACCAGAATATAAATTTGGGAGCAAGTTAAGGCAAAGGCAAATTAGGTCAAGATTGTATAGGTCGTCGTGTTTCTGGTGGAAATGACCGAATATCAGATCCTTAGGTCATGGAGGTAAATGGTTCACTTACTAATCAATCTAGGGTAGGATGCTATAATAACATTGTTTTCTCTGAAATCAGATTTTAGTTTCCTTATTTTTCTTATACATTTTGTTTTGGGTATGCAGTAGACGGTAGTTATGGAGCTTAGGATAGTTGATGGAGATTTCTCTATATCTATATACATGGTATGTGGTTAATTTACTCTATAATATAAAATTCATATAATTACATAAATGTACTAATATATGAATTTAGCATTTAGAAAGTTGTAGTCTAATACTACGTATATATATATTAACTTGTTGCGTTCATGTTTGCAGTTTACGGAAGTAATTAATCATTTATTTTTTTCACTACAACATCTACCAATCCCCATGACCAAGCAATAGTAAGATGGAAACCATATTTTATTTGACACAAGCTTGATAAAATGGCAATGCAAATTTTTTATTCATTAACAGAATTGTTAGTTGTATCTAACACAAGCTTGGTTGCATATGCATATGCGTTAGCTTATGATTACATTAACAGTTTAATCTTAACCGAGCAGAGAATTGCTAGATATAATCTTTAATACTGACTTGTGATTTTGAATATATAATCTTATCCATATTTTTACTGTTCCTTAAAATTGTATGTTAAAATAACTTGATTGTTACCTTGTCTTTTTTCCTTGGTCACAAGGGAATGTGAGGTTTATACTTTGATTGCTTTGTTCGAATCTGAAGCTGTAGCTTGAGCTAAATTCATAGGATAAACTTTCAATTGTTTGAATTTTAGTTCTTAGTTATTTAATCAAGAATCTGTTGGCTAACTGAAGCAAACATTTATTTCCCAAAATCAATCAATAGTTAATTTTTGCGGTTCATTGAAATTGAACAACTTCTACAAAGACAGTTGTTTAGTGGAGAAATTTCCACTACTTTTTCACTTGAGTTGCAGGTTAGTTTCCATTTGATTTTTTAGACCTTTCTTTAGAGGGTGTTTTTCATTTATATATTTTGATAATGGATCATTTTTGGCAGGATATGAATATTCGTGAAGTTCTTGATCTTCAGGTTCGTAATTTCAATTTGAATGTTGAAGAAGTTGTCTTCTAACTTTAGTTGCTCTCAAATCAAAACAATTTCTAACTTTAGTTGCTCTCTCATTAGTGTTAAGTTTTCAACTATGCTTAAGTTAGATGGTAGTGTTAGTTTTAGGGTGATTAGTTAGTGGTTTTAGAAATTTATTCTTCCTCGAACCAAGTCTTTAGATAAGACTAGGAAGTCTAGTGCTAAGTGTTTCATACGTGAATGAAAGACGGGATTTGTTGAGTAGGTGGTAGCACTAAGATTGTCACAGTAAATGGTAGGGAGAGAGGAAGAGGTGAACCCAAGTTCAAAAAGTAGTGATTTGAGCCACTGCACTTCAGTTGTAGTAGATGCAACAGCTCTAAACTCGGCTTCAGTAGAGGAACGCGCTAAAGTACTTTGGCATTTAGAACTCCATAAAATTGGATTCGACTCGAGATAAACAATATAACCGGTTGTGCTTCTGTAATTATCTTTGTCGCCAGCCCAATCAGCGTCGGTAAATGCATGGAGATGAAGTGGTGATGATTTTCTTAGAAGTATCCCATGATTAATAGTGCCAAGAAGATATCGGAGAAGTCGTTTAAGGACAGTCCAGTGTAATGTGGTTGGTGCGTGCATAAACTGTGATAACCGATTAACAGTGAATGCAATGTTGGGTCTGGTGAGGGATAGATACTGTAGGGCGCCAACTAAAGTGCGATACTCCATAGGTGAGGAATAGGAGGTGCCTCCATGCAACGTAAGAGGCTCAGAAAACATCATTGGTGTGGAAATTGGTTTTGAATCACTCATTTTGGCTCGGACGAGGATGTCATGAATGTATTTGTGTTGAGAGAGGATGATGCCTTGTGAGTGAGGAATAATTTCAACCCCAAGGAAGTAGGAGAGATTCCCAAGATCTTTGAGAGAAAATTTGAGGGCGAGAGACTGAATGAAGCGGTTTAGAAGGGTAGGGGAGGGACCGGTGATGATGATATCATCAACATAAACGAGTATAAAAATAGGAGAGGAGCCGGATGTGAGAGTAAATAGAGAAGAATCAGACTTGAAACCTTGGGAAGTCAGGTATGATTTGAGTTCATCATACCAGGCCCGAGAGGCCTGTCGAAGGCCATAAATAGCTTTTTGTAGTTTACAAACGTAAGTAGGGAAGGATGGGTGGACAAAGCCCGGTGGTTGGGCCATGTAGACATCCTCGGATAAGGACCCTTGTAAAAAGGCATTATTTATGTCAAGTTGGTGTAGCGTCCAGCCTTGAGAGATGACAAGAGAAAGAGCAAGATGGAGTGTGGCAGGTTTAATGACCGGGCTAAAAGTTTCAACATAGTCGATACCTGGGCGTTGATGAAAGCCTTTAGCAACGAGTCTTGCTTTTAAGCGATCAACTGTGCCATCCGGTTTGTACTTTGTGCGAAAGACCCACTTGCAACCGACAAGATTAGGTGCAGAGATAGAGGGGACAAGAGTCCAAGTCTTGTTTCGTTCAAGAGCATCAAACTTATCGGACATGGCTTTACACCGTAAAGGGTGTTTCAGGGCATGGAGGACTGTAGGAGGCTTAGAAATTAAAGTGGGAGTGTTATGATAAAGCATATAGTGGGAGTTATAGTAGCGAGAATTGGGTTTAGGATTGGAGTGGGTGTGTGGTTTTTGAGGGGATGAATGAGCAGAGGGAGTGGAAGGTGTAAGAGATGGTGGGATGGAAGAAGAAGTGGAATGGGGTGTGACAGAAGAAGAGGGGTGTTGTCAGGATGGATGGGGGCAGCTGCTGGAGGGGGTGCAGGTGGCTGGGAAGAGAGTTTGGAGCGGCGATGATAGGTGATAATGGCAGGAGGGCTGGAATTAGAGTGGACTGAGGTGGGTGAGCTGGAAGCAGGTTGGTCGAAAGCGTGTTGTGGGCTGGAAGGAGGGGTAATAGAGGCCATAATAGGGCTGCAATTAGAGTGAAGTGAGGGAGTGTGCATAGTTGAAGCAGAAGGAGTGATAGAGACCGGATGTGGGTGTGGTGAGGGTGAGACAGGTAAGATAATGGAAAGCCAGGCATCTGTAGTAAAAGGAGCAGATGCATGGGCCGTGGGAATGTTTTCACAGGGAAAAATGTGCTCCTCGAATATGACATGGCGAGATGTATAGACTTTGGTGGTGACGGGATCATAGGCGTAATAGGCACTTTGAGTGGAAGAGTAACCAACAAAAATGCATGGCTGAGAACGAGGATGGAGCTTGGTTGGGGCATATGGACGTAACCAGGGATAACACAAACATCCGAAACTACGAAGCTTGGTGTAATTAAGGAGAGTGTTAAAGAGACAAAATACGGGGATGTATTATTGAGAGTGGGTGTTGGAAGACGATTTATTAAATAAGCTGCGGTGGTAAAAGCAAATGGCCAAAAGGTAATGGGTAATTTAGAATGGGAGAGAAGGGAAAGGCCCGTTTTGACAATATGTCGATGTCGTCGTTCAGCATAGCCGTTATGTTGAGGGTATGGGGTGGAGATGTGAGATGGGATATTCCACAAGAATGTAAATTGGGAGGAGTTTTAATGTACTCACCACCATTGTTAGAAAACAATTGTTTGATTTTTGTGTGGAAGTAGTTTTCAACTAGTTTTTGAAAACGAATGAATGTAGAAAGTGAGTCGGATTTTGTTTTAGAGGATAAAGCCATATGTATTTTATGTAGTGATCAACAAATATAATATAATATTTATAATTGTCAAACGAGGGTACCGGGGAACACCATACATCTGAAAATATTACATCAAGTGGAGCTTTAGATGAAAGTGTAGAAACAGAGAATGGCAAACGATGACTTTTATTAATGCGACACGAGTTACAATTATCATGGAAATTAGAAATAGAACTAATAAACGAGGACAAATGCTTGAGAACTTTATTATTTGGATGACCAAGTCGGTGATGCCATGTCATGGAGTTGGTGCAATGCAAAGTGAAGGCTGAAGGGGAGATGGAGGGTCGCAATTCATACATGCCTTGAGTTGTCGTGCCCTTGAGGAGAGGAATTCTCGATTGTCGGTCCTTGATAACAAAAACAAATGAGAAAAATTCTATTAGAAAGTTGTTATCTTGACATAAACGAGAGATAGAAATAATGTTACGAGAGATGGAAGGGACACATAAAATGTTTTTAAGGATCAATGGAGTGTGGGAAGTATGAATAATTAATGAGCCAATGTGAGTGATTTTTAAACACGAACCATCACCAATTATGAGTTCTTCAGTTCCATCATACGGGGCATGGAGGGAGAGGTTGTTGAGGTCATTTGTGACGTGGTGAGAAGCACCACTATCAAATAGCCAATTTGCTGTTGGATTTTGTTGGCAGTCATCATGTGCACTTGAGCATATTTGCCTTGTGGGTTCCTGTTGAAAGAAGGTATGGAGATTTGGGGATGTACCTTTTTGAAGGACTCACAGTGAGTGAGAGTATGTCCTTTAATGTTGCACCATTGACATTTACCTAAAAAGGGACGTGCACCAGAAGTTGAGTGAGGAGTTGGCAGCAATCCAGCAGTTGGTGTTGGCTGATGAGTGGACCAATGCTTGTTGTGCTGACGAGTGGACTGTGGGGAGCGATGTTGGACATGAAAAACAGCCGTGGGTTGATGAATACCATTGGATACAACCTGTTGTGCCAAGGTGAGCTCATGGTTTATCAGCTTTTCGTGGAGTTCAGGGAAGGTAATCGGGTTATCCCTTGCATGAACGACATCGAGAAGTGGTTTATAAGCAACCTGGTCTAGACCGTTGTGGACGATATCAACAAAATCTTCTGCATCCATCTTCTTACCCAGAATTGCGAGTTCGTCTACCACGGTCTTAATAGCTTGCATATAGTTCGTGATAGACTGATTAGGAGTTTTGGTGGACTGTTTGAGACGGTGCTGAAGTTGCTTGATGTGGCCTCGAGATGGAGATGCATAGGTGGTGGCAAGTATTTTCCATGCTTCTTGGGAGGAGCTAGCGTGAGTGATGAGAGGAACAAGCGTAGGGGAGAGGCTACCAACGAACGCACCAAAAAGTAATCTATCTTGGTGAAACCACTGTGAAAAATCTTTGTGGGGAGTCGTGGTGCCATCAGCTGCAACAGTGGGTTCAGGAGGAGGATAAGAACCGTTGATAAAGCGATATAGATCAAGGCCGTGCAATAAGGCTTCGATCTGGGTTTTCCATCCCAAATAATTTGTGGATGTTAGCTTTAGGGTTGCAGGAAAACTCACAAGTGTGAGGTTGTTCATGGTGTTGACAGATAGGGATGTGTCGTTGGTTCCCATGGTGGTTTGGTTCAATGGAGACGGAGGGGCAGAGTATGGAGAGCTAGGGTTAGAACCAAGCTCTGATACCATAATAAGGTACATAGATGATTATGAGAAAACGTAAATTCCATTGATTGTATGTTGCAATATATATACAGAACATGTAAAGCTGTAGGTGAACTAAATAGGAGATATACATGGAGGAATATAACAAATTGACTATCTACAATATTTAAAATAATTCAAATATGTATGAGCTGGCCACTAGGAGGTCGTATTAAAGACCACATTGTTTTAAAATGATGAGGAACCCTGCACAAAACAATCAAGAAGCACTTATTGCATCGAAGACGTCATTAAGTTCACCACAAATCAATAAAGGTATCTTTTGATGGGTTTTAGTCGAAAGATACAATAATAATCTTCGTATATTGGTAACTTAATTCATCTTTAATTTAACAAATTCATATTGCACTATTGCAGGCTATAATGGTTTCTTTAAAGTCTTACGGGTGTTCTTGAAATTTTTTGAGCAATTGGTGGTGTTAGGGTGATTCACTGGAATGAGGATTGTAGAAAAAAGAGGACAATAGCGTATCTTCAAACATTCACATGTACCTTTGATGGTATGTAAATTCTTATCTGGATCAAATACCCAAAAGATCAACTTAAACAGCAACGAACCTCCATGCGTTATAGCTACACCACCCGTGAATCTTTGTTGGGCAGAATTCTAACTTGAATTCCCGATACAGCTGTACCACGAGAACCAAAATCAGCCTTCCAAGATCACCTTCCTCCTGGCAAAAAGTAAAATAGCAATGGAATGTATATTCTCTAGAACCAGAGAACAATTTTAAGAAAATCAAATATGCATTTCATTTTAGTACATATGAATGAAAGAAAGAGAACTGACAATTCAATACCATCCCAAGTCTCCCACACTTGTGGAATTTAAAACAACTATTTTCACAACTTCAAAATAAACATAAGAAAACAGTAATTGAAAACAATTAACATGCTGTAAATTAGCAGCGTGGGAACGCAAGTCTTCATAACTTGTGGATATTCCAACCGGGCCAAATTAATCCATTTATAGTTGGGCTTGGATGTGGTAGGTCATGGGCCTGTACCATAATCAGTGTGTGCCCATCACCCTTTTTAATTAAGTAGTCTTTAACCTTTTGTTTTTAGAAATTTTCTTTTAGGTATCAATCTTAATCAATCATATTTGATTTCACTTCGGCTCTTTTTTTGGTATATGATAATTTGAACCCATATTCATTAGCAATGGGCTCCCAAGATAGAGGAAAGACTTACTACCACCTACCCCTTCCAGACATTGAGTCTTGAGTGAGATACACTGGGTTTGTTTGTTTGTTTGTTTGTTATTCATTAGCAATGGGCAACCAAGTGTCTATAAGTAATTATGTTTGATCACAAAGTTACTTAATTGAGTCACACATATAAGATTGTGAATTCTATACGTCATTTGTTCGATCAAGTTTTTTTGTGTTTGGGGTGATTTTATGGTTAATGATGTTATCTATTCGTTGATATTTTCATTATATCATCTACATTCTTTTTTTTTTTGCACATAGCTACTTAGAAATTGCATTTATAAATCTTTACTAAGCTATATTGTTTACATTTTTAAATATTATGTGTAGCTTTTTTGCCCTATACGGTGAACATACGCATGTTTTGCAGGTTTTGCATAGTATAATGACCAGACATATTTTATTTTTTTCTATTTATTTATTGCTTTTGTTGGCTCATGTAGTGAATGATCTATTCATTACAATGACCATGCATTTCTTCGTTTACATATGCATCATCAACATCACATTATCGATATCTTTTGCTATAACTTTTTCTTAATGAAGTTACTGATCTTTGGTTTTCGTTTTTATACTCTCCTTATGTATTTAGACAATACTTATAATGACAACGAAGGAGAATCTACAAAGACTGTATCGGATACATTTGTTTTTTGATACGGACAAACCTACTCCATTGGTCGTGGTTTTGATTGCACTGCTGAACACTATGAAAAGTCATAGCATTTGAGACTGAGGAGGAAGAAGCCCAGATGCTTAGAGTACTAAACTTAATGCATGCATGCTTTATCCAAAAAAGTTGTTTTTTTATGTCATATATTTATTTAATTTCTTCAAACATATTAATGATCTTCACATGTTTTCTTTTTTTGGTGGAAGCATGTTGTTTAAGTGTTTTTCTATGTTGGATTTGTTAAGAAATTTTTTTTTAGTTTGTATATCACAACTTGGTGTTACCTTTTCATGATTGAAACCTAATATATTGTACTAACAAGTTACATAAGTTTGAAACAAATGGTGTTTTAGTTTAGAATACAAAAAGAGTTAGTTATAACATTATGACATGAAATCTTCCGACCACCGGACGGGTATAAAACTAGTTCCAATAGACTACCGTCAAAGGTTTACAGTTCTTTTCATTTTATTTTTTATTTTTGAGTGGTTGTTGGTGATATTTACCGCTAATACTCAATATTTTTTTAAACATAACACTTGTTTTAATAACAAAAAATAAAAAAATTAATACGGATATCATTTTGGAATTGTGCTTAAATACAGAGCACTTAAGTACTCAATGATTGCTAAAACCACCCGTACCATCGCATGGTTCGGCTAGATTCTTGTTACCACTAACATAATATATTTAATTCGATG
This sequence comes from Flaveria linearis, assembly GCA_024085815.1. Lineage (NCBI taxonomy): Eukaryota > Viridiplantae > Streptophyta > Magnoliopsida > Asterales > Asteraceae > Flaveria > Flaveria linearis. Next base: position 43,562,097 of record CM044002.1, on the reverse strand, counting down.
ATTATTTGTTCCAGACAAATTAATATAATGCTGCCCCATTAGTGTAATTAAAAACATTTTTTTTATATCTGGCAAGATGTCGGGTCATTTAATCGAGTACGTAGATCATGAGTACACCATTCGTAATATATAAACTAAGAAGAATTACCTACGTATAAAGATCTGATATTCTGATATATAGGTACTTTAAGGATTGAGAGGCAATACAAAAACATCACAGCTAATATGTCAAATTAAATAATTCTGTAAATAACCTTGCCTCTATAACCCACTCCGCCCACTGCTTCTTATGTCGCTATAAATGACCTCAAAACTTCATTTCTATACCAAGCTTTCATATTTTCTGATTCTTGAATTTTTCCTTAGTTTTCAAGAACGTTTGTATAGATGGAAGGCTCGTCATCCACATCTCATTTCAGATCTATTAGTCTCCCCACTAGGCTAACCAATCCTTCTCGCATAGCGATAGAAACAAAAATAAACGAGCTGAAAGCATGGGGAGACTTGGTGTGTTCATCAGAAACCATTCAAAGTGGTTTGGTTGGGTTGGCGGAGTTGTATGTTTGTGTGGATGAGCTTCTTCGATCTCCACAAACCCAACAAGCTCTTTCACGACACCGAAGTGGAACTTTGGTTGAAGAAGCCTTGGAGGGGTCAATTATGTTGCTAGATTCGTGTACCGTCCTCAAAGAATTGATCATGCAAATTAAGGAAAACGTGCAACTTCTTCAATCATCCTTACGAAGAAAAGGTGGGGATTCGACACTTGCTAATGATATTGCTACGTATCTATTGTTTAGGAAAAAAGCGAAGAAGAGCATCATCAACGGCCTTAGGACATTAAGGTGTATAGAAAAGAAAATGAATATAATTTCATTTCCAGATGTAGATCACCATGTTTCAATGGTGAGTAAAGTTGTTGGAGAAGTTAATGCAATCACAATCTCCCAATTTAAAACCCTTCTAGTCTTTGTGTCACCCAAGTCCAAGCCGACTAAGGGAGTTCAACTCTTATCAAAGTTGGTATTGAAGAGTACATCTACACATGATGAAAAGAATAAGATGTTTGTCAATGAGGTAGAAACTATTGATATGGTTATCATGCCTCTGCACAAAAGCGCGCAAAACAATGAGATGAAGGATGCTGATCTCCAAATAACTCGAAGGAATTTGCAAATTCTAGATGTTAGCATCGATGGATTTGAAGCTGGGCTAAATTGCCTTTTCAGGAGATTGATTCAATACAGAGCATCCCTTTTGGAGATTGTTGTTTGTTAGGCACCTAAATTAAAGTTTTCAGGAGAATGTTGTTTGTTGCACATCTGGATGTTAGCATTTATGTGCACTTTAGAAGTATTTCTTGGAAATCTTTAGCAAAATTCTGCATGCTATATAATCTATTTATTTTATTATTCTTATTTTATTTCTGGAAAGCTATTCTTGAACTGCATGTGCATTGTGTCTTGGAAACTAAAATTTACAATATCAGAACTATGACAATAATTCTAAGCAAGAAACTAATAAGTGTTGGGTTAATTGGGTTTGTTAACGTGTCACGGGCTAATGAGTCAGTGGGTTAACACTTGAGTCATGAGGTAGTAAATTATTTTGAAATGTTAATTATATGTTTATACTAGTATTAAGTGGTGGACTAGATCATCAGTTATGTTTAGTAGTTTTTAGGAATCAATAATGCACAATGTTGAGCTATTTAACTTGTGTTTAGGTCGGGTCTTGTATTTCCAAATTCAATTTTAATCAAAAGAGTCTCACATATATTTTTTTTTGTTGCTTAATGGAGGTTTTGCGAGTCCTTTCGCGGGAAGGGCTGAAAGTGTTGTTTTTGGGGGTATTAATTGTTTGCGACAAAGGTTTGGGTCGCTACCACGAGGCAACAACCTGTTGTATTATGTTTCCAATTTTGGCCCCTAGTCAGGTGTTGCCATGCGTTTTGTGTATAGTCATCTCCTGACTTCTGACCGTGGCCAGTTATCTCCGTGGCCAGCTATCTTCCCCAGTTTTTCCTACATGTCTTTTTGGCTCTCTCGGGCGTAATAACTAAATCTAATAATTATCTAGCAAGAGTAAGGGTTATTTTTTTTTTTTTTTGAACGGCTAAATTGGAATCACTCACGGATCACTGGAGTATCATCGTGCCATCAGTGTTACCACGCGATCATATTTCACTACCAAGTCACCAATTCAGGAGGAAACTCATAATTATGAGAAAACCCCCCTTTGTGATATTCGAACCCATGACCTAATAGGCCCTAAGTCTTATCCCACCACCAAAATGCCGCTGGGCTATAACGCCTTTGGCAGCAAGAGTAAGGGTTATGATTAGGCGGCAATGGAGTGTGTGCTCATGATAGGGGCCTTTTCACATGGGCGCCTTAATTCTCGTGCCTCTCTTCCATAATTCCATAAAATAATTGGGAAATTTTAAAATGTCTCTTTTTTCTTGTTTTTTCTTCAATTGTCCCCTCCAAAAATTATTGCTCAAATTGTCTCTATCAAATAAGGTATCGCACACCTGTAAGTGGGCGCCTGTAATTGGTTCTATAACTGATTCATAACCAGAAAGTTTTTCCGGTCCTTTGCTAATTGGAGTTAAAAATCCCGAAATGAAAAATACTAAAATAGAAATAAGACTTGATATTATCAAAAATGCCCAAAAATATCATATTCGTAAAGCAGAAACATAGATGCACTCCTATAAATGTGAAAAATATACCAGATTAGTCAATTCGACTTGAAATTGTTAAGTCGTTCATAACTGTTTAGTTAAAGTAGGAATTGCTTTTAGTCGAACCATCTAGTTTCCTTTTGCGGGGCGTGTTTCCTTTCTAGGTTCATCTATTAGAATCTTATTTTTAGTACATAGCTTTTGCTTTTTTTTAGTTATAGTTAAAACTAACTATTGCTTTTATCCAAATTCTCTTGTTTTCATTTCAATCTTACCGAGAATTCTCTCTAAAAAGGGATTCTAAATAAAAATTCTGTTTTTTTCTTTTTTTTTTTTGAATGTTGAATTCTATTTATTAGTTATTAGAAATTGGTTTAAATTGAAATTTATTTGTATCATCCTTTCTATGTAAGAAAAATCATCAACTTGACGCTTAGCCCAAGTATTATATCTGGTTATCGATCTATTATAATCGTCCTTTGATACTTATGTACACATGTGTCTATTTTTAATTGATTCTGCTGGACATGTGCCCTCATGTTTATTTATTTTACTGTTGCAATTTTTTATTTTCTTTTTTCAAATGTACCTTCTCCATTGTGTGGTTATTAAAAGTTTTCATCCTCTCTGATATCACATCTAAAACTTTTATTGCATTTTTCTTTACCTGATGAGGTTGGTGTGAATCATTTACCTTTATCTTTTCAGGACAGACGTCTGTGTTCATCTGAAGTTGGGAGCACATATTCTTCATACTTATCGTCGGTTTCTTTGATCTTGTAAAAAAACTATGGTTTTTTTAGTAGCCAACAGCTACTTTTGATCTTGTATATCTCGTCCCCAATGGTTAAAACAAGCGTTAACACTCGTTGCCTATTCCACGCCTACCACCACTCGAGGACCGGGGACGGGGTGTTTCCCGTGTGACAAGGGTCCACGTCACCTGTTCACGCCCCACGACGTACCCTCTTACCGTTTCTTTGGATGCCAATATGGCATTATTGACCCTGTTCGACTAAAATTTTATCATTTGAATGGGTTTACCTAACTCTCTTACCTTTTCCTAGATGGAACCATTCCACCAGCCATCTTTTTATATTTATTGTAGCGTTACCACTTGTTTCTCTACCTATTTGCATTATTTATTTCATAACTACAGTTCCACTTGGTTTTGCCACTTGTTTGACAACTAATTTCTATAAATTGTTCATTAAAAGTACTTTCAATACCAAATAATTTCAATAATTAAATCAGTAAAACTAAACAAAGAAAAATATGTAACGGACAAATGACTAAGAACACGAATGAATTTATATGTAGCCACATAACGTTTATTAGCTTTGTCAGAAATAACGATGCATTTGTGTATGTACATGCATGTCACATTTGTTATGTGCTATAACATACTAGCTAGGTTTGATACAACCATATTTTGTTTGTAATCTCCTAAAATCTTTAATTAAGTCTTCTACTATATAAAAAGATAACTAATTTAGTTTTGTGCTAATTAGAAGAGTAAATTCTTTACCTTTTCTTTAAAAAAAGTGAAAAGATTGAAAAATTAGGAATTGATATAGATGTTCCCTTAAAAAGAATTTGTCAAAGTATACATATATAGAAAATGAAATGGATCAAAAACTCAAACTTGACTCGTTTAACTTGAAACAACCAAATAAAAACTCGTGAAACCGTATTGATATTTGTTGTGTGTCTCCTTCACGGTCATTATACCCAAACTTAATGTTATTTGTGACGAATCATTTCTTATGTCTAGTAAAGAGGGGGAAAAACTACTGTTTGATATGAGATTAACGTAAAATGTCAAATCATCTCACTGGTTTTTTTGAGTTATACACAACAAGTCACAAACCGCGCCCCACATTATTAATGATTTGTGTCTCCTTTTACTAGTTCGTTTCTCTCGTCCATTGCTTTTTTGAATTGTTCATGTGTTCCACTTGATATTAATATCCAACTGTTGCAAAAAAAGAAAATTTCCACTAGCATTCACAGCAAATACTCGCAAAGTGATTTGACTTGCCATTACTTGCAAAAGACAAACGTCACCTTTCTGAAAATATAGTAAACATTAAACAATACACAGTACACCTAAGGATCATAATAAATATGAGCGTTATACCGTTATCATACATCACCAAAGTTCAAAAATGGAGAGCTCAAACACATCTCATGATCTTAGATCAACTAGTTTGCCATCTAGGTTAAACCCTTCTTTTTCTCGAATCGAAATCAACCTCACCAAGCTCAAAACACTCACACCTTTCTACTCCTCGACACGTATTCATAGCGCTTTAGTATGTTTGATTGATTTGTATGTCTCCATAGATGAGCTTATTGGTTCGTCTCAGACACGAGTTAATCTTCAACATAGAAACAAAGCGCTTGTTGATGATGCGCTTGCAGCATCAACGAGGTTGTTGGACTCCTATAGCAACCTCGTTGAGTTGCTGGCTCAAATGAAGCAAGATGTTCGTGTCCTTCAATTTGCATTGCGGAGAAATGGCATAGGCACCTACGCGAGCAGCGAAAGACACCTCTTGGATTACTTCATGTCGCGAAAGATAGCTAAGAAGAACGTAGTCGCGTGCCTTGGATCCTTAGACCGATTGGAAAGGGAAAGTGAATCGTATATTGTAGCTGGTGAAGATCATATATTGTCCTCCGCGATTGGAGTTTTAAGAGAAACGGTCATTGCCACCGTCTCTATGTTTCGCTATGTTCTGTTAATTTTGTCAGGTAAGCCAAAACATGATAAGGGGTTTTCGCTGATCACAAAGTTGATCCCGACAAGTAAACCAAGTTGTCACACAAGCCATGAGATAGTTAGCGATGCTGATATCGTAGATGTAACACTTGATTCTTTGTGGAAAGATATTAAGAAGAACGAGTGTAACACCGTTGAAGTAAAATTGGTGATGGAGAAATTACAAAACCTCCATCATCAAATCGAGGGCTACGAGGTCGGGTTAGATTCTCTTTTTAGGAAACTAATTCAAACCCGTGTGTCACTTCTTAACATTCTAGCGAACTAGAAATTAGTGCATATATAATACGCACACTTAAGCTTTTGCAATTGGCGTATGTAACTATGTATGTTGTGACTTAACTATTTTCATCTCGTAGTTTAAATATGTTCAAGATTCGTTGTAAAAGTAATTTGAGGTTTGAACTTTAAAAGGCACAATTGATAAGTGACCATTCGGTCTTAATTAGTTATATGTAGCAGGTTGTCACATGGTGGCATTATTTGTGATCAATCAACTACCCCAATGACCGCATTTATGAACTTTACTCGTGATGGCCTCTTGAACTGATCTCTATCGTCATCTAAGGTCATAGGGTATACTCGATCTCACCCTATGATAAAATAAACTTCATAAAAAACATAAATTAAGAAAATTAATAATAATAATAATAATAATAATAGAATAGTGTTTAGAAACATCTATGTATATTATACTAATAAAAGAAGGTTTTTTGATGACACATGACGCAATAATAAAGATTGTAAATCTTAGTTTCCCCCTTCTTTATCTAAATAAATGATTGCATTAACTACTAATAGTTTTAATTAATTTATTTTAAGGTTAAAACTATTTTTATTAATTAAGAAAAGAGATTTTTTTATAAATGTAATTTCTATATAAATAATTTCTTTAATAAATAAGAAATCTTTCAAAACATCAAACTTTTTTAAAATTAAAAATTAAAAAACTAATTTTGTTAAAAAATAAATTTTATTATACTAATAAAAGAAGATTTTTTGATGACACATGACGCAATAATAAAGCTTGTAAATCTTAGTTTCCCCCTTCTTTATCTAAATAAATGATTGCATTAACTACTAATAGTTTTAATTAATTTATTTTAAGGTTAAAACTATTTTTATTAATTAAGAAAAGAGATCTTTTTATAAATGTAATTTCTATATAAATAATTTCTTTAATAAATAAGAAATCTTTCAAAACATCAAACTTTTTAAAATTAAAAATTAAAAAACTTGTTTTGTTAAAAAATAAATTTTTAATGAAACAAAAATGATTAAAACTCAAACTTTTCATAAGAAATTTTTTATAAAGAGCACTATATTTTCAAAAAGTACTTTTAAAAATTAAAAAATAAAAATATAAGTTTAAAATATGATATCGATGTTTATTATTTAAAGTCTTTACTAATATGCAATTTTAATAATATCATATCTTAATATATTGTTTTATAATTTCCAAAATTTCCATTACTAACTATTTAATATTTATTTATGCAACACGTGTATTACACGGGATACGAAGCTAGTTATAAAATAAAATAAACTTTATAAAAAACATAAATTAAGAAAGCCTGTATTTTTCCTTAATTTCATTTTTCATTTGTTTGGCCAATTGACAATCCAATGTCTTTAGACGAGCGACGTTAGTTTTGAGAAAAAAATATTTTGCGGTGTCACGCTTTTGTTTAGTTTTCTTCAAATAGATCTTCCATTTTGGATGTGCGTTAAACTGTTTCAACTTTTCTTTCAAGCTTCTGATATTGTTGATGTTAAAAGGGTGTTGGATTTGAACTTGAACTTTAGGCTCTTCTTGCTATGTTCCTTCCAACTAGGCGTATGGGCTCTTCTTCAACTGGTAAAACGTCATAAAAGCTGCGAGCATCAAAACCCATTAGACTATTATTCAAGTCGTTTGATGATGTTGTTTTTTTCTTTCTTTGATTGAAGCATGCCGATTGATCGAGGCATAATTAGCGATAAGGAAAACCATTTTGGGCTATGTCTCACCGGCCACTTTCCAAACCACAATTAGAGGCTAGCTAGCCGCCGTATTCCACTTGGTATTGAATAGTAGCGTCCTGTAAAATGTCGAGATCGATCACTTCTATTGCCTGGTCGATCAACTGTACGTGTTTAATATATTGCTTCGAATATTTTTCTCCAAGTCCTCTTCATTGACTGCCAAGCGCACCATTTTTAGGACATGTTTCTTAGTTGAGTTGCTCGTGAATTACTTTGTGGACAAGGTCCCAAAAGCAGCTGTTATTTTAAACAATATATTCCTAAAAATATATTAACAAAATTAGTATTATTATAACTAATTAAGTAATAAACTTAAATTATTTAATAAATTTAGATTTTTTTTCTGAAAATCGTATCCTCGAATACATAGAACCACGCTTTCGCTAAAGCATGTTGTTTCTCGATGGAGCATTTGTTTGTAGTTGAGTTGTATCTAGGGCTGCAAACGAACTAAACGTTTAGCGAACAGTTCGTGAACCGTTGGGTTGGAAGTTCGGTTTATGTTCGTTCATTTATCTAGTAAATGAACGAACACGAACAAAAAAAAATTTCGTCTGTTCAGTTAAACGAATGGACATGAACACAAGTCACGTTCGTTCATTTATGTTCATGAACGTTCGATGTTTCGTTTATGTTCGCTAATGTCCGTTTGTGAACGTTCTGTGACAACCCTAAAATTCCAGGTTAGGTAACTCAACGTTTAAGGTTTATTATAAGTTGATATTATATGTATATGTATTACATTGTTAGGATATATTTATCTTTTATATATATATATATATATATATATATATATATATAGATATATATATAGATATATATATATATATAGGTTAGGATCATTACAGAACCACTTTTTATCTACAGAACCATTGATTTACATAAACGTAAATTAAGTCTGATATTACTTGAGTTGTTTTACATATATGTATATCAGACATGAACAATAAACTATGCGAAACAACTAAATATCAACAGCTTTAACTTACATATATGTAAATCAATGGTTCATAATTTACATTTATGTAAACCAATGGTTCTTTTGGTTCTGAAAATAAAAAGTGGTTCTGTAATGATCCTGATGTAACATCTCGTATCATTTTTACTATTAAAAGTTAATTTTATAAATAAGTAAGTTTGATATGGTGATGTTAAATAATTATAAAAATACTAATAATAATAATAATAATAATAATAATAATAATAATAATAATAAAATAATAATGATAATAATGATATTAATAATGATAATAATGAAAACAATAATAATAATAATAGTAATAATATTACTAATAATAATAATTTATAAAAATTTATTAAAATAGATTTATAAGTCCAGGGGGGGATTTTATAAATTCCAAAACTTGTTTTAAAAACTTAAAATACAAAATTTAAACATTTTAAAACCACAGGGACCATTCTGTAAATTAATTAAACCCAACCCCCGCCCGTCTCCCCTTCGATTTTCCGGCCACCGTCGCCGGCGGTCCTCCGGCGACCCCAAAACCCAATCAAAACTCGACCATTTTACATAAAACCGGTCCCAATCGAATCGTGTGAGTGCCTCGAACTCATAGACCACTACAATTTGAATAATCGGGTTGATTAGGTATGTTTCCCACTGAACCTAACTTTCGGCCGAACATCCGCACCATTCGAGCACTAAAGGGTTATAATAATCCAATTAATCGAACGGGAAGTACTATATAAGCAATCCTAAACTAATGAAACATTCACACATCTCTTAAACACTGGAAAACGAATCAATTCGATCCTCCATTGCCGCGGACCTGCAACTCTTTCAAAATCCCGATTAAAACCATTATAAACCCATATTTGCAGAGGGCTTTTGATCATTAGTATCATTCGAACCTTCCTGCGTAATTAATTGAATTATCATCAGCGTTTGATTGTTGTTTGGATTCCACACGAGTCGCGACCAGTTCTGCGATTGTTCTTGACATATCGAGCATCCAAACAGGTAATTGAAACTACCTACATACTCGATTTCTTATAGGGAATAAAATCCCTATCGTTTCAATCGATTATAACATCGAATTGAGCTTCGATTTGATCGATTTCAGAATTAGGGTTCTTGGATTTGGGGTTATTCAACCGGTTTTGTTTAAAAGAATTAAAAACGGATTATTACCGCGGCCGAGGCCTTTGGTTCACTGGTTCGGTGTGTGTGTATGCAGGGAGAGGACCCGGGTTCGACCCCGGGCAGCCTCGTTTTATTTGTTTTATTTTTTTAAAGCTTTTTAAAATACTCTAAAAATATGGAAAAATTCCTAAAAATTATAAAAATAAATTTTATAAGTTTCCCTTATTTTAAATCTTACAAAACAGTTTCCTGTAAATTTATTTTATTTAAAAAAACTTTAATAGATTTTTATAAAATATTATTTAAAATATTAAAAATACTTATTTTTATAAAATAAATTCTAAATCAAGTTAATTATGAAATAATCACAAAAATCATATAAATATTATTTATAAATATTATAAATAATTATTTTTATAAAAATGGACACTTTATTATCTTTAAATACAAATTAATATATTTTATAAATCCATAAATTATTTGAAATTGTGGGTTATTTCTTATAAAATATATTTGAACCAAAGGTATAAATTAATACCTATTTATTAATCAAAATACTATGAGTGTGAATATTCTTATTTATAAATATTATTGGATAATTATAAATTATATAATTAGACCACATTATTCTTATATCTAATCCTAAAAATATATAAATACACCTATGAAATCTTTCTAATGAAATCAAAATATAAATAATTATTTTGTAAAACTTAATATTTATTGATAAATACTTATTAAAACATATACGAATATATAAAAAGATTGTAACATATATATAATGCGTGTGTGACACGTGTTAAATCAAATCAACCCGAACCTTACCAAATATATTCATTCGTATTAAAGACTAAATTACAAATCAATAATAGGTGTTGAACGTGTTTGATCGTGCTTGCTTAATTCTTTGAAGTTCTTATTCATATACATTACATCAATCCAAGGTGAGTTTCGTGGCCCCTTTTTATGTTTATACAAGTTTTTACTGTTTTCAATCAATGGGGGAAAAGTATGCTCACCCGTTTTCGATGCTGTACAATCTTACATACAATTTTCATACTTGGAATCAATGTGATACTATTCTTATATTCTAATACATACATGGTGTTATTCTATTCTTACAACCATTAATTCCGGGTTAGGAACCAACGGATAGGTATTGGTAGTACTACTGGGTTGACACCCCCACCCTCGACAGATCGGTTTAACTTGTGAGTTACCGACTACAGCTGCCAGCAATCAGGCCATGGGTGAATATATTCCGTCGAACTTATATGCATAAACGTCATAGGGTTTGGTTGTAAAACACATGTTATGTGGGTTTTGCTTACAGTATGATTCCATATCAAATTCTATACAGCATCAACTACATGTTTTCAATTTAAACCTGCGAAACTCACCAACATTATGTGTTGACATTTTTGAGCATATCTTTTCAGGTGAACATAATCAAAGGGATAGCTAGTGCAGATGCCTTAGCAGAGACCTCAGGATTTCAATAGTATTGCATATGTAATATTTGTCATTTGTTTTCATATTTGAACATTGTGTGATTTGTATTGGAATCAATAAGACTATGATAGTCGTGAAACTGACTAACCACGACACAAGTCACCATTGTGTTGGGGGACGTCATGACACGAGAAGTTTGCATGTATTATATCTCTGTAGTTATACCAAGTGTTATGACGATCCCGTCCGTCGCATCCTCGTGTTTCCGCTATAAGCGGGGGTGTGACAGATTGGTATCAGAGCCTTGGTTATAGAGAATTAGGTGGAGAATTCGACCTAGACTATAACCTAAGAACCTTCATATAGATTGCATGCTAGGGATTGTGTGCATTTGATTTTACCTAAATGTCTTTCATGATTGGTGTGACACATAGACACCTGTATTCTGGATTTCCTGGCAAAAGGCCCTCGGGCTAAGGCAAGCATATCGCATATATCTCATTGCGAGACCTGGTATGCTTACCTGGGGATTTCTGGGATGAGTGATAAACTATGGTCAATACACAAATCTACAAGGCAAATAGGTCAAATATATTAAGTCTATGAACTTAATATACAAGTATGTTCCTACATACCTGATTTTATACATATGTGCTTGTTACCTGATCATTACTCTTAGTCTTCCTCTATGGAATATCTAAACATAAGGGAACTTAGGTGATCACGCGGAGCGTTGATCTCGGATATTAAATCCGACCCTATCATGGTTACGACTGAAATCCTGAAAGTATGACGGATATACAGTTATCATTTAAATATATTGTGCTTATGTGCTTGGAAATCTAGTTGTTATTACATGCTATTAATGGGATACTATGGGTTCATGGACATAAGGACATCACATAATCTATGCTCAATAATACTATGATGTTAACTTGGGTAAGTAAAGCTAAGAGTAATCATGCAAGGCAATTACCATTACGGGTGCACACGTAATTGCAATTCGCCATGCATGAGAAGTCTGGCTAATCTTATCGTAAGGTAACGATCATGAGTATCACAAGTCACTATTTTATACCCTAGGGTGCTAGAATCATAATTCTAGTAAGATCCTGTTAAGGGTAATCAAACATTATTACCATATACTCAAGTCCTGTCCTATTTAGAGCCTTTATGGTATTTCCAAATCATTAAATTGACCTTGTGAGACGTTTCTCCACTTAGCATTTCAATAACTATTAAATGCTAAAATAAAAGTGGGATACATAATACTCTCTACACATACAAAACATTATTATTTGAAGTAATGCTAAAGAAAATTGAGATGTTACGTAACTAGTTTAAGTGTCATTCAAGGTATATCGTGGATGTGGTGGGAACGCTGCGGGGAACCCTATATATAAACATCACCGGTATACCAAGAATGCGCTTAAACTGGGCTACATAATAATCTTAATGGACTGAAGCATAGATTATTAGGATTTAACAGTGAAATCATGCATATATCTCAAGATAACTAAAGTATTCATATGTCTGTGTCTAGAAAATGGCACCTAAGAGAGCTAACCGTAGAACCAACCAAGAGGGTGAGGCCCCGCAGAACAGGCGTAGGGGCAGACCAACAAGGGCAGGTGCTGCTCCAACTGGCAATAATCAGGGAACCGACAACCCTGACATAGCTGCTATGATTGCCCAGCAGCTAGCCACTTTGATCCCAACCATTGTAACCCAAGTGAGTGACACCCTGCTAAACCAACCTCTCCCACGATGATCACAACACCAATGGTCAACACAACTATGGAGTAGGGGATAACGCTGGGAACGAAGTTGGAATCAACCAGGTTAAACGGGGATGTTCCTACAAAGAATTTGTGGCCTGCAAACCCCGGGATTTCGATGGAAAAGGCGGAGCAATAGCCTTGACCAGATGGTTGGAAAAGATGGAGGCAGTCATTGACATTAGTGGATGCCTCGATAGTCAACGTATCAAATATGCCACATGCTCATTACAGGGCAAGGCATTAACCTGGTGGAACACCCAGGTTCAGGCCAGAGGAAGGGAGTCTGCAATGCAGCTAACCTGGGATGAATTCAAGGCGTTGATCACTGAGGAATACTGTCCTCTTAACGAAATGCAGAAACTGGAGCAGGAATTCTGGAACCATGCCATGATTGGAGCTGGACACGCAACATACACCGATCGTTTCCACGAATTGGCAAAATTGGTTCCACATTTAGTGACACCAGAGTCCAAGAGGATCGAGAGGTATATTTGGGGACTCGCGCCTCAAATCCGAGCACTGGTAACTGCAGCTGCTCCTTCTACGATCCAGAGCGCGATTATGAAAGCTGGCGCTCTTACTGACGAAATGGTGAGAACCGGAGTACTGGGGAAGGGAACCGAGAAAAGAAAGGAGTCCGGGTCTAATACTGGAAGATCCGATAAGAAGACTAAGACAGCCCGAAACTTTGTGGCTGTAACACAGGGAAGGAAGGAATACACGGGACCGTACCCCAAGTGCGACAAGTGTAATTGGCACCATTCCCCAGCAAGGCCGTGTCGGGAATGCACAAACTGTAGGCGCTTGGGTCATTGGGCGAAGGATTGTAGGATTGCGCCAAACCTGGTAACGCCTATCAACGCGGTTAACCCCGCCGGGAATACCAGGGCATGTTACGAATGTGGGGGCCTCGATCACTACAGGAACACGTGCCCCCGACTGAATAGAGCACCTGGACAACAGGGGAATAATCAACAGCAAGTGCTGGCTATAGCTGGTAATCCGAACCAGGGAAACCAAGGAAATGCTGCAAGGGGACGTGCCTTCGTCATTGGAACTAATGATGCCCGTCAAGATCCAAATGTTGTCACGGGTACGTATCTTCTCAACAACCACTTTGCATCCATATTATTTGATACCGGGGCAGACAATAGTTTCATATCTTCTGATTTTGCGCGCATGCTTGCCTTGAATCCTAGTAAGTTAGAAATCAGCTTTTCCGTAGAAATGGCCAATGGTAGATTCGTACCAGCAGATAAGATCATTAAACAGTGCTCTATAATATTAGAAGACCATGTTTTCGACATAGACTTAATACCTTTCGAGCTAGGGAGCTTCGACGTAATCGTGGGTATGGATTGGTTGTCAAAGCACGGAGCCGAGATCGTTTGTCGAGAGAAAGTAGTACGAATCCCTATGCCTAATGGGGAGGTACTCAAGATTCAAGGTGAACGACCAGGGAGAACTCTGAAGCTTATTTCCTGCATGAAGACGCGTCGATGTCTACGGAAGCAGTGCTACGCACTCCTGGCTCATGTGGTAGAAAAGAAGGAAGAAGGCATCAAGTTGGCAGATATTCCTGTGGTGCGAGATTACCCGGAAGTATTTCCTGATGATTTGTCGGGTTTACCTCCTTTACGACAGGTGGAATTTCGTATCGAGTTGGTTCCTGGAGCTACGCCGGTAGCAAAAGCACCATATCGTTTAGCACCATCTGAAATGCAGGAATTATCCAGTCAACTACAAGAGCTATTGGAAAAAGGATTCATTCGGCCGAGTCATTCACCATGGGGAGCACCGGTTCTATTTGTCAAGAAGAAAGACGGGTCATTTCGTATGTGTATCGATTATCGCGAGCTGAACAAGTTGACGGTGAAGAATCGATACCCTCTTCCCAGAATTGATGATTTGTTTGATCAACTACAAGGAGCTTCATATTTCTCCAAGATTGATCTTCGTTCTGGATATCATCAACTGAGAGTTTTTGAAGATGATATACCGAAGACAGCGTTCAGGACTCGTTATGGGCACGATGAGTTCTTAGTCATGCCATTCGGATTGACTAATGCACCAGCTGTGTTCATGGATCTGATGAATCGGGTGTGCAAACCATACTTGGATAAGTTCGTGATCGTGTTCATAGATGATATACTTATCTATTCTCGTTCGAAAGAAGATCACGAGAAACACCTCCGAGCAATTCTTGAACTATTGCGGGAAGAGAAACTTTTCGCTAAATTCTCGAAGTGTGAGTTCTGGCTCCAGGAAGTGAAGTTTTTGGGCCATGTGGTTAACAAAGATGGAATTCACGTGGACCCCGGCAAAATTGAAGCTGTGAAGAAATGGGATACCCCCCAAACGCCATCAGAAATCCGACAATTTTTAGGATTGGCCGGGTATTATCGACGGTTTATTGCGAACTTTTCAAAAATCGCACAACCGTTGACTATGCTAACCCAGAAGGATAAGAAGTTTGATTGGGGACATGCACAAGAACAAGCTTTCCAGACGCTAAAGGAAAAACTGTGCAATGCTCCAATACTATCCCTTCCGGACGGAACTGATGACTTCGTGGTGTATTGCGATGCTTCGCATCAGGGATTGGGATGTGTGTTAATGCAAAGAGATAAGGTGATTGCTTACGCCTCACGACAACTAAAGGTGCACGAAAAGAACTACACGACTCATGATTTGGAGTTGGGCGCCGTAGTTTTTGCACTGAAGATATGGAGGCACTATCTGTATGGAACCAAATGCATCATCTACACTGATCATAAGAGCCTTCAACACATTCTGAATCAGAAAGAGCTCAACATGCGACAACGACGATGGGTAGAACTACTTAGTGACTACGATTGCGAAATCCGGTATCATCCGGGGAAAGCAAATGTGGTGGCTGACGCCCTCAGTCGTAAAGAACGCGTAAAATCACTACGTGTTAGAGCTTTGGGATTGACTATACAAACGAACTTGAAAGCTCAAATTCAAAGCGCGCAAGGTGAGGCTCTAAAGGAAGAAAACCTTGCAGAAGAAGAATTCCGAGGATTGGATAAACAAATGAATCGCAAGGATGACGGCGCATATTATTTCATTGATCGCATGTGGGTTCCCAAATGGGGAGGCGTACGCACACTAGTCTTGGATGAAGCACACAAGACTCGATATTCTGTTCATCCCGGTGCAGACAAGATGTACCATGATCTGAAGGATCTATACTGGTGGCCGGGTATGAAGAAAGACATTGCTCTATATGTGAGCAAATGCTTGACGTGTTCCAAGGTAAAAGCTGAACATCAGAAGCCATCAGGATTATTGCAACAACCCGAAATTCCCGAATGGAAATGGGAGAACATCACCATGGATTTCATTACCAAACTCCCGAGAACGCCAAACGGACACGACGCGATATGGGTCGTAGTGGATCGACTGACAAAATCTGCTCACTTCTTGCCTATCCGAGAAGATTATAAAATGGATAAGCTGGCAAGATTGTACATCAAGGAGGTCGTGACACGGCATGGGGTGCCGGTGTCAATCATATCCGACCGAGACAGTCGATTTACTTCACGCTTTTGGCAGACGTTGCAGAAAGCAATGGGCACTCGACTAGATATGAGTACCGCCTATCACCCACAAACGGATGGCCAAAGTGAACGAACGATACAAACGTTGGAAGACATGCTTAGAGCTTGTGTAATAGATTTTGGTGGTAGCTGGGATACTCATTTACCATTGATTGAGTTCTCTTACAACAACAGTTACCACACAAGCATTGGATGCGCTCCATTTGAAGCATTATACGGGAGGAAATGTAGATCCCCAGTTTGTTGGGCTGAGATTGGTGAAAACCAGCTAACAGGCCCAGAAATCATCCAAGAAACGACTGACAAGATTTTCCAAATTAAAGACAGACTAAAAGCTGCAAGAGATCGCCAAAAGAGCTATGCCGACAACCGTCGGAAGCCCCTAGAATTCAATGTTGGAGATCACGTCTTACTCAAAGTCTCTCCTGGAAAGGGATTGTACGATTTGGAAAGAAAGGAAAGTTAGCCCCTCGATACGTAGGACCATTCGAGATTACAGAAAGAATCGGTCCGGTGGCTTACCGATTGAGGTTGCCACAAGAACTCAGCGGTGTACACGATACTTTTCACGTGTCAAACCTCAAGAAGTGTTTGGCGGACGAGTCCTTACATGTGCCACTTGGAGAAATCAAGATTGATGAGAAACTCCATTTTATGGAAGAACCAATAGAAATAATGGATAGGGAGGTCAAACAATTAAAACGCAGCAAAATCCCAATTGTCCGAGTGAGGTGGAACTCAAGGCGAGGTCCAGAGTTCACCTGGGAACGTGAGGACCAGATGCAATCCAAGTACCCTCATCTTTTCGTTTCAGCCTCCTCGTGAATAAATTTCGGGACGAAATTTCCTGAAGTAGGGGAGACTGTAACATCTCGTATCATTTTTACTATTAAAAGTTAATTTTATAAATAAGTAAGTTTGATATGGTGATGTTAAATAATTATAAAATACTAATAATAATAATAATAATAATAATAATAATAACAATAATAAAAATAATAATGATAATAATGATATTAATAATGATAATAATGAAAACAATAATAATAATAGTAATAATATTACTAATAATAATAATTTATAAAAATTTATTAAAATGGATTTATAAGTCCAGGGGGGGATTTTGTAAATTCCAAAACTTGTTTTAAAAACTTAAAATACAAAATTTAAACATTTTAAAACCACAGGGACCATTCTGTAAATTAATTAAACCCAACCCCCGCCCGTCTCCCCTTCGATTTTCCGGCCACCGTCGCCGGCGGTCCTCCGGCGACCCCAAAACCCAATCAAAACTCGACCATTTTACATAAAACCGGTCCCAATCGAATCGTGTGAGTGCCTCGAACTCATAGACCACTACAATTTGAATAATCGGGTTGATTAGGTATGTTTCCCACTGAACCTAACTTTCGGCCGAACATCCGCACCATTCGAGCACTAAAGGGTTATAATAATCCAATTAATCGAACGGGAAGTACTATATAAGCAATCCTAAACTAATGAAACATTCACACATCTCTTAAACACTGGAAAACGAATCAATTCGATCCTCCATTGCCGCGGACCTGCAACTCTTTCAAAATCCCGATTAAAACCATTATAAACCCATATTTGCAGAGGGCTTTTGATCATTAGTATCATTCGAACCTTCCTGCGTAATTAATTGAATTATCATCAGCGTTTGATTGTTGTTTGGATTCCACACGAGTCGCGACCAGTTCTGCGATTGTTCTTGACATATCGAGCATCCAAACAGGTAATTGAAACTACCTACATACTCGATTTCTTATAGGGAATAAAATCCCTATCGTTTCAATCGATTATAACATCGAATTGAGCTTCGATTTGATCGATTTCAGAATTAGGGTTCTTGGATTTGGGGTTATTCAACCGGTTTGTGTTTAAAAGAATTAAAAACGGATTATTACCGCGGCCGAGGCCTTTGGTTCACTGGTTCGGTGTGTGTGTATGCAGGGAGAGGACCCGGGTTCGACCCCGGGCAGCCTCGTTTTATTTGTTTTATTTTTTTAAAGCTTTTTAAAATACTCTAAAAATATGGAAAAATTCCTAAAAATTATAAAAATAAATTTTATAAGTTTCCCTTATTTTAAATCTTACAAAACAGTTTCCTGTAAATTTATTTTATTTAAAAAAACTTTAATAGATTTTTATAAAATATTATTTAAAAATATTAAAAATACTTATTTTTATAAAATAAATTCTAAATCAAGTTAATTATGAAATAATCACAAAAATCATATAAATATTATTTATAAATATTATAAATAATTATTTTTATAAAAATGGACACTTTATTATCTTTAAATACAAATTAATATATTTTATAAATCCACAAATTATTTATGAAATTGTGGGTTATTTCTTATAAATATATATTTGAACCAAAGGTATAAATTAATACCTATTTATTAATCAAAATACTATGAGTGTGAATATTCTTATTTATAAATATTATTAGATAATTATAAATTATATAATTAGACCACATTATTCTTATATCTAATCCTAAAAATATATAAATACACCTATGAAATCTTTCTAATGAAATCAAAATATAAATAATTATTTTGTAAAACTTAATATTTATTGATAAATACTTATTAAAACATATACGAATATATAAAAAGATTGTAACATATATATAATGCGTGTGTGACACGTGTTAAATCAAATCAACCCGAACCTTACCAAATATATTCATTCGTATTAAAGACTAAATTACAAATCAATAATAGGTGTTGAACGTGTTTGATCGTGCTTGCTTAATTCTTTGAAGTTCTTATTCATATACATTACATCAATCCAAGGTGAGTTTCGTGGCCCCTTTTTATGTTTATACAAGTTTTTACTGTTTTCAATCAATGGGGGAAAAGTATGCTCACCCGTTTTCGATGCTGTACAATCTTACATACAATTTTCATACTTGGAATCAATGTGATACTATTATTATATTCTAATACATACATGGTGTTATTCTATTCTTACAACCATTAATTCCGGGTTAGGAACCAACGGATAGGTATTGGTAGTACTACTGGGTTGACACCCCCACCCTCGACAGATCGGTTTAACTTGTGAGTTACCGACTACAGCTGCCAGCAATCAGGCCATGGGTGAATATATTCCGTCGAACTTATATGCATAAACGTCATAGGGTTTGGTTGTAAAACACATGTTATGTGGGTTTTGCTTACAGTATGATTCCATATCAAATTCTATACAGCATCAACTACATGTTTTCAATTTAAACCTGCGGAACTCACCAACATTATGTGTTGACATTTTTGAGCATATCTTTTCAGGTGAACATAATCAAAGAGGATAGCTAGTGCAGATGCCTTAGCAGAGACCTCAGGATTTCAATAGTATTGCATATGTAATATTTGTCATTTGTTTTCATATTTGAACATTGTGTGATTTGTATTGGAATCAATAAGACTATGATAGTCGTGAAACTGACTAACCACGACACAAGTCACCATTGTGTTGGGGGACGTCATGACACGAGAAGTTTGCATGTATTATATCTCTGTAGTTATACCAAGTGTTATGACGATCCCGTCCGTCGCATCCTCGTGTTTCCGCTATAAGCGGGGGTGTGACACCTTGTTTCTAGCATAAAACACAAGCACATCTAATCGATTGTAAAATTAAAAAATCCAATTTAATAATAATAATAGATTGTAAAATTAAAAAATCCAATTCAGCATAAATTAAAATGAAGTTAAGAGGGTCTATAACTCATTTTTGAAACTTAAAATGAATGTTTCTAGCATAAATTATCAAAACTTAAAACCACAGGGACCCATTGTGTAATTATCAAAAAAGTCACCCAACCCCACCCCCCTTCTTCCCCGATCGCACCACGGGTGGTCGGCCATTTTACCCACCAATTCAGCCACTAAAACGCGTAAAATAAGCAAATTAATCACGCACTAACACTCATATAAGCACATCTAATCGATTAACACATTCGATTTCATTCAAAACGAGCAAAAACACCATCATTCGAACACCCCACTGTCGCGGACCTGCAACACCCTTGAAACCCAATCTCCAATCAATTTTAATCGAAATAGACAAAGGGCTTTTCATCAAGACCCTTTCCCGAAGCTTTCTACAAAGTTAATTCGAATTCCATCAACGATTTCCACTCGAACTGGTTCGGGCAAAGCCGCGACCTATTCTTGACGAGATCAACTTCAATCGAACACCAAATAGGTAATTCCACACACACACACTCGGTTTTACATGAGGGTTAAAAGCCCTATGATCGCAGACACTATCAAAGTCGAATTCAAGCTCAATTTGATCGGATTCGAACCTAGGGCTCGTTTGGGGAATTGGGGTTTACTCGAGAGTGAGGTTAAAACAATTAAAAACCAATTTTAACCGCGGCCACGGCACTTGGTGTGATGGTTCTGTGCTCACAATCCATTCATGAGGTCCCGGGTTCGACCCCGGGCCACCTCAAACATTTTTTTGAAGCCATTTTAAGCTTTAAAAATTATGAAAAAATTTCTAAAAATTATAAAAAGGTTTCTGCAAACATTAGAAATTTTTAAAACAACCAAATTATTTTTTAAAATTTATTTCAACATTTTATTTATTTATTTTATTAATTGTTTCAAATAAATAACATAACTAATTAAATTTTTATAAAAAAATATAGACTTTAAATCACATCATCCAATTATTTCAATATATACACCTGTTTAACAATCAAATATAATATTTGTTATTTTATCTTGACATTTATTTATTTATTGTATTAGTCGTTTAAATCATGATTAAATATAAAAGTTTTATATATAAATCTTTCCAAAATCATTTTCATCATTTAAATAATTAAATATTTTAATTAATTATCACATAATTAATTAATAAAATTAATTATTTGTTTTTCACATTAAATCAAACGATTACGCGTATTAACACATTTATTCCTAATAAATTCTAAACGTAATCATATTCTAGTAAATTTATTTTATTTAGTTATGGACATTCAAACTAAATAAAAATTAGTTTATTTAAAACTACCATTCAAGACCCAATGGAAATCATAATACATTCCCAAATCATTATTATTCTAATTCGAGACACCGTTCCTTAGGTTAATCGTAAGGAAATCGTTGGTGTCTAATCTATCACGTCCAAATTCAAATCTCATCAATCAAGTGAGTATTCATATCCCCTTTTTATATCATCTCTTATTTGGGGGAAATCATGTGATACAATATATTCAATCATGATATTCTATTGTTATTTCATTCTAAATTCAATTCAAGACAGGTTATGTTATTACTTGCAATTATGTGAACATACTATGATAAACTGGACGACAGTAAAACCCTAATTCAATCAATCAATCCTGGTATCAATGGTAAATCTACTGGTTTGGATAACCCACCCCATATGAATAGTCGAGTGGTGATTGTGCCAGAGGCCGGAGTTAATCTATGGTGTATGTGTGGAATCTCTTATATGCAAGTGTCAAGTCAAGGGGTTGTTATTGTGTCGGTTTATCTATATGCTTTGCTATTGCATTATAAGTCTTAATATTACCTTGTGAATTGGATTATTCTCAATCAACCAATCAATCTATATATATACTCAAAACTATGATTACTCACCAGCTAATTCGTTAGCTGACTTTATTTTCTCACATGATTTCAGGTTAAGCAAGTTAGTGGACTTCTATATGCTCATATAAGACCCGGACTTAGTCAAAACAAAAGACAATTACTATTTGTTACTTTAACTGTTGTATTTGTATCTGTTAAATTCATGTTATCCTGTAATCTGATTTTAATATTATTTTCACTATTAGACAATCATGAGTTATGAACAATCAATCATTCTCTCGTCCGCTCCGATGATTCCGCCGTCGGTCGGGGTGTGACAGTCTTAATGACTAAGCATGTAATTAACACACCATCCGCCACCTAGCCACAACAAGGACACCAATCCTTCACCTAAATCCGCCACCTAGCACCATTAACACCAAGATAACTTGAGAGCTTGACACCTCATAACCTAATAACTAACCAATCAAGGCTATAAGCCACACCTCACTACCTTAGGCCTAGAACTAATGATGGCACTCCACCTTCCTCAACCTCTCGGTTGTGACCATCAACCGCCACCACCATCCTCTCTCGATCTTTCTCTCTCTCTCTCTCTCTTTCAATTCATACCACCCCAAACCACCACAACCGTAAGCCACCATAATCACCATCCTCAACTCCTTGTTCACTCTCGGGTCTAACATCAATCGAGCCAACCATCACCACTACCCTCGCATTCTTTCGAACATCATCATTGCCAAACACCACGATCACCACCCTCCTCGGTTCATCATCAATAACACTTGGATTTCATACAACCAAACCATCAACTATTGAGATCCTTGGTTTAACATTATCCAAACACATATCATCTTCATCAAACCATGTTCATCTAGTGATCACTTCCAAGTTCAAAAACATTCACCTCAAGCCTAAGTCATCAAGAGTTTAGAAGCCTTCGTCAACCATCTTTCACCAAAACAAGGTTAGAAAACCATAAACATGTGATAACAAAAAAGTATGTGTTTAAACAAACACATACATAACTTATAAGGATTATCATCAAGAAATACTTATAAACACATGGTATTCATTTCCAAAACTCAGTAAGAGATGGACTAAGGACTCAAAACATGAAGGTTTTAAAAAAAGTTAAACAAGAAGGATTACAAATAAAATGTTTAAAGGATTAGTATTCCTGATGAAATTAAATTAAAATACCTTAATGACTGTGATTATAGGAATAAATCCAGAAATATGTTTACAAATATTAGTAATATCAATCTGTAAATTTTGGTATAATAAAGTTCAGTAAATTAATTTATATGATTAAATTAAAGAAAAAGTAAGATAAATACTATATGGAAGATCCAAACCTGGTAAAAATATGTAAAAATCATATCATGACCCTTTTATTTTATAGAAATTTCAGAATAAATTTCATAATTAAATTCTGTCACACCCCCCGCTGGTAGCGGAAACACGAGGATGCGACGGACGAGATCGTCATAACACATTGGGGGTCTAAGAGAATCACTATAAGGCGTTCTCCGTAAATGGGTCATGACGACGCCCGACACATATGAACAAGTGTCAGGATCAATCACTCCATTACGAATAACCAATGAAATATGTTCACCAAAAGTTTCAACGAAACCAAATAGTCCAAAACACAATAAATAACCCAAGATTCAATAAGCACACATCAAAACGTCCAGACATAATTGGTCCAAAAGTGCCATAAATAAATAAGACCAAATAAAAGTCCAAAATAGTCTAATGCTCCCGAGAGAGCGGTCCCATCTAAGTCCACATCCATTCCACTTATGCATTGTTACCTGAAAAGACATGCTCATAAAGGTCAACATACGTTGGTGAGTTCACAGGTTTAATGTACAAAACATGTCGTGTATCCATGTAAAACAGAAAAGAGAGTGTGTGAGTAAGAGAACATAGTAGCCATAGAATCCATACAAGTCAATAGTCATGCCCATGCGCTTAACCGGATTATATTCACCCAAGGGCTCGCACAAGGCCAAGTTGGTCTTAGATAGCATACCAACAATAAGGGTGGGGTGTCAGCCCGTTAGTACTAACAATACCTCTCAATGACAGTCCAGTCCATATACAGTCCAAGTACAGATAGCACATTTATAAGAACTCTAGACTAAATCTTATGGTCCAAACCACACACAAGTTGTTTATAACACGGCGTAGAACAAAACATTTAAGCAAGCTTTTCCCCCAAGAAAACATATTAAAAAGAGGCCATGAAACTCACCTTGAAATGATTAGAAAATAAAGCGAGCAAAAACGCTTCCAAACGGTGTGAGCAATGCACGATCAAATGCCTATAATAATTATAATTAAAACTTTAAACACGTTCGATGAGAGAAAGTACGTTCGGTCGGTTTCGGGTCGGTTCGGGCGTATTGTGCGACTTGCTCAAAAGACATCTATTTATTTATATTTATATACGTACATGTAATAATTTGATTACTCCTATAGTTATGCACGAGTAAAATATAATATACTTCTAGCATGTTATACACACACACACACTATTATTTACGTATATATTTATATCTATAATCGTATAATCATACACGTCATACTCGATTTATAACACGATAATATATTTTTTACTCATTCAACCCATATATAAATTATCATATGAACATGCTCAACTATCTAATTTAATATTCACGTTCAATATACATATATTTATATACTCGTATCATTATACAAATACAATGTATGGACTTAACCAACTATATATATATATGTATCATATCATATACCTCACCAACACCCTCACCTTTTTGTTTTTTTTAATAATCTTTTTGAACCATCAATTGTACACACACTTCTTTTAATTATGGTTCCTTTTGAACCATCAACACACACCCTCAAACTCATATGACCATATACTTAGTTTCTCAACTCACACACTTCAAACACATACATACACACGTACACAGCAGCCCAAGGCTCCTGTGTTTGCCCTCAACAACACACATAAACACAATATATACACTCATACATACATATTACACACACATACCACACATCTATAAGACACATACAATACACACATGCTTCTCACTATACAACACCCACACACACACAAAAACACCCGCACAAAACAGCCACATCCTATACACACACACACATCGCAGCCACATACACACATCGCAGCCACATACACACATCGCAACAGAATACGCACACATAGCGCAGACACATACATACGCACGCACACACAGCAGCCGAAGGCTGCTGTGCTTGCGCCTCTTCTCGGCCCACCGTACACGAATTTTTTATAAAAGTAGTATATATTAAAAAAAAATTAGGTAATCGGTGAAGTCAAAAAAAAAAAAAGGAAAAGGGTATATCCGCTATTACAAATAGCGGATTAGGAGATGTTTTTAAAAAAAATTCTGACACTCTGACAATCTTCAAAAATTGGATTTTTTTTATTTTATATATAAGCCGCTATTACAAATAGCGGATTAGGAGTATTTATTAACCATGGTTAAGTTTAAAAAAAATAAAAAGTAAACCGCTATTACAAATAGCGGATTACCTTTTAAAAAAAAAAATTTTTCTCCTAATCCGCTATTTCTAATAGCGGATTAAGTAAAAAAAAATTTTTTGTCCTAACCCGCTATTAGAAATAGCGGATTAGGCTTTAAAAAAATTTGGTTTGGCCGGGTTTCGAACCCGGGACGTTTCTGTGACATGCATTGCACCCAGCCAGTTGAGCTGAGTGACTAACCCAACAATACAATGGTTTCATTTCTTAATATATAGTATTGGACAGAATTAAATATGAAATTTTTATAATGTTTACTTAGTGTATTGTTACTATAAAATTTTATAATTAGTAAAATTTAAGATTAAAAAAAATTTTAAAGCTAAATTTAACTCTCACTTTAATGTTTACGTTTTATTAATTTAAAATTTATAATGTTTACTTTTTTTAATTCTACTATAAAATTTTTTACTTAGTAAAATTTAAAATTAAGAATATTTTTTTAATTTTTTACTTAATAAAATTTTAAATTAATAAAAAATTTTAATATTACCTTAGTAATTATTTAGTATATAATTATTTAGTATATAAAAATTTAAAACGATAATTAATATGTAAATACCACTAAGTCTACTAAAAAAAAGAAACACGTGATTGACATTATAAATTAATAAAACATTAGAGTTACAACAAACATATACTCACGCACATGATAATAAAATACAATTAATTATTTTGTCGGTATGGATATTTGTGGACCCTGTGACCCGTTCTTTTACAACCGGAACACTTACGACCCGTCCTTTCCTCAGCGTAGCTGGCGTCCATCTCGTTATGCATCCTTCTCGCACGCCGCCTTCCTCTTACTATAGTTATCTTAGATGCGTCCCCACGAATTTCCCAACCCGCGTGCAACCAGTCTTCTTTATGAGGCACCGGAAAATACTCGTTGTTGTATTGTGCACGGTACACTCCCGTAAGAAACCTTCGATCCGCAGTTTGTTGTGGACTTTCACGTAGATAGCCACAAACTGCAATTGCATGACTACAGGGGAACCGGTAGATCTGCCACTTACCACAAGTGCAGGTTTTTTTCTTGAATTCTACCATATACGGACTATTTCCAGATTCGTCCGATGCTTGTAGGGGTGTCTCCACCATGAACCTTTGTTCACGTACTGAGTAAGAGTATACCCTGTGTTGGGAAGCCCTTAACTCACGCTTATGGAATTCTGTCCACAAGCGGGGAGGAAAGTCAGTCGAACAATTATACGCGGTTGTGTAGTGATAGGCGTATTGTTCAACTTCTCTCTTAAAGGTATATTCAATTAATGCCTTAATTGGGAGCATCCTGGAACCACGTAAGACATTGTTCATGCTTTCCGATATGTTCGTGGTGAGGATACCCCATCGGCGATTCCCACGGTCATACAAGACTGTCCATTTTGTTTTATCAATTGCGGATAGGTACTACGACGCTTGTTTATTTGTCGCCTTAAGCTCAAGCATCAGCCGTTCGAACTTTCTTTCTTGTGTTGTGCTTCCAATGTCCCAACACATCCTTTTCAAGCTGACGCTCTTGAACTTCGTCATGAAATTGCTTCTGATATTCCTTAGACAAAATCGATGGTGGGCGTGGGGTTCCTTCCAGGATTCTAAATTATCCATAGCGTGTTTTATACCGGCATGCCTGTCAGAAATTACACACAAAGTTCGACTGGTGGGGTCTGCAACGTTCTTAGCAAATTTTTGAAGAAACCACATCCAGCTCTCGTTTGTTTCTTCATCCACCAATGCGTACGCAATCGGCAAGATCATGTTGTTGGCATTTTTTGAAACTGCCATCAATAGTTTTCCCTTGTAGGTCCCCCGTAGATAGGTGGCATCTATAGAGACTACAGGAATGCAAAAATGAAAGGCTTCAATACTTGGACGGAAAGCCCAGAACACAAACTTGAATACTGAGCAGTCACTTGGACTATGGGGATGATGTAACCACTGGACAATGGTACCGGGGTTAGCTTGTTGTAGTGCGATTATGTAGTGAGGTAAATAATGGAAGTTTTGATCCCAGGTACCGTATATGTTTTCAATGGCCTTTTTCCTGGCAGCCCAAGCCTTGCCGTAAGTGATATCAATGTTCAGTTTCTCTTTGATGAGAGACTGAATTTGTTTCACAGGCAACGCTGCATTTGCAAGAACTTGTTCTTGGATGTGGGATGCTATAACTTTTGATCTTAAGGAGCGGTTGTTGTTGCGAGAAACAGTGGTGAAACATGAGTGAGCCGGTGTCCATACAGTCATTTTGAAACAATGAGAATTTTTTAATTTTCTGGCGGTGCATGTCCAAAGACATGGTTGAGAGTCTTCGTGCTGGTTGTTGTCTGTTTCTTTGATACTTTTACATTTGGCCGTCAAGACCTTTGGTCGGGTATCTGCCATGAATATCTCTCTTTTATGGTTGATATTCCACATTCTGACTGCGTAATCAACTTGTTCTTTTGAAGTGAAATACATATTTAAACGTATTTCGGGATCTTTTTCTTCCCAAAACTCCATTTCATCTTCCCCGAAATTATCCATAGGAATATAGTCTTCATCTATTTCCCTCCCATCAACATTAAGTTCAGGGAATTGGGTAAGCCCCTTACTTTGATGTTGAGGCAAAGGAGGGATTGGCTGGTCCTCCTCGATTGGCTGGTCCTCTTGTGTATCATATTCTGAAACAGATGGTTCACTCTCTTCCGTGTCTTCAATTTCTTCAGCAGTAGAGTCTTACAAAAAAAATTGTATTAGCATTTACGACATAACATTAAGAATATAAAAAAAAAAAAGGAAGTAGAATAACCTTCGTCGTTTTCTACAGCGGCTGAGGAAGTGGTACCAAATTCATGTTGATGCTGGTTGGGAACTAGCATCGTCCACTTCACATGAATTCTACAGGTGTAACCCGGAACAATGGAAGCTAGTTGGTATATTATATACATATCATTTTCTTGGTTAATATTTGAGGTAAATGAACCTCCATTGTATTCATAGTAGAGTGTTAACTGTAGACAACAAGACTGACGATCAACTTGAACACATCTACATATGTTGTCCACCAACTCAGAATAACCGAGTGGACTAGTAACTAAAAACGTAGTGGTATGAGTTCCCGGAGCACCCATTACTACCCCTTGCGTGTATGACACTTCACCCCCATAAAATAATTGTACCACAAAGGGAGTGAATGAGAAAGATGAAAACATTGTAAAGTGAATGGTGGAATGAAGAAGGAATAACTCTGTCAGAATAAGAAATATGAAAACATTAGCATCAATTTATAGATAGAGTTGGCAGTGATAATTCAAGAGGGTAATAATTCAATCTTTTGGCAGTGATAATTCAATCTTTTGGCAGTGATAATTCAAGCTTTTGACAGTGATAATTCAGATAGTAATAATTCAATCTTTTGGCAGTGATAATTCAATCTTTTGGCAGTGATAATTCCAGCTTTTGGCAGTGATAATTTAGAGGGTAATAATTCAATCTTTGGCAGTGATAATTCAAGCTTTTGGCAGTGATAATTGAAGCTTTTGTCGGTGATAAAATTATAGTGACACTTGAAATAAAATTAAAGATACACTTGAAATAAAATTACAGATAAACTGAAATAAAATTACACATAGACCTGAAATAAAATTACAGATAGACTTGAAATAAAACCCTGTAAATTAGCGGCCCGGAACACAACGCCAGTAATACAGCTGGTCGGCCATGTAGCGTCGGTAATTCACACAAGCCACCTCGACATCATCTTCTATCGGCAATGGTTTGTTTGTAACCAGTTTCTCCAACATCATACAAACAAGAACCCCTGAATTGGCAATGTTACCATTGCATCGTGGCAAGTTCAACTCAACTAAACCAACTGTAATATCACACTTAGTGCGGTGTTTTGACCTAGACCAGTATTGAATACGGTCAAGAAACCATCCAAAGTACAGGGGAACCACCTCCATATAGTATGATGTTATACCTTTTTTCTCATTTCTCCATCGGTAATCAGTCCAGTATTGAGTTAATACCATGCTCCGCATATCAATGCTGATTAGTAGCCAGTCAGTTTTCCCGATCCATAAAGGAAGGTAAACAGTGTCAACCTCCCAAATTGGGGGATATGGTGATTTTCTTCCCGCCATATCAATGGCGGTTTGAGGGTTTTCATTTCTCATTTCATCATAAAAACAAGGTGGTAAGACTGTCCAACTTACATTTGCACTTGGGTTTTTTAAGAGCTTTGATTGTCTTTTACGCATAAGTCTTACAGTCCATGCTTCAAGGTGCTGCACAGTAAGAATTTAAAAGGTAATATATTATTCATTTACTATATGGTACCATGAATATAAAGGTAATACATCTTACCGTGTCCGTAAGTGAACGATTTGAATGACAACCTAATAGGGAACCCCAAAAATCTTTGTCTAGTTTTTTGCTAATGAAACTAGTATAGCAAAATGGTGCATCTCCGTTAGTATAAAAATCTACGACATCTTTGGACCAGTTTATGGACTCGTCGATAGAAACAGCAAAGATTTTTTGGGTGTTTCATTTTGTGCTTCATTTTGACCTTCATTTTGATGGGGATTCTCTGAAGACGATGCCGGAGTTTTTGACACGGATTGCCTCTTTAAACGTCTCCATACCAAATCTGTAACTCTTGCCGTCTTAGGTGGAGGTTGAGAACAGTAAAAACCGTCTTCATTATTTGCCATTTTTTGTAGTTGATAATGAGATGATGTTGTTTGAAGGGTTCTTTGAAGGGTATTTATAGACTTTAAGGGTATATTTATTTTTATTATAATTTATTTTTATTAAAGTAAAAGTATATTTATTTTTATTATTATTTAAGCAAAAGTATATTT
Organism: Flaveria linearis; assembly: GCA_024085815.1. Lineage (NCBI taxonomy): Eukaryota > Viridiplantae > Streptophyta > Magnoliopsida > Asterales > Asteraceae > Flaveria > Flaveria linearis. The sequence continues at coordinate 43,531,650 of CM044002.1, read as the reverse complement.
ATGAATTGAGTTGCAACTTGCATTAATATAAATTGTCTTCTTATGGTGGAAATGCATAATGCAAACATGTGAATATGCAGACATGTGATCATGTCATAATGGAGTTGCATAATTTAAACATGTCACATGTGATACTGAAAATTTGCAGATACTGATACTGTTTTTCCCTCTGCAAGTAGTCATAATGGAAATGCAGACTTGCATGTGATACTGAAAATTTGCAGACATTTAACTTTGCAGACATTTGCAGTCTTGCATGTGATAATGTTGTATAATGGAGACATGTGATAATGCAGACTTGCATGTCATCATTTACTTTTAAAATTTATTAAGTAACATATATATATATATATATATACTAGATATATACTAAATAATTACTAAGTAAAAGTATATTTATTTTTATTATAATTTATTTTTATTATTATTTAAGCAAAAGTATATTTATTTTTATTATAATTTATTTTTATTAAAGTAAGAGTATATTTATTTTTATTATAATTAAAGTAAAAATATATTTATTTGCATTATAAATATGAAGAAACATGCATCATCTCAAACACCAACTTCATCTCAAACACCAACTTCATCTCAAGCATCGTCTCAAACACCAACCACATTCTCCAACATCATCTCAAGCATCATCTCAAACACCAACTTCAAACTCATCTCAAAATGAATATGAACATGCATCTCAACCGGGTCCAAGGGATGAAAGTCTGTTGTACCTGGGAGCCGAACACCGGGCCAGAAAGTTGTTTCTGAATCCACAAGAGGGGGACAACTGTACACTTGATTTTAAGCGTGGAGACGGTTCATTTTGGGAGCTGATTTCTGACGAACACATTACTCTAACGGGTAAAGTTTTAAAGTACATCCGTTTATTTGGTTTTGGCGGTGTTGTACGATGTGCCTATAGGAGAATTGATAGGGCGTTGATAGAAGCACTGGTTGAAAGGTGGCGGCCCGAAACGAACACGTTTCACCTGCCTTTTGGTGAGGCCACTGTAACGTTGGAGGATGTTAACGTTCTATGGGGGTTGCCCATCGAGGGCGTGGCATTAGTTGGAGCCGAGGGTTCGTACAACGAGGAAGAACGCAAGCATATGTGCATAAATTACTTAGGTTTTGATCCAAAACCAACTGATTTTAAAAATCATATGCTGAAACTCAGTACCTTGTTAACGTTTATGTTAGATTACCCAATAACTGATGAATCAACAGATCAAGAATGTATGCAGCGTGCACGTTGTATTTGCCTAATAATGATTACTAACAATGTATTAGCAGATACGAATAATGGGTACGCATCATTACATTTATTAAGTCATTTGACTGACATTACTGTTAGTGGGCAAATCAGTTGGGGTGCTGCTGCCCTAGCGTCTCTGTATAGAGAACTCTATAAGGCAACCAGGCCAAATACAAAGGCAGTGGGCGGCCCAATGTCACTGCTACAAATATGGGCATGGACCCGGATACGCCCGTTAGCACCCACAATTGTCAATCAACAAATAGATTGGAAAAAACCATATGGTGCAAGGTAAATACATACTATTGTAATACTTAAATATATATTATTATTCTAATACTTGTCATTGTCTTCGTGAAGGTGGGCGGAGCATGCCATTAGCAACACAGATACTCCTTCGCACGTTATAAAGGCACACCGTACAACATTACAAAATCTCCGAGAGGCCGATGTATTTTTTCTTTAACATAATGATTTTATAAATCAATGTTAAATAATAAATATTAACAGATTTTTATTTTTACAGTTTGATTGGATGCCTTATCAGAACGTGATGCGAAGACTCCCTGAAATGTGCAAAACAGGCATAAGCAGTTGGAAGTCACAATGTTTTTTACTTTATTGGAACATTGTTGAATATCATCCGGTGGAAAGGGTGATGAGGCAGTTTGGATTTCTTCAGGAAGTCCCTGCCCCATTCCCCGTTTCACGTCAAGTGCTTAACAAACTCCGTAAAACAATACGGAAAGGGAGGTTAGAAACAGACTGGTCTGTTCATCACGCAGCGTATGTCGACAATTGGAACCATAGACACGAAAATGTTGTGGAAGGTGTGCCCACCAACATGCCTACGACACACCATACTTACAATGATTGGTTTCATCGGCATACTGTTTTGTATATAAAAGACCCGAGGCACGTCCCGGGTGTTGTCCATGCTGGATTTGATGATCACGGTGGAGCTGCAAGATTCTTGGTAAGTATAATTACAAATGTCCAATTAAATTTAATAAATAAGTAATGCGTATAGTTAATTATTTTGGTTTTGCAGGTGGATGGATTAGGCTTCATAGGTCAAGAAGCAATCAGGATGCGAAACATGGGCCCTGATCATTACTACGAAAATTTGGAGGGGTCCAAGGCATGGCTTCTCAACTGATTGGATCGGTTAATCAAATTGATCAGCCTACGTACATACAGACTAATGAACCAGATATGGGACTGGATAACACACTCCCCCAACGTGCTCCGCGTGGTCGGGGGCGCCGTGGTCGACAAAGAACACGGGTAAACTTCGTACCCAATGATGATGATGGGGGGGAGGGTACCCAACATTTTACAGGGGCAACACCCAACTATGGGGTGGGCACCTCCAATTTAACAGGGTCAACACCAAACTATGGGCGGGCCCCTCCAATTTAACAGGGGCAACACCTAACTATGGGGAAGGTACATCATATGTTGGAGGTCCAACACTAGATTGGCAACCATGTTATCAGCCTTCATTTGAAAATGTTGGAGATGGATTATCAAACATTGAATTAGGTACCCAGTCGAATTTTAACAACAACGAACAAAACAACTGGGTATCCTCACTATTTGATAACACTCCCTCTGCTAATATGATTCCTGCGATGTACTCAGACCAGCCAGGGCTCTTTCAGAATTACGATTATACTGGTTTTAGTGTACAACAGCCGAGGTACCAACAATTAAGTCCAGTTCAAATGAGCTTGGACCTACAGCTTAGTCAACCCGAAGGCTTCAGTCAACCAAATGATAATGACCCCAAAGATCCAGCAACAAGACGCGTACAACCACCCAGACATCCAAAGCCAGTTGGTTGTGGCACGTGGCTGTCTGATCCATTATCCGCATAGGCATTAAAACAATATATTCAAATATATTGTTTTATTAAATATATTAATATATATATGTGTAATAATGGAGTTGCATGTGTAATAATATATATTGTCTTCTTATGAATTGTCTTCTTACGGTGGAAGTAGTGATCATGTCATATGAATTGTCTTCTTATGTCATATGTGATACTGAAAATTTGCAGATACTGATACTGAAAATTTGCATAATGGAGTTGCATGTCACATGTGATCATGTCATAATGGAGTTGCATAATGCAAACATGTCACATGTGATACTGAAAATTTGGAGATACTGATACTGTTTTTCCCTCTGCAAGTAGTCATAATGGAAATGCAGACTTGCATGTGATTTGCAGACATTTAACTTTGCAGACATTTGCAGTCTTGCATGTGATAATGTTGCATAATGGAGACATGTGATAATGCAGACTTGCATGTCATCATTTACTTTTAAAAATTTTTTTAAATTTTAAATTTTTATCAACTAACATTAAAGTGAGGGTTAAATTTAGTTTTAAATTTTAATAAGTAACATAAATATATACTAGATATATACTAAACAATTACTAAGTAAAAATATTTTAGTTTTAAAAATTTTACTAAATAATTACTAAGTAAAAAAAAGTGAGGGTTAATTTAATTTTAAAATTCTGTCCAATACTATATATTTAAGAAATGAAACCATTGTATAGTTGGGTTAGTCACTCAGCTCAACTGGCTGGGTGCAATGCATGTCACAGAAACGTCCCGGGTTCGAAACCCGGCCAAACCAAATTTTTTTAAAGCCTAATCCGCTATTTCTAATAGCGGATTAGAACAAAAATTTTTTTTTTACTTAATCCGCTATTAGAAATAGCAGATTAGGAGAAAAAAAAAATTTTAAAAGGTAATCCGCTATTTGTAATAGCGGTTTACTTTTTATTTTTTTTTTAAACTTAACCATGGTTAATAAATACTCCTAATCCGCTATTTTTAATAGCGGCTTATATATAAAATAAAAAAAATCCAATTTTTGAAGATTATCAGAGTGTCAGAATTTTTTTTAAAAACATCTCCTAATCCGCTATTTGTAATAACGGATATACCCTTTTCCTTTTTTTTTTTTTACTTCACCGGTTACCTAATTTTTTTTTTAATATATACTACTTTTAAAAAAAATTCCACCGTACACACGCTACGACACACATACATATACGTACATGGTTGCAAACACAACATATATTTACACACGGCATAACACACACATACGCATACATATATACACGTATAGATACATACACACACCCATACGAACACACGTACACCCGCACGTACACACACTGCATATATATATACATATAGATACGAATCAGCACAGAAACATACACATATATATACGTACGAAAAAACACACATACATATATATCTATATATACCCGAACACGATCACAAGCAATCCCGATACAACCGAACCGGTCCAATCACCGCGGAACGAGATGAAACGAAGTCTAGGAGAATCGTATACCTGCGAAGTAGCCAAACGACGAGCCGGCGGAGGCTGAAACGGAACCGTGCGCGGAGGAGCGGCCTTGGCAGGTTCACGGCGAAGGAGGGGTTCTCGATTTAGGGTTTTCGGGAGGTTGGAGATGAATTCCCGTTTTGTATCTTTTGTTTTTGGTAGTTACACTTTGCACCCTTCTATTTTCGTTTAATTATTCCCTCCGGTTTAGTTTAATTACACTTTAGACCCTGAACTATTTATTATATTAATTATAATAATAATAACAATGTTAATAATATTAATAGTATTATTAATAATAATAGTAATAATAATAAAAAAAAGTATTGTTATTAATATTACATAATATTAGGGTTGACACGTAACGGATATACGAAGAGATTCGATAAAAACGAATTAATTACTCAAAATAATAAATGTACGGAAAGAATAACGAGCTTCGAGTCAATTGACGGACCTGATAGTGACGGATGTCACAACTTCCTTTATATGACTGAGATTTATAATTTTATATGATTTGTAATAGTAAAATCAAAAGAAATATCCAAACAATGAGTTAAACTATGAAAAACTCACATAAATTATGCTATTTAGGATTTAACAGTATGTGTAAATTTCGTGATTTTTGGAGGTAGTTAACTATTTTCCTGAATTTTGTGAAATTTGAAAAAATTATAGTAAAATGTTTATTGTGAATTAAAAACCAGAAAATTTATGGGAATTAATAAAAACATTAGCTATTGTTGCTCTTTTATGTAGAGTTTGTATAAATTCTAGAAAATTATCTGAATTTATTTATTAACTCAAATTTTATATGTTCATCTGCATTTTTAGATGTTATTGTTATTAAATTTTGGAAATATGAGTAACAGTAATCACTATTTTGGAATTTCTAACTGAGGTGCTGAAAATTTTAAAGAAATAAAATATATTTCTAACCTATAATTATTTTATAAGTTTTTGCTGGAATTGAGGTGAGATTGATAGTCCCGTTTATATATTATGAGTTTTGGGGGAAAAAGTATACTGTTTTATGTTTGATACAAATAAATGAGACTTTTTAAGATAAACTGTCATGTTGCCATAAGCTACAACAATTAATTCTGTGATTTGTATTATTATTATTATAATAATAATAATAATAATAATAATAATAATAATAATAATATTACTATTAATAATAATAATAATAATAATAATAATATTATTATTATTATTATTATTATTATTATTATTGTTGTTGTTGTTGTTGTTGTTGTTGTTGTTGTTATTATTCACATCATTTTAATAAAAAGAGTCTTTTTTAACTTAGTGTAAAATGATTATAAAAAATATGAAAATTTAACCCTTGATTAATCGAGAGCCGAATCATCAAAGACTTTACCCCATCTCTATTCTTAGAGCATTCACACTAGGTTTTTTATTTTTATCCATATATTTTATCTAAAAACAATTAATCCTTAAATTTATATCTTATTTTCTAAAATACTCTCATATCTCATTCTCTATGTTTATCTTTATATTTGTTTTTTTAATATTTGTTTCTCTTTCTTCATTTATAATCTTAACTAACAACTATTTTGTATTATTATATGTTCCTTCCAAATATTAATTAAAAGTATACATTACAAAATAAAGGGGTTTGGTCAAACGAGTTTTCACCAAAATAGGTTTGGGTAATAGATTATCTTAGAAAGAAGAATCAAGTAATAAACTATCAAAATATAATTAGAATTGTTATAATATCTATTCAACTTTTGAAAATTACTACAACTTACATTACAAAACTGTTAAGCTCAAAAAAAAAAAAAAGGAAGTCACTAGAATTAAGATTAAGAATAAAATAGCCATTAATGTTCAATCAAATCTTCTTGAAGCTGATGATGTGCTGTGCTATCTCTAATGTGTTGATGACGTTGAATGAAGTCCATAAACTCAGTTGTATGATTGCAAGACAATTCGGTTAGTTCATCATCAACTTGATCATACTCAAAGCTAATATTGTCATTATCATCACGTTCATCTTCAATAATCATGTTATGTAGAATAACACATGCTTTCATTATATTTGTTAGTACCTTCACGTTGAACATTCGAGAAGGTCCTCGAATAATTGCAAATCGTTAGTACACCAAACGCTTGTTCCACATCTTTTCTTGCAGATTCTTGTGCTTTCGCCAAATTTTTGTTCTTATTCCCTTTGGTGATGGAATCGTCTTCACAAAATTCCGCCACTTAGGATAAATATCATCAGCAAGGTAATATACCATGGTATAGTCATGACTATTAACGGTGAAATTGACTGGAGGAGCACGTCCTTGCGCAAGTTCCGTGAAAATAAAAGGCCTCTCTAGCACATTAATATCGTTATGTGAACCAGGCATACCAAAAAATGCATGCCATATCCAGAGATCATATGAAGCAACCGCCTCTAAAATAATAGTGGGTTCGCGTATGTTGCCAGAATACATACCCTTCCATGTCGAAGGACAATTTTTCCAATTCCAATGCATACAGTCAATGCTTCCTAACATCCCAGGAAATCCTTGTTGTTCGGCAATCGCAAGCAATCGTGTAATATTGTTGGCATTTGGAGACCGTAAATATTCATCAGAATAGATACACACCATTGTTTCAGCGAATTTTTTAACACTCTTCATTGCGGTACTTTCACTAATTTGTATGTATTCATCCATGAAATCTCCACTAACACCGTACACCATCATTCTAAGTGCCGCAGTTATCTTTTGTAAAAAGGATAAACCGAGTCTTTCCAGTATTATTTCTTCTTTGGATAAAGTACTGCTCTTTCGACTCGACCTTATTTAGAATACGGAGAAACAGAGGACGACTCATTCGAAATCTCCTTCGAAATAGCTTCAAGGTATATAATGGCTTTTTTGCAAAGTAATCACGAAATAAGCGTCTGTGTCCCTCAGATGATCACGTCGAATAAACTTACGACGTTGCCTTAATGATTGACCGCCTTCATCCTCGTTAAGAGTAACATCACTATCATCTTCAGAGGATACATACGTCAACGGTTTGCGATAGAAGGTACGAGCCATACCTAAACAATAATAAAGTAGCATGACAACATGAAACTAATAGTTATTATTGTTGTAAAAAATAGTCCTGGACATATCATTTTAATGCTGTAAAAACAGTCAACAAAATGTAGTTTATTGTTACCCAAAACAATCTCTAAAATGCGGTTTATTGCTGTAAAAAACAATCCTGAAAATACCATTTTAATGCTACAGAAACAGTCCACAAAATGCAGTTTATTGCTACCCTATTGTTGTAAAAAACAGTCCCAAACATAGCATTTTAATGCTGCAAAAACAGTCCACAAAATCCAGTTTGTTGATACCCAAAACAATCTATAAAATGCAGTTTATTGTTCTCAAATACAGTCCCGAAAATACCATTTTAATGCTACGAAAATAGTCCACAAAATGTAGTTTATTGCCACCCAAAGCAATACCTAAAATGAAGTTTTTATTGCTGTAAAAAGTTGTAAAAGTCTATTATTCCAAACTGCATACAATGATATTATCAAGAGTTACAACCCAATAAACAACCCATCAATTTAATTATCAAGAGTTACAACTAATTCACCTCAATGAAAACAAAGTAAATGTGTCCACAACACTTAATAGTTAAACTGATGTATTTGATCACACTACAATATGTTCATATACATGAAGAGTTAACACAAGGATAAACATAAGTCTCCAAACAAAATACTTAAATAAAATATATGTTAGAAATAATGTAAGCAAACAAATTGAAATGATAAGATCCTACATTACTAAAACTAACATAAACATATTGCATGAAGAATGCACAAAACAACATAAAAAACTAGCATCAAAACTGCAACAAAGTAGTATAAAAACAGCATGAAGCAACAACAAAACACAATAGCAAAATAGCATTAAAAACTGCAGCAAACAACACGAAAAAAGCAGCTAAATAGCATTTAAAACTGCAGCAAAATAGCACGAAAACAACAGCAAAACAACACAAAAACAGCAGCAAAATAGCATTGAAAACTACAACAAAACAGCATAAAAACAGCAACAAGACGGCATGATGCAGCAGCAAAACACAACAACAAAATAGCATAAAAAATGCAGCAACGCAGCACGAAAACATCAGCAAAAGAACAGAAAAAAACAGCAGCAAAACAACATAACTTTAAGCATTTGGTTGAAGCAAAACAACATAATTTTAAGCATTTGGTAGATAACATATCTCACTACCTACTGCAATAGGAAACTAGCTGCCATAATTTACACCGGAGCACGCCGGTGCTGCTGCGGTCGCCGGAGAAGGTGCTGCTGCTGCTGCGGTCGTCGCGCAGCTCTGCTGCGGTCGCCGGTGCTGCTGCGGTCGCCGGAGAAGGTGATTACACCGGAGCACGCCGCGAGGGGGGGTTCGCCGGAGAAGGTGATTTCAGATCTAAATATGCCCAAAAAATTGGGTTGACCGACTTTGACCCTGTCCACCGCCTAGGCCCGATTACACCGACTACCACCGCCTAGGCCCGATTAGTACCGCCTGGCTCCGCCGAGCGCCTAATGGCTCCGACTAGCCTTAATCGACAAGGTTACGGGCCGCCTAGCGCCTAATCGCCGCCTAGGCGGCCGCCTAGACCGCCTTTTACAACACTGATAACTATGGTCTTTAATTATTATGTACAAAAGGGTTGCATCTTTGGTAAAAGATGAGAAGATCAAATAACATGAGAATACATCTTCTTCTGTAATACTAAATGGATAAGGTGCTAAAGCCCAACTAACAATTTAACTCATAAGTTACAATCATAGTACTACATGCATAAAGAAAACCCCTCAATTTCATCCCAAAGAAAACCCCTTAATTTCATCCCAAACCCTTCAATTTCATCCTAAATGAAACCCTAGAAACAAGAAGAATAACAATCGGTGTTTATGCTTACCTGATTTTGCGGTTATAGATTGACAGTGGCAAGACTCAACACCAATGTAGTCGTGAAACCGTCCTCCGATGTTGTTGGCGTAGTTTATCGATTATAGATCGATGGTGGTGGATCACACCTTCTCCTAACTCACAAGGAATGATGATGAAGATTATGTGTTAATCTACTGCAATTGCAACCTAATACATTTGGAGGGTGGGTATTTTCATCAAAACGATAGGGGGACATGTGGGAGTGAAGGAGGGAAAGTAGTTGAGAAAATAAAGATACGGGAGAAGCATGGATCCATGTCTCTAAGGTAGCTTCGTTTTAAAGAATGGAATGGAATTTGAATTGAAAATGGAATTTGAATTGGAATTTAGAAAATCCTATCGGTTATTATAATTATGAATGGAATTAGAATTTAAAATTATAAAATGACATAATTACCCTTTTAAAATTATAATTTCCAATATTGGCTCAAAATACAAAAATAAATGGTGATAACCCCGACCCCAACCCCACCCACCATACTAAACCTTCCACCCCACCCACCCACCCCCACCAACACCCCCACCCCCCACCCCCCCTTTCCTCTTAGCCAAACTTAACTTGATAACAAAAACCTGATCCAAGCCTCCCTTTCCTCTTCACCCAAGCTCCAAAAGGTCATCACCCTAATCTGGTCATCTTTAATCTTTTCGATTGCTTGAAACTTTTCCAATTGAGATAAAGATGTCATTTTTATAGCTCTTCGGGCATCATTAAAGTTTTCTTTTTACGTCAAGTTCAAACTTTATATCTTCACTTAGTTCAGCTGAAGTTTCCTTAAGGCGGTCGGCAAATAAAACAACTGCATCACTAAAACTCCGAACCAAAGGATCCACTTGCCTCACACGTTTCCTCTTCTTTCCACGTACACCTGAAGTTTCTTCAGGTTGAAAACTTGAATCCGTACCAACGCTATGGCTAATTTCATCAAATTCCTCATTTACTCGGTGCTCTTCTTCTGCCACGTTCACCTCTTCTTCCATCTCAACCACGGTTTTGGCTTTGTTACCCTGAGCTCGGTCTTTACCAAATATAACACACATATCTTCATAGTGAGGAAGCTTTTTTGCTTTCCATTTGCCTGCATGTCGATTCTTCTGTTTCACGTGATAAGAAATATATCAAAATTTATATTAGAAAGCAATCAAAATAGGCTTAGGCCACTTAATTTAAATATGACCCATTTAAAATTATACTAATGCACCCCTTTTATTACTTATCCCAACAAAATTATACCTAGCAATGGCTAAACAGGCTTTATGAACTAAAACAGAATTATACATAATCATAATACAATTCAGATGCTAGTGCGTACCTCAAGGTATGATTCCCATACTCCAGTGTCAGCAGTGACACTATTTGTTTCTTTATCGTACCCAAATCCGCTAGCTTTTAGCATATCAGAAACAGTTGACCAGTCTTTTTTCATTGTTTTGATCCTTGACTCAATATGGGGTTTACCCAAAATACCCGAGTCCGGAAGTGATTCTTTTAAGGACGCTTCCAAATGTTGTAAATATCCTGTTCTAAAGCCGTTATCAGATTTAAACTTTCCGGTGTTAGTCATGTTTACTAAAGCTTCAACAAGCTTATCATCTTCATAATCAGACCACACTCGATAGTTTCTATTTTTGGTTGACATTCCTGTAAAATTTTGAACCAGCAAAAATAGCATAACTAACAACTGTGTAACAATTAATATGTATGTAAATCACATAACAATTATGTAACAATTAATATATCCATCCATAAAAGTTAACATAGCAAACAATAGTTTAATAATCCATGTATTTGTAAAATATTTATGATAAGTTGGTAGCACTCCAAGAATCAAACATGCTTTGGGCTAGATTGTTTCTAAACATTGTCCACTCGTTTGACGTCGCAATTTGAGTTATATTATCTCCGTCTTCGTTTCCCTCTCCGTCTTCGTTCCCCTTTCCGTCTCCGTCTTCGTTTTCATTTTCATCTTCGTTTTCATCTTCAAATGGATCTATTGGCATTTCTCTCCTTATAAAATTATGAAGGAGACAGCATGCCATTATGATCCTATTTTTTTGGTCAATAGGATAGTATGAATGGTCTCTCAAAATTCCCCATCTTTTCTTCAAAATACCAAAACATCTTTCGATAACATTTCTTGCAGACGAATGTTTCATGTTGAATAATTCTTTTGGGGTAGTGGGTTGGTGTCCATTACGCCAATCATTTAAGTGATATCTTTGACCTCTATAAGGGGCGAGAAAACCTTCTCCGTTTGTGTATCCCGCATCTACCAAATAATAACCTAAAAATACATTGTAGACGCAACTACTTAAATTACTATCTTGGTTGTATATGCATGTATGATTATTTATATAAGATTTTACATACCCGGCTTTGAAACTTTCAATCCATGTGGCCTATCAATAGCATCCCGTAGGACTCTACTATCAGCGGCCGACCCTTCCTAACCCGGTAACACAAATATAAATTGCATATCTGGTGAACACACACCTAACACGTTTGTAGCAATCTCTCCCTTTCTTGTTCTGTATTTAGGCTTCTCTTCATTAGGCACTAAGCACTTTATGTATGTTCCATCTAGAGCTCCTAAACAATTCTACAACCGAACAACACAAAAGTATTATAATACATTTCTAATTCCTAAACTAATTATACCATAAAAGGTTATGATGATTATATAATACCTTGAACCACTTCCACCTTTGGTCGGTATAATTCTCGGGAATAGGCTCGGGTTTCTTGAGCAAACGCATATGCAATCTAATCACTGCATTGCAAACTCGAGAGACACACCTACTAATAGTGTCTCCTGAACGATGAAAACGACATCTCATGACCCGATTCTTGACATTATGAGCGATAATATGAAGGGAGATGGCTACTTGTTCATCAATGCCCATATTCCTATTTGGTTTTAATCTGCCTAAATTCTTTAGCGTCTCACACAAATTTATGAAACACGATCGATCCATCCTAATTTGGGATATAGCCATACTGTCACTCTCGTAAACATGTCTATACAAGATTGAATATCGATCTATTTTTGATGAGCGATATCGAATAAGTGGTTTATCCATTATGTATTTGATCATCAACATGTAAACCGAAAGGACAAGCAAAGAAAGTGTTGTAACGAGTTGGTTCCACCATGGCAAAATCAATGCCCTTCTCTTTTGTTTACGATTGCGAGTTGTTAAACTAAGTGGGGTCATTTTCTAATAATCCACCTGAAATCAATAGCTAATGTCTCAAATTACATGTGATTGGTCTAAAATAAACAAATATTTGGATTAATGCAATTGACTTGAGGACGTTATGGTAGACAGCAGTGGTTGCATCCAATGTGATTGGTCTAAAATAAACAAATATTTGGATTAATGCAATTGACTTGAGGACGTTATGGTAGACAGCAGTGGTTGCATCCAGGTATACTTAAAACAGAACAATATATTACTTAAAAAAGAAAATACATATCACCCAGTTTAACCCATAAAAATATATTCGAGACCCGAGTATAGTTTGGGTCCAAGCTGCCAGGTATACTTAAAACAGAACAATATTACTCAGATTCCCAAGCTACAAAGCACATTCTTTTAACATGCTATTGAAGGCAGGCACTGCATATGTATATACAAGTCAATGTAACTTTACAATGTAAACCTCTGAAAAATCTCAAAGGGCAACAGACATATATACAATGTAAACCTCTGCAAAGGGCAACAGACATATATACAAGTTAAAAACCAAACAAGGTACAATCTACCTGATGGTGACAAACTTATTGGTACCATGTTCTAAAGTACACAACTAGACATCCGTAACAAGTCACCTGACGCCTAATTATTCCCTAACTATTTAGAAGGTCACTTGTACTTCTAATATCTACTTATCTAGAACTAGTTATCAAAGCTGAAACTGTAATTGCATTACTATAACTGTTGTTACTCATTGCAAAAGTTAGTTAACAGCTTAACATATGCCTTGATTTGGGCCTTATTTTGTGATTACCTGTTTGTTGAGCATAATTTTTGGCATCATAATTTCAAACGATGTATCTATTTTAAAATTTTAAAATAACTGCAGCCAAGGCCTTGGCATGCTAAAAATATAATATTTTGGATATGTACAGTGGGGGGTGCAATGTGCACCCTACAAAGAGATTACAACACACAAGAATACAAAATGAGATGAAAAAAAATACAAATTAAAACTTTAGTTTGTTGGTTAGGGATGAAACTGAAAGTGATGCATTTTGTTTGAAGGGGATGGATTTATGAAAATACAAGAAGCATGGGCAACTTTCTTAAAGCCTATTGAGGGATGAATTTTCTCTCACCTTTTCTACCAAACTAATGCCCATACACAACCAAACATCACCTGACAAGTTAACGAGGGACATGAAAGCTAATGGTGATCACTGTTTCCAGAGAGGGATGGTTTTGCTCTATCATGACCCTGTTTCTTTAAACTTAGATGATTTCTCGTCACACTCATATCACTTACAAGAATTCACAATAAGTTAAACATTGTAAAGTTCCTAGAAAAACTCAATCTTGAAAACACACACACAACTCAAAGTATAAGATTTAACTTAGTTAGGAGTAAAAATTATTACAATGGATCCCAATTTCAAAACTTTTTTAAAACTTATGATTATTGCAACAGGTAATCTCCCAGAAGGACCAAGAACAATATTGGGGTGATAAGAGCAAGGCCTATAGCTACGTTTCAGTCTCTCAATTTGCAGAGCATTTCAAGCAATATCATGTTGGCCAACAGCTACAAAATGACCTAATTAAGTCGCTCAGACCAAACAAAGACGGTTATAAACTAACAAAAACCCTAAAATCAGTATAATCAGCCATATGCACAAAGAACCAACAACTACCACCCAAAAACACACAATCGAGCATCAAAATCGACTCATATTTAACTGCAAACACGTAAATCATAATGAGCAACAATAATAATTCAAGATATAAGTCGGTAGTCATACCTTAACACCGATCTGTAATCCGGCGAGGAGATGAAGCTGAGAAGGTGTTGTACGCCGACGATTCTCGCTCAGATCTACGAGGAGATGAAGCCGGCGAGGAGATGAAGCCGGCGAGGAGATGAACCCCGGCGAGGAGATGAAGCCGGCCAGGAGATGAACGCCGGCGAGGAGATGAAGCTGAACGAATGCGATTCTAATCTTCTCTAGGGTTTTTATTTCACAATAAGGTTAGTATGGTAATTTGCCATGAATTCCTGATGTTTTTAAAACAATCCCCCCAAGTTTGGAAGGATTTCAAATCCTCTAATTTGAAGGATTTGGAAGGATTTAAATTCAATTCCAATCCTTTTTTGATGAAACGAACAACATAAGGAATGGAATCTACATTCCAATTCCATCAGAATTCCATTCCATTCCATGAAACGAACACACCCTTTAAGGTTTTAGTGTATCAACCCATAAAAATATATGGTTACGGGATAAGGAAAATGATTCTAATGTAAGGTGAAAAATAGTCTTTTACAAGTAGTTTCATATAATTTAAATATATGGATCAATATATTGATCCTAGTGTGAATGCTCTTATAGCACCCTTGTTCAATGCTTCCTCATCTGTAGGCCGGGGACATGTTTTTTGAGAAAATTTCTTTCGTTTCGTTTCTATCACCTTACCCTACACCCCACTGTCCACGCCCCACTGCCCCTCTCCATTCACTACCCATAATTTTTATAACATATTTATCTAATAATTGTCCTAATCAGACATAAACTAGTATTAAACCCTGGTATTACGATGGGGGATGTAAAATCATGTCAAGTATAATCAATTTTACACTACCATCAATGACTATCAACACCTGTATAAAAACTCGTATTAGACAAGAAATAAAAAATCGGGAAAATTAAAACCGAACGGAAATTATACATAAAAACGTTGACCCTACACGTGAAACGTAAGACAATTAAAATATTAATTAAGTAGACATAAGACCCGCATGTTGTGACGGGGCGGTTAAACATGAAAAAATAGGCATAAAAACGTTGAGCCACACGTATACGTTGCGAAATGTTAACTCGTAAAATTTAAATCGAAAAGTAAAACGAAAAATTTGTTGAAGATGAAAAGTATAGGAAAATAAAGTTGAAAGTGAAAAATTATATACGTTAAATTGTAAAAATGTAAAATCATTGGGGTTAAAAGTAAGAAAATTATAAATATAAAAGTGAGTATAATTAACCCACTAAAGCTCAGGTACAACTAATAATACATAAATATGTTAAATATATTAGGATTATTAAAGATACAATCTTTGAAGCCTAAGATGCAATTAGAATACACCAACCAAGTTGATAATTAGTATTATATGAATGGTGTACACATTTTATCCTATAAAATTTAAAATTTACTGTTAAAATTTTGAAAGGACTATGCATTAGAGGGATGGAATGCCCTCAGCATCGTGACCGTAGCGCTCGCATGGAAGATGGTTCACGAGTGGGACATATCGCCCCACTGGTGTTCGTGTGGGCAGCAAAAGTGGAGGGAGGTGATTGTGGTCACGCGTGAAAGATGGAAATGTAAGAGGAGATGACAAGATGGTGAGGCAGCATGGTCGTGCAGCGGCAGACCACCCACCTGGTGTATGACAGTAGTAGGATGGTGAGGTGGTTGTTGTGACGATGCCCTTTCGGCACCATTCGTTCCCCCTTAATAAGTGACTGAGTCCCTTGATACATGACTCACGTTCAAATCCAGCTTCCATATATTGACATGCCGGATCGACTCACTGAGTGAGATTTTTCCAAGGTTCTTTCTTTTAAAAAAACTCGCATCATGCGGTTGTGTCACACTACATGCCATTCTTCTGCCACCAACTCTTACAAAATCATGAATTGAAGTTGTTTCACATGCTGTCTGCAATTTGTTCTGCAAAGAATATTTCATGTTTTCTTATGCATGCATTTATATAACGACACTACAATATTCAATGTAGAGAACCTTAATTTGTCACAAAAATAGACAATTTCGTCTCCATCTTAATTTGGTCCTAAATGTCAACAAGAGATCCATGTTTCTAAATATGCTCACCTAAAAGGTTACAAGTTCATTAAAATCAGTAAGGCTGCCCACATTGCTATAACATGTTTATATTCGTTTTTGTCACTATCTTCAACCACTTGTGAGGACAATATTCTAGCATGAATTCAAAGACCGTACGTACCTATAAATACCACAATATATGATTCATAATGAGTAATCAAGTCATACTTCTCTTTCGTTAATTCGAAAAATGGAAAGATCGTCAGCATTTCCCCCAAACAGATCCATTAGTTTGCCTTCAGCATTACATCCGACTTCCCTTCGTGTCGAGGCTGAGCTAAACAAGCTACGGGCATGGGAAATAAGGTCGTGTTGCTCACCCAAAACCCTAACAGCCGAAACGGTTCAAAGCGGTTTAGTTGGTTTATCGGAGGTGTATAGATGTGCGGAGGATCTTGTTTACTCTTCGCGCACACAAAAAGGGAAGGTATTCGAAGATGCATTGGAACATTCGCTTAAACTACTAGACGCTTGCGGTGAAGTTAGGGACACACAACATAAGATAAAGGAACAAGCCTTATGCCTTCAATCAAGCTTTCGGAGAAGAGACGCACAGTTGCGGTTTGAAGATGAAATTTCATCTTACCTAAGGTTAAGAAAGAAGTTAAAGAAAGAGGCATCAAAGTGCATTAGATCATTGAAGCGATCTGAAAGGAGGTTTACAGTTGTAGTTTCATTAAAAGATCACCATTTGTCAATGGTTATGAAGAATCTTAAAGAAGTGAATGTGATGACGTCGCGTGTGTTACGCGTTCTTTTCATGTTCTTGTCGTCACCAGGAACCGGAAACAAGAACAAGCGCGGTGGGTGTTCATTGATCCCAAAACTGAGGCCATTCATGAAGGCGGAGAAGATAGTGAATGAGGTGGGGAGCGTTGATGATGCCCTCTTTCATGTTCTTCGTGACGCCGAGCATATGACAATGGCTGATAGGAAGTTAGAAAATCTTGTGATTTGTTTAGATAGTATAGAAGTAGGATTAGATGTGCTTTTTAGAAGATTGATTAGATATAGAGTCGCAATCCTTAATGTACTAACCGGATAATTTTATATCATAAATTCATAATATCTTAAACTTATGAGCGTGAGTGGCAACTTGGTCATCAATGATAAATATAGTCACAAGTTATTAGCTACTACTAAGCAGCAGGCAAGAGAAGTCGCAACTTTTTATAACACCCACTACAAGAATTAAGAGAATTTACGGCGATATAGCTCGTCGCAAAAGGCTCCCCTTTTTTTCGCAATATGTTTCTTATATACATACATACACACATGTTAAACATCTATTTTTCATAACTATAAACATCTATTAAACATCCAATTTGAAAATATTAACTAAAACTTAACATAAAATTAGGTAAAATTGAGTTTATTACCTGAAATCAAGAGTGGTGGTGGTGGCTACGGTGCAAGAGGCGGCGGCGGTGGTGGAGTGACGGTGGTGGAGCAGCGGTGGTGGAGCGCAGTAGCTTTGAAAATGGCGGTGGTGGAGCGACGGTGGTGGAGCAGCGGGTGTCGCCGGGGAGTGGGGTGAGGTTGCCGATCGCCGGTCGCCGGGAGTGGGAGTGGGGTGGGGGTTGACGGTCGCCGGAAAGTGGGAGTGGCCGTGGGGGTGGGGAATGCGGTGAGTGGGGGTGAGGGTTTTGAGTGGGGGGTGAGGGTTCTGAAAATCCCGTATTAAATCTGTGCTGAAACCTTTTGCGGCGATTTGTCGCCGCAAAAAGCTTTTGCGACGACAATAAATCAAATAAAAATAAAGTTAATTTTAAATATTCTTTATTGCGACGATATATCGCCGCAAATAAGGTGCCGGGAATTTTCCCGCTCTTTAAAAAGTTGTCAATAAATGAAAAAAATTAAAAGGAAAATAATTATGGTTATTTGCGACGAAACATCGCCGCAAAAAACCTTTTTGACCGGAAAAGTCAAAAAAGCAAATATTTTTGTCGTTTACTGAAGTTTTTGCGACGATTTCTCTATCGCCGCAAAAAAGGTTGTCGCAAAAAAACAGTTTTCTTGTAGTGACCTTAATTGGTTTTACTACTGATGTAATCGTATAACTAACGCTAATTACAACCGTCAGCTCACAGTATACTCTTTCATGGGAGTTAACTCGTCTCAACTTACACGTTAGGTGGCTTGCTACACGAATTGGTTTGTTTAAACTATATTTTTCATATGCAATACGTTCTCATTCTTGTAGAACTTTATTATCCAATAAAGACTTCATACGCATGAAATACTTTAATCAGCTGGCTAGTGAGAATATAAGAAATACTAAACATGTAGTGTTGTAAGTTAATAAAAGCAGAAGATTGTTATTGTGGCACATTCATTGAATTATGTATGTTGTCAATCATTTGAAAGTCCTTGAATATCAAAGCTTACATGATGCATGTTACCGATATTTTAATATACAAGTGTAATAATTTTCTTATGGAACAAACTTAATGACGGTTTAAGGTTTGTTGATAATGTTACAATGGCTAGGAATGTCATTAAAGATGCATGAGAATAAACACAAATTAAGGGGAGCAACTCCACGACATTTCTGCACCAAAACATGTGGGAGGCCATCTGTTTGTTTCTTTGTATGCCTAACATCAATAAACAACTCAGTTTTTTTATTAATTTGTTTGTTGTTGCAAGTGTATCTAATGAAAGAAGGGCACATGGTGTTTCACATGCTCTAAACATTCAATTGAATATTTTAGTTATCAACCTAGCTATGCATTTGAATGCTTGGCCAAATCCTAACTAAACGAATGGCATCATTATCGTCATTTCTTCTTCATCTTCTTCACACAGCACACGCGACTCCCTTCGGTTCATTTGCTTGGCAAGTGGAAACCAGATCACAGCACAGCACACTACAAGATGAAGAGCAACTCACAAGTGTCAGAACATCGGAATCATATATGCTATTCCGGATGCAGAAACATTTTGAATCGGGCTAACATGTACGTGTGGAATGATTGCGATGGCTGCTAGATCGTGTGTAGTTATTTTTCAGGAGAAGGTACGTTTGAGAGGAGGCGCAAACCTTAGGGCATCCAGTTCTTATGAGAAGGAAATGTTTCTGACTTGGACAGAATGCTGACAACATGTTACATGATATTTTATCTATCTGCGGATAAAATGAACTTTCATGTTAATGTGTTTGTTTCTTTTATAAACATCTAGAATTTTTTAGATTAAAAGGAGGGTTTGGACTTTGTGCGATGATTTCTAGCGTGAAAATGGTTTCATAGTAGTATATGGAGAGCATGCTACATGTTTGATTGTCTAACATGTGTTTTAGTAATTGTTTTTTTAACGTGCGTGTTATCGTTATATTCCATTCCTTCGGCTTTTTCAGTCTAACAAACACCATAAAATAATGATTAATTTTATTTTCAGATAATAATAAAAAGGACAATGAAATATTAGTAATACATTTATAACTTTGTCTTTTTCCATTCTACTCCCTTTTGGATAAATTTTTCTACCACAAGAAACAAATTTATATATACAGTGTTGTAGCTTCTTCCTTTCATTTTTCAATAGGTTATTTTTAAATGGCAAGTATTATTCAATAGTTAGTTGAATTATAATATATTGAAATTACAACTTACCCCAAAAACCTAACTGTATATGTGAACTCATACTAACAAGCCCTAGCATGAATAAGAGAAACATGCTTTGACTCGTAAATCTAAACGTTTGTCGACAAATCCATAGTCTTTTTAATATGATCATCCATCTACAATCTTCATGTCAGTGATCCTATGGTCCTACAAGGGGCTCATAAGCAACGACGTATCAGCATTGAATGCCACGACAACACAGCCGGTGGTTAGAGGACCATAGTCCTACTAGAGAGAATGACTCAACTGAGAAGTAACACCGTCTTGAAAAGAAATTTAGGATAAATGACTTAAGTCTTCAAAAGATGGGAAAGGGCGGTGACTGTGACGCACACTGCCATGTCTAAGGTTTGAACTTGATGAACGCGACTAGAGTTTGTATTTTTGTGGTGACGCGACAAAGAAAGATACCCAGAACCCTAAGATTTTGATACCATCTAAAATGGTAAAACAATGAATGAATATTTTGAGATTACTAATAAACCCCATATACAATCCAATATATAATTTACTATAGGTGATTGATTTCTAGTCATACCCCTGTCATGAACTGCATCAACTCCTGGAGATCAACTTCTTGCAGGTTCAAATCATTCTTGATAATATAACTAAAAATAAAAGCATTTAACGGCGTTTGATGGATCATTATACAAATTCATATATAGATCAATGGCAAGAAGCATCGAGATCTTGCGCTAATAACTTGTATTTCACTATTATAAAGTTCTATATAATGTAAACAAAGGAATTACCTTTCTTTCTTTTGAATGTTCTTGGGTTTATTACATGAATCAACTGTTAGCCAAAATTCTTCACTGCAGCATCTGCTAACATATCTGCTGCTTGTGAAGTTGTCTTGAGCTCCAAGTTCTATTCATGGTTGAGCAAGGGCCAATGATGGTTGGCAACCTTGATCGTTCATCAACATGCGGGAAATCAATGGTGTAATGGAGCCCACGGCTTTCATGTCTAGCCAGCGCGCTGCTCACCACCAGTTTCGCGCAACAAAACAGGTTCCTCGTTTCACAAGCTTCGAGCCCAACCATTGTTGGTTCCCACCCTTGTTGGAACAAGTAGGCCTCCCATTCAAGCTCAAGCTTGCTGATCCTCTGCTCAGCCGTCATTAGCCTTGTGGTAGACCTTACGATCCCGACATACTCCCACATGATCAACTTCAGTTCCTTTCGCACTTCCTTTGTTCTCCTGATGATCTTATCTAGAGTGGTACTCCCTAGCTGCACAGGGACAATGGGTCGGTCCCACCATCGTGAAACAGTTTGATCGACGTGGGACCCTTTCATATGATCTATCGACGGTTTTACTGCCCTTCGTGCAAATACTAGTGCTTCTAGTAATGAGTTGCTAGCAAGTCTATTGGCTCCATGTAATCCTGTGCATGCAACCTCACCTATCCAATCAAGTAAAAAAGAAATGGGATTTTATGTTTACTGTACTTTTTCACGTTTCGTCATTGTGCCAATTACCGTGAACACCAGATACATAAAAGATTCAACGCTAAGTGGAACAAACTCGTATCAAACTTAAAGTAAGAAATTTGTTCGTTTGACTACAAAAGTCAAAAGCAGAGGAAGTGAAAATCTCACCTGCCACATAAAGTCCACGAACGTTGGTCTCCCCTTGAAGACCAGCCCGAATCCCGCCACACATGTAATGTGCAGCAGGAACCACAGGAATTGGGTCACGGGTTATATCTAAGCCATACTTGAGGCACTCGGCAGCTATGTTAGGAAAGTGAGAAAGAATTTTGTCTCTGGCTTTATGACTAATATCTAGAAGAACATACTTCTCGTTACGCTTTTTAAGTTGATCATCTATACTTCTAGCCACAACGTCTCGTGGTGCCAGCTCAGCCCGTTCATCATACATAGGCATAAACCTTTCCATATCAAGATTATACAAAATGCCCCCATCACCTCTCACAGCTTCAGTAATCAAAAACGAGTTTTCTCTGGCTTTAAGTGGTCTGATCGGGAGGCCTACATCTGCCAGCGCAGTTGGATGAAACTGCACAAATCTGTAAGTGGAAGTAAGTTTTAGAATCAAAACTGATGCAGTCTCCTTATTAAAGTAAGATTTCTTACTCCATGTTTGAAATTACTGCTTGCGCTCGATGTGCCATGGCTATTCCATCTCCAGTTGCTACCTATGAAATTTAACCAAAATAATGACTACCAACTCAGATAACTAGAATGCAATTTTACGCCACTTATGAAGGAACCGGTCAATTTGAGTCATGCTTTATATTTCAAATGGGTCAAACGGGTCAAGACTCAAGAAGTCAACCAAGTTCTAATTATAAAAGAGACAACGTGCTAAATCATTCCATCTGAACATTTCTGTAATCATAATTTAGCACATTCATTGTAAAATTTTTGTTATATACAAATAAGTGTTAGCAGAGTAGCTCAACCCACCGATAAAAAAACAAAAAATTTTCAACTTGAGCCCATTTGACCTGTTACTCAAACCACTAGACCCACTTATCTTGATATCTCTAGATGTGACCATACCGGCGGATTTGTAGTAGATGGATAGATATGCCCTGCACCCCCAGAAGCAAGCAAAGTCACCTTTGAAATAAATCGTATCACCTACAATTTCCAACATGCGGATACACATCAACAAAACTCATACATATCAAGAAACCAAAAATCCATTTGAACACGAGTGTGGTCATCACCTGGTGTGTTTTTGTATTCATAGTGTCAACACCACGGCAAACCATCTCGGATCCATCCTATAATCCAGGTAAAACACACATTTTATGACAATTCGCATTTCAAAAATATTGGCAAATGATAAAATTTCATTAAGCAAACCTGAGAAGTCAACAAGTCAATTGCAAAATGATGCTTGAAAACGGAAATATTGGGATCACTTTCAATTGCCTTGAGAAGTGCCCTTTCGATTTCTCTTCCAGTCATATCAGCTGCATGTACTATCCTGTGATGAGAATGACCACCTTCTCTCGCTAAATGTAAGTTTCCGTCTTCTCCATGATCAAATGATGCACCCATGGCTATTAATTCCCTAATTCGCTCGGGTCCTTCTGTACACACCACCTGCAAGTATTCATAACTCGATATATTTTCAACTTATTACATCATTTCTATAAATGTTTATCAACTAAGAAACCATCCAAAAGCTTACTCTGACGGTCTCCTCGTCACATAAATAAGCCCCTGCAACGATTGTATCTTGCACGTGACTCTCCACTGAATCAGTAGGGCACAACACTGCACTGACACCACCTTGTGCATAATTGGTGTTGCTTTCATGAGGCTCGGCTTTTGTTATTACAGCAACAGTGCCATGTTTTGCAACCTCAAGAGCATATCGAAGACCAGCAACCCCGCTACCGATAACAGCAAAATCAAAATACTTCGTTGAATCGTCTCTTATGCATGATGTTATGATTGTTTGAGAAGGTCTTCGGGTTCCACCATATGGGTAACGGTAACTCTTGATTTGCAAGTTGCTACACACACCACGTGACCTACAGCATCCATTAAAGTCACCACAAATCACATAAAACTTCATAAAAGATGGAAAAAAAATTCAGAAAACCACATTAACCTTTAAAGAATAGTAGGTAAGAACCAGTAAACCATAGTAAGCATCACTAAACATAGGTAAAATTGCAATAGAGATGGTAGCTTCATATCTAGAGCAACTGTATTTAGCCAAGTGGGCTAGAAAACGGCCCAACTTAAAACAGGCATAACCTTGATCCGTCTCGCTACAGGAGCATAAGGTATGGACAGAAAATTCTAAACAGGCTGGACACTGTGACAAATAGCCATAGGCGGGTTTTTTTTTTTCCAAAAGGTAGCCACAGGCAGTTTACCCAGACCTTCGGACCCCTGTTGTCAATAGCGGCTATAGCGCCCGCTATAGCGCGCTATGTAGCGACGCGTGAAGTGGTCGCTATCTGCAGATAGCGCCTGCATAGCGGATTTTCTGATTTTTTTTTATTTTTTTTAATTTTTTTTTTATTTTTTTTTTTGGTAAATATGAGATTTAGATGATTAGTAATAGAGTGTTTTAGTTATTTTGGGGGTGTTTGCTTAGTTTTTCTACTACTTTATTGCTAAACATGCTTATTTATTGAATGTATAACATTCTTACATATTATCCTACTTAATCGCTAAACACGAAATAGCGGTCGCTATTTACCGCTATTCGCTACGTAGCATATAGGTGCCTTGTCGCTATTTACCGCTATTCGCTATTGACAACTATGCTTCGGACGCGAACTTCATGATATTTTCCCCAAATTTAGCAATTTTAAATTATTCCGTTTTAATTTGTAGATATGTGTGTTTTTAATTTATTAATTCATGTGTTTGCTAATTTCAACTATAAGCGGTCAATTTTGAATTTCCAAGATTTGGCCAAACCTGCCTAAATTAGATATTACTATAAAAGGCATGTTGAAATATTATCTAATACATTCAATAATACATCAAATTTTCTGTCAAGGTTACTATTTTATATTTTTTACACGTTCTATGTCGCAATAATAAATCATATTAAACCACACAAAGGCCTAAGAATAGAGAAAGATAAGTAAAAGTGTGATGGATCAAATTAAACATGAAAGAAGTTAGGTAAAACACTCTAAGCCACATTGAACTTTTATTAGTTTTAACATTTTATGACCTGTTAGCAATCAATGGTCCAAATTGACCATTTTCACTTGAATTGGTAAATTGTCCTCTTACCCTCTACCTTGTAGCCATAACCAAATTAAGTTCAGCAGTCATTGTATTTTTGTACCAAATACTGAAAATTTCAAAGATTTGTGCATAGATCAAACCTACCATTGAAGCTTCTGCCCCCAATTCTGCGAGATCACCCGAGACAACAAACTTGCTTGCCAGCAGCCTGCCTCAGGGAGTTGTAGATTGGCACTTCGAGAAGCTATACTAGTTGTCATTTATCTCCTGTAACTACAACAACAATCAAACAGCACATCATGCCATCGATAATGCATTCAACAAGTATGAACAAAGATCAAGATCCTAAAGACAACACATGAAACATCTCAAATAAGAAGAAACTGTTTAATCAGAGAGCAAAAGGGCATGAAGATTCATAAACTAGCATCCAAATCTCAAATTTACTTAAAAATATGCCCAATCAAAGCAACACTTGATCAAATCACTGCAATACCTAATCAAATCAATGCTCAAATCTTGAAAATTAAAAGTTGCATCCAAAGTTGGAAGCTTTTAGGAGATTTGCAGCACCCAATTTAAAGCAAACAATACTTGGGTAATTTGAAGATTAGGGTTTCGAACTTTTGATGTGAGAAGACAACAAGAACACAAATTGAAGGTTAAAGATTGGAAGAAACGTAAAACCCACCAACGGAATCGAGATTCCGAAGCTCAATGAGAGAAGGTGATGAAATACCGTGAAGTATTGTGTAACGGATGGGTCAACTTGGACCCATATAAAATAGAACAATACCACTTTTCGTCATCACTCATGACCTCATGTTCAAACTTCAAAGCGAATCGAATTTTTGCATCCACAAAGATAATAATTTAATGAGTAAATTACCATTTGCATCCCTCACGTTTGTTCATTTTAACCACTTGCGTCCCTGCGATTTCAAAATTGCCATCCGGCCCCTGACGTTTCATGTTATCTTCATTTGAGCCTATACGTTTCATTTTTATATCCATTTGAGTTCAAATAATTAACACCGTTAATGTTTCTGTTAAAATTATTAATAAAAAGACGAAACTACCCTTCAAATTAAATAATAACAATAAAACCTTTGTGGGTCCCATCCATCAACATCATCTCTTCAAACCACCACCACCATAACCACCCCTATCACCACCACCACAACCACCCAGTTATCACCACCAGCACCACCGCAGCCCTTATCACCAGCACCGCCGCAGCCCCTATCACCACCACCGCCGCAGCCCCTATCACCACCACCGCCACCGCAGCCCCTCTCATCACCACCGCCGCAGCCCCTATCCCTGCTCCACACACCAGCTTCTGGTTCTTAACAACAAACCCCTTATAACTCTGAATCCGAAGCTTCACAGACTCAATCGAATCCAATTCCAACACCCTCATCGGAAGCACCGAACCCGACATCGCCAAATGGATCATAATCGCCTCTTGATTATGAACAGGACACGAGGGCAAAATCGGGTCATCACCACGTGGGCTGATCGCAATAACACCTAGCAGACGCCACCGCTGCATCGCCACACTATGGTGGTCGGAACTGGCGGCACCACCGTGCACACGATGGGAGTGATAGCGAATCGGAGGCGGAGTTGAACTCATGGACGAGATCCGGTGGGCCATTGATGAGAACAACATCTGCAGATCAGTTCGAGCTTGCACTTGGAGCTTCAGAAAGCTGCTAATCAAGGTAGAAGATGCACATGGGAGAAACTTTCAGCTATAAAAGCCAACTGTGGGATCGAGCTTGCACTTGACGAGTGTGCATCACCACCACCACCGCAGCCCCCCATCACCACCACCATCGCAGCCCCCCATCACCACCACCACCGCAGCCCCCATCACAACCACCACCGCAGCCCCCATCACCACCACCATCGTAGCCCCCCATCACCACCACCACCGCATCCCCCTATCACCACCATCGTGAACCCCATCACCACCATCGCGAACCCCATCACCACCATCGCGAACCCCATCACCACCATCGCGAACCCCATCACCACCATCGTGACCCATCACCACCACCACCGCTGTCAGTGAAGAAAGAAGAGATAGAGAGAGAGAAGATAGAAGGGAGGGGTGGGATAGGGGTTTTTATTTAAGAGTAAATTTACATTTTGCATCCCTGAAATTACAAGGGTATTTTTGTCATTTTATAAAAACTAACGGAAAAATCTAACGACGTTAGTGTGTTGGACTCAAATGGAAATAAAAATGAAACGTCAGGGGCCGGATGGCAATTTTGAAACCGCAGGGACGCAAGTGGTTAAAATGAACAAACGTCAGGGATGCAAATGGTAATTTACTCTAATTTAATACAAGAAAACGAATGATGGTCCTATGTTCCAAGAATCTAACTCTTTCTATCATTACTTAATTTGATAATAGAGTAAATTACCATTTGCATCTAAGCTTTGTTGATTTTAATCATTTGTATCCCTACATTTTAAAAATCATTATATACCCCCTAACGTTTCATTTTTGTTCCTATTTGAATCCAAAACACTAGCACCGTTAACTTATTCTGTTAACTTTTTATAAAAAGACTAAATTACCCATAAAATTAAAGAAACAAAAAACATGGGACCCACCCACACCCCCACCCAAAACGTGGTCACCGTGAAAAAGCCATGCACCACCACAAGCATCGCCTCTCCGCCATCTCCATCGTGTCGAACAACGAAGTCGAGAACGAAATTGACATCCTTTCCAAAATCCACAGCCCCCATCTCGTCAATCTCGTCGGATTCACCAACACTCATCAAAATCGCTTCATTCGTCTGCAATAATAGGAGGTTTGAACTCAGGGTTGATATCGCATTCGATAGGAGGTTTCGTGGCTCTAACAAGAACCGCTTGAACTCAGGGATAATATCGCGTTCGATAGCTTCATTCGTCGGTGAGAAAACGGTGATGTTGTGGTTGACGACGGTGGATTCTAGGGTTTGTAGCAGTAGGGCTTTTTCTACGAGCTCTGATAGCTCGGTGTAACGTGAGTCGTGGTCCGACGAGTGCGTCAGGCGTTTGCGGCGGCGGCGTTCGGTGGCGGCTTCTTCGGCGGAGGAGAAGGCGAAGGATCGGAAGGGGGTTAGGGAGGTAGGGTTTGGGGTTTGGGGGTGGAGAGATAGGGTTTGGAGGTTGACGGTGGTGGTTGTGACGGAGGTGCAGCGGAGGGTGCGGAGGAGTAGGCGAGCTAGCGTCATGGCGGTGGTGGTGGATGACGGTGGTGACGGCGGTAGAATTGGTGACGGTGGTTGTGGTGGTGGAGTGGGTGGGGGTTGTGGGTTAAGGGTTAAGAGATAGAGAGAGAAATAGATAAAGAGAGAAAGGGCAATTTAGTCTTTTTACAAAAAGTTAACAGAATAAGTTAACGGTGTTAGTGTTTTGGATTCAAATGGGAACAAAAATGAAACGTTAGGGGATATATGAGGATTTTTAAACTGTAGGGATGCAAATGGTCAAAATCACCAAACCTCAGATATGCAAATTGTTATAAAGTATGAATAAATTATTCGAATGGTACATGTATCTTGTGAACATTTCGTATGGTATTCCGACCTCCAAATAATTAATGAATATTGTTGCTATTGTTTAATTGATGGTAATGTTTTTCATCGTTAAGGTCACGCGGAGTGGTAACTGAAGAATGGATTTTCATGTGTTCCCTAAAAACTAGCACTGGGACGCACAGGGGGTGGTGTTAATGGTTTTTCCCAGGTTCACTTTCCCACCCATCATTGCTTCTCTTCTTTGTATTTCATTCCGACCTGGTGAATTTTTACATGATTTCACCACGCTTCGCCACCATCATCACCTCCGCCGCTAGTCACAACCCTTCATGTGTCTTCTTAGTTTTTTCCCCACTCCCATAGCCGACTCTCAACGGCCTAAGATGGATATTTGTTAGAAAGTTCTGTTAAGTGGGTGCATTACCTCTTTCCTTTAAAACTAAAATAAAAAAAACAAGAGTACAATGTTATTTTTGTCCCCGACGTTTTGTTAAATTTGTCATTTCAATCTAAAAACTTTTTTTTTACCATTTCAGTTATTGTAATTTATCAAATGTTATCATTTTCATCCACTCCACTAACGCCGTTAAGATCTTCGTTAAATATGAGGGTTTTTTTAGTATTTTTCAACACTTTAATTATACAACTAAAACAAATTAATCAATTAATATTCAATTAAAACTAAAAAACATATGAAGCGCGTAGTGAGACCGGACGCTTTGATTTAAAAGCTTTGATTAACTCTAACTCATATTTTTCGATTAAGGTCTGTTGTGTAATTTTAATTAATCTTCACGTTTTGTTCAAACATACACTGTTGTTCGATTGAGATTAACTGTTGTCACATTTTGTTTGATTGAGATCTGTTGTTATGACGTTCGAACAAACGTGACAATAGAAGACCTCAATCAAACAAAGCGTGGCAGCAGCAGCAGACTTCAATCTCATAATAAACCTCAACCGAATAAATGTACACATTAGAACAAAACGTAAAGATTAATTGAAATCTCACAGCAAACCTCAATCGAACAACATTAGTTAAAGTTAATCGAAGCTTTTAAATCAAAACGTCTGGCCTCACTAGTCGCTTTATATGTTTTTTGAATTTAATATTAATTTATTAATTTGTTTTAGTTGGATAATAAAGTACTTAAAAAGACTATAATACCCTCATAGTTAACAGAGATCTTAACGGAGTTAGTGGACTGGATGAAAATGACAACATTTGGTAAACTAAAGTGACTGTAATGACAAAAAAAAAGTTTTTGGATTGAAATAATAAATTTAACAAAACGTCAGGGATAAAAATAACATTTTATTCAAAAAACAAAAAGAACCCAAACCACACCCGCCTCTTTTCTTCTCCAAAATTTCACCGAACTCATTTTTCCAATCAAGTGAATTTTCTAGCACCCCTTCGTGAGCTTGTCTTTACTAGGTTCTACCACCTTCTGGTAACCAAAATCGCCAAACCTCCTGTTACAACCCCTATGGTGTAGTGTTAGCCGTCCATTAGAGCATTCGGCGGTAATGGTGTAGTGCTTAGCTAATGGCCAAAAGCCTATTGAAAACCTTCATAAGGGCTAGAGCAAACTAGAAAACTGGTTTGTAACAGCTTTTTATTCATCTACGTTTTAATAAGAATTGTGGTGCTTTTATTATCTATGTTTAGACACTAACTTTATCTAAAACTTACTCACATAAGCACTCACGAGATTCACCTTATGCATATTCTAACACCTACCAAAATTACACCTTTTAATATGTTCTTCCATTCATAATATCGTAATTTTAAATCTATTAGGTATGATAATGCATTTAATAATATTATGTTTCATGTGCATTACATGTTTATATTCATCTATGTTTTGATAAAAATATTATTGAAAACCGAATCATGTCAAATATATATATTTTTCTTCTTTTTTTACGTTTAAATACAATGTTTTTCTTTTAATGATGTGACATGCTTTGTTCATTTTACATTTCAATATGAATTTTAATTAAAATCACGTTGCACCAGCACTCACTAGATACATATTCAACACCTACAAAAAATCACTCTTTAATAAAATGTTCTCATGTTCACAACATTGTAATTTTGTAACTTGATCGATGTTACTGTAAACAGTATTTTCTATTTTTTCTACATCTATAAAATCTCGCCCACTGTGTGAAACTCTACTGGTTTCTTCTTAAATAATGTATACTAGTTTGAAAAAACACACAATGATGTGGGCTAGAAGAACTCAATATTATTCCCTTTTCTAGGAAAATACAAAATGATTATAATATACTTCAAAAGGAACTTTCAATCAAAGATAACACGTTAGATACGAAAAAATGATGACAGATCAAATAAGTTTGATATACAACTAACGTGATGGGTCTGAGAGTTTAATTCGAGTTGTTGGAGTTATTGAGATATAACATTTTAAGTGGAGGGTTGTTATAGACCATTATACAAAATATTGCACTTTTTGGAAAGCATCCATAAAGTTTATTTTCAAACAAAAAGGTCAAAGTTACGGATATTATTTCCGATGTCAAAGCTTTGGGTTTCCTTTGGTATAAACATAGGGCGCGTTGGGGTGTTTTAGATTGGGAGAAATGGTGTAATTTCAATGTAATGTAACTTGTTGCTCGTTTTTGGTTTCCTATTCCATCTTGAAATAGGTGGCTTTGTTTTTAATGAAAGTTAACCTAAAAAAAAAAAGAAGAAAATAAAGTCAAAATCCTTATTGTGTGACAAATGCACTTTATAAAAGATGTGGTTCTAAATTCTGCATTACAAGATGGCAACTAAGGTAAAGAAAGTCGATCTGGTCCCTGAATTTAAATTTGTGCCACTTTTGGTCCCTTTTTTTCTGACTTTGTCATTCCGGCCTTATAATGTAGAAGAACAATCTATGAAATTTCAAACTAGGAGTTTGATTAAAATGACTTTTAAACACTATAATATAATTGACCTCGAGTAAATATTATCAATTACTTATATGTGTATTGCTTAACTATCTTCATTTTTTTTCCTTTTACATGCAATGAAACCTTAATAATTAACTAAATAAGAGGTTATTTCTTATAATTAGTAACACAAGTTATTAGAGATAAATCACACATTTCAGTAAGGCATATCACTAATCACACAAAATACAACTACGTACGGAATATAATTAAACAAAGAAAACGATAAAGAACACAGGATTACGTGGGTTTAATAGTCAAACACCACATAATCGAGTTGATGTGTTCATTCCTCTTAGGATTACTTGTTATATACAGTGGCGGAGCTTGAACACTCCCATAGAGGGGGCGAGAGACGAAACTAATTTTTTTACGAGGAACGAACTCGATATATATATATATATATATATATATATATATATATATATATATATATATATATATATAAATGTACACTGTCGAGCTGAGCTAAATGTTTATAGAAAGTGAAGAAAATATACAGAGAATGTGTCTAAAAATGTGCTAAGATTGATGATGATGGTGAGGTTAAAAGAGTGTCTAAAAATATGCTAAGAGTTTATTTTCAACATACAAAATAAAAGCTTTAAGACTATCTATTATGATGATTCAACTTGACTTAGGGGTTGTTTGACAGTATCTGAATGATTAAGTGCTGAACCAATAAGAGGTCTGAACCAATAAGAGGTCTGAACCATTAAGTGCTGAACCATTAAGAGGTCTGAACCATTAAGAGCTAGTGTATTGCTTAACTATTCAAAGATAAATGTCTGACCAATTCAGATAAGAGGTCTTAACCATTCAGCATTAGACCTCTTAACCATTCAGCATTAGTATAATACTTAATCATTCAAAGGCAAATGTCTTAACCATTCAGACATTTGTTCGTAAAACAAATAGTCTGAACCATTAAGTGCTGAACCATTCAGCATCTGAATCATTAAGAGACTGATTAAGAGGCTGCCAAACAGCCCCTTAGCATTTCATTAGAAAATAATTTTTTTCTTCCCCCTCAACAACCCGAAGTTTTCACACGTATTTACAATCCCAACTCAACTTTTTATTATATTAATATGATTTATGATTAGTTTTTATATTAAAAAATTGCTATTATAAGACATTCATCTAATATTTAGTTTATAACAAAAATATAAGTATATTAAATGATTCGTCTTCAATAAAATTTATATAAAAATGTTTAAAAGAAATAACAATATTATGTATTTAGTCTTCTAGAAAAAGCAAACAGGCTGGGAAAAAACTAAAGTGTTAACTTAAGTATGCTAATAAAAAAGTAAGAAAAGATTGCGAGACGTTAGATTATTATTGGCTCAATCAATTTTAAATAAATAGAAGAAAGGGCGGCAAGTTGGCAACCTGGGTTGTTTTACACACTTGGTCATGGCTTCGGCTGTGAATTATAGCATTTTTTAAATTTCTTTTCTTAATAAAATAACAACCATCTAAAAGTTTATAATAGTGACAAGTCTAATGAAGTTAGTTAATACAAATTTTTAGTACAAAGGTTCGATGTTATTTGTTTTATGTTAAAAATATAATTATGTGAATATTAGATATATATTGTTATTATTGGTAAGAATGTACAAGTATGTTAGTATTTTATATATTTATCTTTAAAAAAATATAAAACAGCAAAGTGAGATTTATGAATTTATAATGGATCAATATCTCAAAAGTGTTAGTTATGTGGCAGGTAAAAAATAAAATTGTGACCGACTTGTTAAATGCATTACATGAAAAATCGAAGTTGAATGATGATTGAACAAACAATTAATTTTTTTTAATTTACTAAAAATTAACAATATTACTAAATCTATTAATATTGAAATGTTTCAAAAATTTAGATTTTTTTGCCTTACTCTTTATTTTTAATTAACATCTATTACATTTTAATTTAGTAAACAAAAATAATATTTAGTAAATCTAATAAAATTTTAATATGTAAAATATTTAGATTTTTTAATACACCTGTCTTCGTTATCTCTCTATGATTTTAAATAATAATAATATTATTATATTAATATCATTGTAATGTACATGGTCATCGTTAATGTAAAAATGAGCTCGTATCTTTATGGACATGTAATAGTTTTATCTTCAGGTTACCTGCGGAGTACCCTTAATTTATGTAACTAAACATAATATTGAGATAAGATTCTATTTTTCTCATATAACATACAAGCTTTACGCTATATCAACAAAAACCGTTGAGAAAATATAATCACATATACTCTATTAAAAGAAAAAGGAAAAGTCTTTGTAAAAGCCATAGAATATGATTGGTGCGAGTTAGTTCAAACATGAAAAGTGTTCAAAGGCACTTATTGAAAGGTGTGGTGAGGATAATCCATTACAAAACGCCACTTCAAGGAAAGGTCGTCTACTGCAAGTTGCTTCCCTATGTTTAAATTAATCCCATTATCTTTTTATTGGAGAATAAAAAGATACAAATATAAATATAAAATACTGTATATATACTTAATTATTTACGAGTGTCGTATTTGCCACTGATCACATCTCCCTCCCGAACTTTGTTAAGTGTCAAAACTCACCAGAACCCTAATCAGGGTTACCACTGTTTCCTTTACAATAACCACCACCACCATCTTCACCTTTAAAGGCGAATACAAACCACCATTGTCTCTTTCCTTTCATACAACCACAACCGTCGCCGCCAAACCATAACACTAGCCACCAACAAACCCTAATCCTAGCCATCGCTTAATCCGAACCCTAACCCTAGCCGCAAACCCTAATCCTAGCCATCACTAACCCTTAACCCTATCCGTCACTAAACCTAACCCTAGACGTTCGCTAAACCCTAATATTAGCCGCCACACACCACATACAATCATTGTTGTTCCTTTTCAATCTAGCACGTCATCGCATACAACGTGATGCTTCATCTTCATTGTCACTACTGTACAATAGTGGCTCCGCCGTACAACGGTGGCGCACCTTCTTGTAAAAGTTTTAGGTGTGGTGATATGCGAGAAGATTCATAGGATAAGTAAATATCCGTAAACGATCTGCCACAACTTCATACATTTCTTTTAGTCATACCGCTATGCCGTAATAGGACGAGTAACGAATCTATCGTAACTTCATTTGTTTCTTTTAATCGTACCCTCCCACAGTAACATATAAAATCAAAGATATTTGTATGATTATTTTAAACGATAGTTCTTAAAATCTATAATTTCATTCAATAGTTTGTTATATGTTTTAACACTTTGTTGTATTTAATTTATAAACTAACTTTGTTTATTTGTCAATATTTAATTATCAGTAATTAAGTTAACCTTAAATGGGACGGACCCTCCCTGGACCCTGCAAAAACGCGGGAGCTCTTTGCAGCACCAAGTACGCCCTTTTAAGTTAACCTTACTTTTTTTTTTGAACGGCAAGTTAACCTTACTTGAATATTCAAAGATTCTTGGTGACCCACCAGGCCACCATCCACTAGCCCATTAAATGATCCACAAACAAACACTGAACGCATTAATGTGAACACAAATAAAACCATAAATCTGTAATACGAGAACACCATACCAATTGAAATCTCAATAATACCAATCGAAATTGCAATAATACCAATCGAAATCGCAATAATGCCAATCGAAATCTCAATAATACCAATCGAAATCTCAATATCACCAAGTAAATTGAAACAAAGAACACTTGCAAATAAAACAATACCCTAGATAAAACCCAACAAAAGAAAAATTGTAAACCTAAAGTTCTAAATCTTCTTTTTTTTTGTAATTACACGGATAATTCATGTGCTTTAAGTCAATTTATATTGCTACTTGGCGCTTATAAGTTGAAAAAGTACACATACTAGAATGTGATCACATAATTACCAAAACAAAATCACAAATACGAACATAACATCACGTTTCTTAATGATTTAAGACCAAAAAATGGTAGATTATTTTATTGAATCCATAAACGCTAAATTATACTTCAAAAACATCAAACACATGGATCCACTTAGACATTGACTAATTCAAATGTGCAAAGCATAATTCATGACTGACAAAGATAAAACCCGGATTGAATACATTCACTAACACAAATCCAACAGCCGAAATTGATCATTAGTGAACTAGTCACACATGCTCATGTTTGATGATAATGGATGACGAATTCAAGAAGCAATCTTGGATTTGATGATCAAAGATATGCTATCTCTTGTATTTCTTCGTTCTCCTTCGTGTTAGACTCCCCCTTGATAAATGGTCAAAATTTTTGAATTCCCCAACAAAAACTCAACCAAATATGATGAAAACCATCATAAAACCGTTAGGTAGCCTTAGACTACGACAGGTCACACGGCCATAGCTCTCTGCTTTACGGTGTTTAAAACGACCAAATGAAATAGCATTCATGATATTTTGATTCTCTATCTCGTGTATTGATCACGTGTCTATATTTTAGTGTTTAATTGATCTAAATGCTTGAATTTACATCATGATTATTATGAATCAAGTTAACATTGTTTATGTTTTGTTTCATAGGTGTTTGAAACTTAAAAAAAGTTTTTTTTTGAGGCAAACAGAGCAAAACACAAAACTATAAAGACCAAAATTGTAAATATCAAAAATTACAAAAATGGCTCGAATTTAAGGAGGTCGGTCTATCATGCACCGGATATGGCGTATAATATGTCGGTGGGCGTATATGCGACGTGTTGGTTGGCATATTTGATTAGAATTCTAAACAATTAGACGTACGAATGCTGATGGGGAGTATAATACGACGGGGGCGTATCATACATCGTAGCTGAACAAACTTCGGATTTTGGGGATTTACAAGTTATTTAAACCAATCCAATCCTAATTCGAAAGGGAACTTCCCCTACACGAAATCTAAGAAATCCAAGTTGATTTTTGGTGTTTTCAAGCCTTCCCATTCAATCAAAATCATCTACAATCATCATCAAAACAAGGATTGAAGATGCGATGAAGAAATCCAAGTCCCCCTGAACACGTGCCATGGATGCTGGATTTGCCTATTAGACATCCCCAAGTCAATGAGGTTTTTCCTACCATCTAGAATGACACAAAGGACAGTTCCGATATCATTTGTAATATTCGGTTTGTACCATCAATATTGTCTGCTTTGTCACTAAGCACTGGCGGATTTACTTTTCATGAATCGTTTGGTGTAAATTTGTTTATGTTCGTTTGTTTAATAAATGAACGAACACGAATAAAAAATTAACATGAACAAAGGTTGTGCTCATTTATTAATATTCGTGGCACATTCTATAAGTGTTCAGTTGTGTTCATTCATTTATGTTTGCTTTTGTTCATTTGTGTTTTCATTTGTTTATTTAAAAGTTTTTACATTTTATATTATATATTTTTATTTTATAGATTTTAGTTTCTAAAATGTGAAACTCTAGTTATGCCATACGTCTCCATCAACATTGCCTGTTTTTGCATTTTTTTGGATTTTGCGTAATGTTTGTAATGATAAATACAAATTTAATTTTAAAATGAATACATAATCATTCATATTTGTTTATTTTGTGCTCATGAATATTTGTTTGGGTCCTTTTGTTATAAGTGTTTGTGAATAATTCATAAACATGTTTATTTTCTTAATAAATGAACACAAATAAGAAATCTTGTCCGGTAAGTGTTTATGAACAGATTCATATTCTTAATTAACGAATACAAACAACAATATGAACAAGGCCTTGTTCATATTTTTTCGGTCCATTTCCAGCCCTAACCACCAGAAGCCTCGAAGCTCTCGTCACTTAAGTTGCATAAAGTTTCAGACAACAATAATTTTCATATCCATCCCATTACATGATCGTGGTACTAAAACAAACTTTAAAACTAATTTTAGCAAACACCAAAAATAGGTGATGCGGTAAACCATTTCTATTTGCTTACAATATATTTTAGGTGGTCGTTGACGATCAGACTGAAAGAGTAGGTAGATTTTGAAAAAATGAAAAGAAAAGTGTAGGTGGGTGATTTGGTGTTAAAATTTATTTTTCTTTTAAAATAAAACCAAGCCATGAGGAAAAAGAAGACCACGTGGTCGGGAATGGTTGTCCGAGTGGGGTGTAGGTGGTCAGGAAAACAAGGAAGACAAAGGGGTGCATGTGTTCGATGAATCAACACAAACAATGACATATCAAACTTATTTAGTATGATGGTAGTCAAGAATGCGAGCGATTAAATTAGATGAATCAACACATACAAGAAGCATTCGGTGTAGAACATATCAAGAAGGAACCGATGAGTACATAAGAAAATGCTATATTGAAGGTGACATAAAGGAAACATATCTCACTAATTTTTTTCTCAACACATGATACAACAAAAAAAAAAAGAAAAAAAAAACAATTGTGTTCATCAACATTGTTGTTACCAAAATTCATACTTAACAGGCTAAAATATATAAGATTTTAATTCCGCTTTTCTAGGTCATAATATATAAGATTTTAGTTAGGGTAAAAATGAACTATTTTTTAACCAACATAAACAACTTATATGAAAAATTATGCGCCTTCCGGTCCATCTAGAACATGATCTTAATGTCACGGAGTGATTTCTTCAACTCTCGTGCGGCACTTAGATTTGATCTAAGTTCAGCCTTTATGACCCAAACGTTATAAGTAACAATACGGAAGCGTTTGCAAGCGAGTAATACAAACCAACTCTGTATTGCTTACAAGGATGATACAAGAGTGTTTTACAAGTATTACACAAGACTTGTTGGTATTTTTGGGTGCTTACAAATGTGAATTCTTCCCCTATTTATACTAGTTCATGAATCTAGATCTTTCATGATCTAGATTATTCGATCACTAAATATCTTAGATTTTTACAAAGGTAATATCTAGATATTTCTAAGATAAATTCATGATATTTCAAGGATTCTTCTAGAGTCTTGTTGGCAGCTCTAGAATGGATAATTCTAGGCCTTTCTTGGCCATTTTAGGGCTGCTCCCAAGTGCTCAAACGCTGCTACATTGTTCCGGAGTCGTGTGGGCTGTTCCGGAGACTTCCGGGCAGCTCTAAGTGCATCTTTATGTGTCCGGAAACTTCCGGAATCCGAGTAACGCGACTTGAATTTAGGCGGGTCGTGACATTCTCCCCCACCTAAACCCACGACATCCTCGTCGTGTTTCTTGCATGACCCTCGGCTTGTTCTCGTGAGTCGCAAGACGGATAGCGTTTTGCCTTGATGGCTAGACTCCATTGTGGCTGTGTGTACTTGATCGCCTTTGGCGATGTACAAAGTGTTTAGAAATGTTGCTGGAACGACTTTTGCTTTTCGGAAAAAGTCCATTCCGAGCACGATCTTGTAGTTGTCCAATGGTGCTATTGAGAAGTCAAGTTTACCTTGCCATGTCCCGATCTTTGTCTTGACAGCCCATGACATTCCCTTGATCGCTTTAGTGTTCCCATTGGCTCTCTGAGAAATCCATCTCGTATGGATATCCTTAGGCCGAGTCTTTTAGCATCTTCTCGCGTCATAAAGTTGTGACTTGCTCCGGTGTCGATCAGTGCCTTTGCAAGTTGTCCATTTATTTCCAAGTTCACAAACCGAAGTCCTTTTGCCTCCGCGCTCGTGATGTTGCCCTTATGCTCTGCCGAGCAGGACTTAACCATTTTAACGGCTTCCCCTCATGTGCCGTTAAAGCATTCAATACTTGTAGTTGCATTGCCCCGAGACGAACCTCCTTGTCTTCGTAGGATGCATCATCAGTCCTGGCCACCATAGCTTGCAGACTTTGTTTCTTCGGGGCAGTCCCGAGCATTATGCGGTCAATCGCATATAAAACAGAACTTTGGAGGACGTTTTTCATTGTCATATCTTGGTGGCTTCCTTGTTTCCACCTTCCGATCGTTTTGGGCTTTACTCCCCCACCTTTCTCGTCGTCACTTTCCTCATTCATGGGCCTATATGGTCGTTTTTCCTTATGATCGATCAAGCTTTCAGCTATCGCAATGGCTGAAGCAAGATCTTGAACATTTCTTGGTTCTAATTCTAGCTTGGCCCATGATTGTAATCCATCGAGGAAGTAGAAAAGGGAGTCTTTATCCGATAAATCCGGTATCTCAAGAACAAGTGTTGTAAACTCTTTAACATAGTCCTTGATTGTCCCGGTTTGTTTGAGCTTATGAAGTCGACTGTCGACTTCTTGCTTCGTGCTCAGCATTTACCGGATAAAATTATCTTTTGAGTTCTTGGATGAACTCAGCCCAAGTTTTAATTGTGCACGTACCTCGTTTGATGTCCATGCTTCGACGTCTCCACCATAGTGCAGCTGTATCCTAGAGATACATAGTGGATGTCTTGATTTTGGTGGCGTCGTCCAGGATTTGAACTCCTCCTAGGTACTGCTCCATTTCCCAGATAAAGTCATCGACCGCCCGAGCTTCTCGTTTGCCCAAAAACGGTGATGGTTTGGGAATTTCAACTCTCGGTGTAAAGTTCACGACGTTACCTCCAGTCGTGACCATTGTCTTGTTGCAATCAACTACCTTTGCTTCCAAGCCGAGTAAACTTCGATGCATGTCGCTTGATAGCTCGTCCATGTCCTTTTGCAGCTTGGCAGTAATGTCTTTGATTGCTTCTTTGATCATAAATTTTACTTCATCACGAAGTAGTTCCACAGCAGCCTTGAGTCCATCTCTAAGCTCTGTGAAGTCAGATTCTATCACATCTAGTCTTTGGAAGCACAAGTCTACTTGAGATCCTATCTCGACAAGACCTGTCTCCATGTCACTGACTCGTTTTTCCAAGGTACGGTCCTTGGCTGTACCTCGTTCCTTCTTTGATCCTTCTGGGATTCATCTCGTCCCCTTTTATCTTCAACAGCTGCAAGTTTGCTTGCTTCGGTTGCCATCCCTAGCGATCGACGTTGCTCTGATATCACTTGTCACGGAGTGATTTCTTCAACTCTTGTGCGGCACTTACATTTGATCTAAGTTCAGCCTTCGTGACCCAAACGTTATAAGTAACAATGCGGAAG
This sequence comes from Flaveria linearis, assembly GCA_024085815.1. Lineage (NCBI taxonomy): Eukaryota > Viridiplantae > Streptophyta > Magnoliopsida > Asterales > Asteraceae > Flaveria > Flaveria linearis. The sequence continues at coordinate 43,491,030 of CM044002.1, read as the reverse complement.
CGTTTGCAAGCGAGTAATACAAACCAATTCTGTATTGCTTACAAGGATGATACACGAGTGTTTTACAAGTATTACACAAGACTTGTAGGTGTTTTTGGGTGCTTACAAATATGAACTCCTTCCCCTATTTATACTAGTTCATGAATCTAGATCTTTCATGATCTAGATTATTCCATCACTAAATATCTTAGATTTTTACAAAAATAATATCTAGATATTTCTAGGATAAACATCCATGATATTTCAAGGATTTTTCTAGAGTCTTGTTGGCAGCTCTAGAACTGGATAATTCCAGGCCTTTCTTGGTCATTTTAGGGCTGCTCCCAAGTGCTCAAACGTTGCTACATTGTTCCGGAGTCGTGTGGGCTGTTACGGAAACTTCCGGGCAGCTCTAAGTGCATCTTTATGTGTCCGGAAACTTCCGGAATCCGAGTAACGCGACTTGAATTTAGGCGGGTCGTGACATTATGCAGAAATACAGAATCCATGTGATTGTTGCAATTATAATGCATGTGTTGCATGTGAAAATAAGTGTTAAGAATGACATCAGGATAAATTAAACTTGAAAATACATAAAGCGAGTGATTATTTTATTAGGAGTACAGCTCATATGTTCTGTCGAAGATATGGGAATCTATTGACCTTCAATTGATTTGCTAAATATTTAGCATCATCTTAAACCTGTTGAGCTATATTTATCACCTTCAAAATACGTTCCTTTGCTGCTTATGAATAATGTTTATCAGTATTCTGTTTAATAATTAGAGTAAATGGACCCCTAAAGTCATGGTAATTGTGAAAGTTGAGTAGAGATAAATTTCATCCAATGATGGTAACAAGAGCAAATCATTGTAAATAGACATCGAATTGAAGAACACATCACTTAACCATCATCATTTATATTTCATTATGTTTGTATATGTACAAGACGTACGTTGGTGGATCTCTAAAATATCATCAAGGGAGTAGTACATTATGTCACGTAGGTTTTATAGTTCGTAATTGTTGGGATGTCTCTTTTGAACCGTGTTGAGATCACTTTCTGATTGAAATAGTTGGATGGTACTTCAAATTTCAAGCGGATAATTCAAAGAGTATAACAAAAAAGATATGCAAGTTCTGTTATGAAAACTTGTACCAAATTTTGTATATCAAATCAGACTAAAAATGTTTCTTTTATAGTCGTTGAACCATAATAACTTTTCAGTTGGCGGGAGATGGTTAATTGTAAGTGTTAGACACTTGGACATTTACATCAGTGGCACCTCTCATTACACCTCAAACATCCAGAGACCCTCCTTGATAGATCCTGTGTTTTTTTAGAAGAAGCGCTTTATGGGTTCGCAGCAAGACAAAAATAGCGCAATGTAGCGAGATTAGTGTCTCCAAATTGATGAGTGCTAATGTGCTATGATGAGATCACCCTGGTAAAGTAATGGACCAGATAGCTAGGCTGGTTAATGATGATCAACAAGAGGTTCAAGAATCATATTTTTTGTTATTTCCTTGATAATCCAAGTGTCCTATCTTAACAAAATGCACTTTTCTCTCTGAATCAATCATAGTGGTTAATTAAGAAGCATGTGCACTTTGTGGATGTCACCGGCCTGGGTTCCTAATCTGTAAACAAAGGTATGGGTTCATTATTTCCATTAATTATGGATTAAGCTCTTTTCTACAAGTTGTTCCCTTGGCACCCCTACACTGCATGCTTAATGCCACAAATACCTCATCTTCATGGTTTAAAAGAAAATAGAATTCCTCTTTCCACGCGTCTCGCCTGTCAAGAACATGTCATCAGCTCGAGAACCTTAACCGTCCTTAGCCATGTATATCGTACTTTGCATTGATGATTAAAGAAATCCTAGAGATTTGTGAGTCCACATGGCCTGTTTTGTGTCTTTGTTAGTTAAACCTACATGGGTAAATATACAAACTTCCTATAACTTTTTATATTACAACAAAATTATATAAATTACATTTTTTAATCTAGTGTTTCAAGAGATTCTTTTCCCAATTGTCCATCTTTTTTGTTTAGATTTTAAGATTGGGCCATCATAATGATTAGACAGCTAATATGTTCTGCACATGATTTTGCAAATCCTGCCAACTATTAATCTAACAAAAGATATTGCACTAAAAACAAACTTTGTAATGCAGAAATGAGACAATGCAATGAGATAATGGCATCTATTTGATCGGTAACAAATAAGACATAATTAGGAGCCTTTGTTGCCTAGTTGGGAAGCAAGGTCAACTCTTTCTAATGAAATCACATGTAGGCTTCACATTGTGTGATTCATCGACTCCAACGACAGTTTCTATATATACGAGCCAATGGATCTACATGCACCATAAAAACCTCAGTTATCTGGCAAAAGCTAGCATAAGAAACGAATGGCGTCTACCTCTTCAGCAACAGATGATACTCATCATATTCGATCAACTAGCTTGCCAACCAGATCACATCCAATTATTCTTCAGGCTCAAGAAGAGATCCAAAAGTTCAGAACTTGGGAGGCGTCCATCTCAACCGTTCCCACTGCAGATACCATCTGCAGCACGCTAACGAGGCTGCAAGTATTGTACGAATGTGTTGACAGTGTTCTCAGCTTGCCGCTGACCCAACAAGCCCTTACTCATAACCAATACAGAGAATTGGTCAATGGGCTGTTGGATAAGTCTATAAGTCTTATGGACATATGTGGCTCTACTAGAGATTTGGTTTCACAAGTCAAAGAAAACGCCAGATATGTTCAGTCGGCCCTAAGAAGGAGAAAAGGAGAGGTAAGCTTAACCACCTCATTTATCAAGAACCTAAAGAAAGACGCCAAAAAAGCTATCGCGTCTTTGAAGCAAATTGATGAGAAGATTGGGGACATGAAGCCATTAGATCTAGATCCACACCTCTTATCGGCTATTAAAGTTGTAAGAGATGTTGGAGTCGTCAGATCATCAGTATACAGGTCATTGTTGTTGTTCTTGTCTGGATCAGTTGAAAACCCGAAGACATCAAAGTGGTCACTTGTACAAAAACTATTGCAGAAAGGATCAACCCATAGAAATGACAAGGTTGAAATTTCGAATGAGGATATGGTGAGCCTTTTTCAAGAAATGGAGAATGGTTTGGAGTGCATGTTTAGGAGTTTGATCAAGACACGAGCATCTCTCCTTAACGTTCTTTCTTGTTAATGAATGTATCGCCTTTCGACATGTGATCTTTTAATGTTGTACCCTTGGTAAAAGCATTCATGCTTCATGTTTTGGTAATGAAAGTGTGCAATTGCTACAATGTATTTTGAGCATATAAAAGTTTGAAATAGATAAAGTTATTAGATTTTACTTTTCCGTGCCACTTATTCATGTTCTACATGCTGATGATATTCAAGGTATCTAACTACTCATGGGTGGGCTTATACCCATGTCGTAGTATGACTTGTCATGACATACGAAATATTAGTGCAGCATAATCTCGATGGTCAACGGGCATGTGTTATGGAGCTGATTGGTGATGTCGGATGGATAAAAATCTAGGGCTATGAACAAGCCGGCCCAAGACGACATAGGGTGGGCTCGAGCTCGACTCATTAAAACTAAGCCAAGCTGAGCCGGCTTGTTTATCTTAACAAGCTCATATTGTGGGCTCGGGCTTGATTTGTTAAACCCAGCTTGTGAGTCAACTTGAATTGTTTGCTTTCTTTAGATTTAGTTTGTTATTTTTTACACTTCATATATATATATTTATAAAACTATATTTGTTTATCTTTAACTTGTCAAAACAATGATTCGAGATTGACATTTTACAAACTATGATCATTTTTATATTTTTATACTTAGGTTTTTCATAAAAAAATGTTAAAATGGCCATGTCTATTATCTATTTAAAAATATGTCATGATTTTGATTTATAATATTTAAGCACTAATTTAAACGAACTAACGAGTAAGCCATCATGACTCAGGCTTGGCTCCTTTAGAAATTAAGCCGAGCCAGCTCGACTTGTTTACAAACGGCCTGACTACTAGCGATACTGCAAATTCAAATTTTAATTATGTGTCAATGTTAGTATTTTTAAAATTGGTTTCAGTCTATCTTTGGGCCTGTTATTGTTAATTTATTTTTAGTATTGGGTCGAACAATTCTTAATTGTATTTAAATCTTATATGGGCTGTAGAACACTTTACGGCCCAGGCCATGTAAATAAAGTCCAGTACGCAATGTTGGGTATTTTAGGGTGTGAATGGAAGGCGACATTTCACATCCTATTTGGTTAGAATCATTTGAGAACTTATAAGTTTCTTAAGAATAATAGTTTATATTTGTAAAATTTTATATCTTTTATACACATTTGTGTATGTTTATATAAATTAAAACAATCAATGTAATATAAAACCCATCAGTTTACATATGCTTTAATATTTTTTATTTGTTTAGCTACACAGATCCACTAACATGATAGTAAGAATTAATCACAAAAATAAATTGAAGAAGCCAGTGTAATCCGGAGATTTCGCTGGCATTGTTTCCTGACGAGCAGACACATGTTGAATTTATTTAATGGCATTAATTGGTTAAAGAGCAAGCATACAGTGAGATGTCCTTAATCGCTTTCATGCGTTGGAGTTGCTTAATTAACAGTCACTCTTTTTACATCTTTAAGGCCACAAGTGTCTTGTCTTCTTAATTGGTTTAAGATGTGAAGCATGTGTCCTCCCTGTCATGATAGATTCTCTTATAAAAAAGAATCCTACAGTGTTTACCTTCCAAAGAAAACAAGCCGTCTTTCATGTATAATCTTCACTTCTCCTCTAGAGCAAACATATTAAGTTTGAATCTTGATTTCACTGTCTTCTGTTATAACATTTTAAAAGTCACATGTCAAGTGAAAGCTAAATTTTACATGTTTTTGTTGGTTAACAGGATATTGATAAGTTCCTTGAGTTTTAAAGACAATAGATTCTTATAGTCAAAAGGAAAATAAATGACCTTCGGGATTTAACTCGGACTTGCTACTAATTATTTCAACAGTATGTTCAAATTTATGACCACGAGATCCATTCATGTACGTCTCACCTTAATTAAAGGCCCTTCACATATTTTCTTCTTGAAAGTAAAGTTTAAGATAAAAGAATCAAGCTCCTATTTATGCATGTGTTGAGATTTTTTAAGTAAGGCTAGTTCGATTCAAATTGATTATTAATTGATTTCCTTGATTTTTATAATTTGATTGTTTGACCACAACAGTGATTAATTAAGCTATGTTATGACTGTTGGGTATCATGATGATTAATTTTAGTTCTTATCAAAACATGTATGATAGATTAATGTAAATAGTAATAAATAAACACGCAACAGATTAAATCAGTTTATCATCAACACATACACCGACAGGATCACAGTTAGAAATGATGCAAATACGATATGTAATTCAATCTACCAATGGGATAGACATACTTTTGCGGTCGATGATAACCAATTAAGACACTGAGGTTCAACGAAACAGTGCTGAAAGACAAACTAAACGAGATACGGGGTCCACACCTTGGAGGGAGGCGCGGTGCTAGGTCACAAAGGGTCTCGGGTTCTCAGCTGAGAGATCCCGAGTTCACGACTGGCTGGGTGCGGCTGTGATGTGGTGTGTCATGGGTGGTCAACCGAAGGTGGCAATGGTGTGGTGGTCGCTTGGGTTTTCGATCGTAGAGGGGTGCCCTCTTGTTCTCTCTTAGCCACAAGCAAACGGTGAAGGGGTGATTAATTAGGTTTCACTCCTAATGATCCTTATTTAATTAAGATTAATCCCATCTCATGGACATCGGACCCGGTTGGATTTCATAATTAAATGACAGAATACTGTAGTTTGTATGCTTGAGGGCTTATGTGTAAAGAAAATGAGTGACATGCAGCTTCATACACATGTGGGTCAAAATTTGGGTCTAGAGGAGGCTAATGTGTAAAAATGGCCATAAGAAAAATGAAGAGATTATGAATGGTTTACTTGACAAAGAAGGCTCATATGTAAAAGAAATGAGAATATGTCGCTTTTGGTTACACGTAAGCTTTTGTACATAGAGCAACGCCTCACGTACACGAATCACGCTTTGTAGGCGTTCAGTTTTGGTGGTTTGGCGTTTAATGGTTCAGCCGACAGTTTGGACTTGGAATCCTCTACCGTTGTTTAATCTTTATTATTCCCTTGTTTCAACCTTTAGATCGAATATGCGATTCATGTCCTTTTTAACACTTATTTTCATCTTTACAGGAAATCAAGTTTGTGATAAATAATCAAATCTTTTTTTTGAGTTTGAAAACACCAGGTAATGAAATCAAATCTCCTCTTCTTTTTTCTAGTTGCTTGCTTCCTAATTCCCACTTTTTTTAAATTCCCATTCGTGTTTCAGACTCCATACGCTTCATTGGACACGGTTAGCTGAATCACCTTGGATGGTTTAAAGGTCACCGAGTCTCCACAACAGATTCTACAATCTAAATGTATGTCCATGTTATGCTCTCTGTTGGTGCTACTGACACAATGAAACGATGGTACTGCTAACATCATAAGAACTGACGAGTGTTGCTGATATTATAATAACCAACTGGCAATGCACTGTTTTAAAAGGAATGCCTTAGGCGCGATGCACACAAATCAAGGTTAAGGTTGCTTCTTGTTTTTACTCGATTGTATTATTTGTATCAATTTGTTTGTCTATCTATGTACAATTGCATATTTGTACTAAATGTGCCTTAGCACACATGTGTTTACTAAAGAACACTTGCTCTTTCATGGCACTCTACATCACTGTAACTGTATAACTCAAGTGCAAGTTCAATTTGTTAACAAAGCATGCTTTTGTTTTGTCTTTCATTATGTAACAATTGAAAGAGGCATGCAATTGGTAATTGATAATTTGTTATTGTTTATTAATGGATATTGTTAAATTGGTATTGCTTTATAATGAATTTGTTTAATTTAATATTGTTATATGATATACATGTATCATCCATTATTCTAACAAAAAGATTTTGAAGAAATATTGCACAGGTTTACTGGACCAATTGTTATGGTCCCTAGCATGGTTGATGAGGGATAAAAAAGCCAACCATGGGATATATGAATTTACCATAAGGCTAACGAGATGAGCAATATAACAAGCATTTGGGTATATTGGCAATTGTGTTTCAAATGGTTTGAGCTTGGAAGCATTTGGGATAGGATCATCAGATCCTTATTTCGTCGTGACCGGGACTCCGTCTACATCTCTCACGTCCAGCCTAACGCAAGCTGCACTCCAACAATCACAGGAGGAGGTAATTTACTTAAAACAACCTTTCACTATGATATTTAGTCATGAATGTGTGCTAGGTTCTTATATATTACCAGATTGTTAAGATGTTTTAGGTTATAGATGTTGATATATGATTTTTATCATTTATATTTAATAAATTTATTTAGATTTTTTTTGTATCACCCGTAAACATAATTTTATTTCATGGTATAATGAACTATGGTTATATGTTGTTCACGTATGTATATATGTGTGTTAGGCTAACCTAATTTATATTGTATGCACATGTAGTTCCGACAACAAAAGCGGAATGAAATGCAACAACAGGTTAATGAGATCAAAGAACATGCGTGAGGAGATGCAGCAACAAATGCGAGCGGGAGATGCAACAACAAATGGCCTCTTTTTTGAATGAATTTAGTAAAAATTCAGACAATCATTCACCATAGTGTAGCTTAGTTTAGTTAGTTAAATTATCGTATTGTTCTTGGATTATGTAAACAATATTTGTTTGGATTGGTGTAATTGGACTTAGATTGTGGTTGAATGGTTATTTGAATTGTATAAGTTGCAAACAGGTTAAAAAAACTGGATTATTTTAATTAAAATTAAATTTTCTGTTCAAATGAAAGTTGTCGCAAGTTTGTTGCAAAAGGACAAAACAGATATTGTTGCAACTTTGTCGCAAAAGTTTGTCGCAAATTTGTTGCAAACACTTGTCGCAAATTTGTTGCAAACATTTGTCGCAAACTTGTTGCAAACTTTTGTCGCAAATTTGTTGCAAAAGTTTGACGCAAAGTTGTCGCAATCATTTGTCAGAAGATTGTTGGTACTCTGCCGCAAAATACTTGTCGTAAACCTGTCGTAAAAGCTGTCAGAAAGTTGTCGCAAAATTTTTGCAACAAGGGTTTTTGCGACAAAGTCATTTTGACGCAAACTTGTCGCAAAACATGTTTTGTGACAATTTGCAACAACCTCGTTTGTCGCAAAAAGCAGAGTTTTCTAGTAGTGTTAATAAATAACTAACCGTTTATAAATAAATAGTATAAATTACAAAACCCATTAAATTATACAATATAGTTATAAATTCCATTAATCGTTCATAATGACCCGTTAATCAAACATTAGGTGGAGTTAATGTTTGTCGTCCAATGTATAACTCTTACATGTCACAACTTAGTCGGTAGCATTGATTAATCAACCCGTACATTTAAATCCAATAATGACTATGGCCTTTCAACACTCTCTCTCAAATTACTAATTGGGATCTCACATACATACCTTGCTTATACAATAGTGAAATATCCACATGTACATGGTTAAGAGATCAGTGAGCTAATTTTTTGATCGAGCAAATGGTAGGATAATAATTCCTTCATCAAGTTTTTCTTTTATACAATGTCGGTCTAGCTCAACATATTTTGCCATGTCATGTTGAACTGAATTCTAGAGATGTTGCATTTGTATTATCACAATATAGTCTATATGCTTTATGCAGTGGAAAGCATGCCTATGTCGAAAACTTCTTATCCATAGGAGTTCCTTGTTCCAGTTGCAATGCCCTTGAATTTACTTTGAGTACTTCATAGTGCCGCAACATTTTTTTTTTTTTTTTGCTTCTTCATTACTAAGTTCCCACCTACAAACGTGAAGCATTCTTATGTGAAACTTCTAGCAATCAACATGTGTGTATGCCTACATGTCAAGATGTCCATTTTGACCAAATAGAATACCTTTCCGAGCTAGGGAATGATTTAAAGTATCTTACTATGCAAAGGGTTTTGTCTGTGTGATATTTCTAGGGTGGTGGCTTTCAATGCTCACTACATGAGCAATGTTTGTTCTTGTTACTTCAGGTATATATGAGTTTTATTACTAACCTTTTGGTATTGTTCTCTATATTCTGGATTGTCTCAAATTTGCTATAAAGGTCATGGTTCATCATCATTTGCTATTCTGCTAGTTTGCAATCCATAAGCCTTGTTACAACTTGGAGATCCAAGATGTATTACCTTTGTTAGATCATGAAGATTCCCTTGGTCGAGCATATTACGTACCTCAATTCCAAGGAAGTGTTTTAAACTTTTTACGTCTTTCATCTTAAATTCTAAGAATAATTCTTTATAAGAAACTCCATTTCTTTTGTATCATTACTTGTAATAATCACATCGCTACATATATGGTCAAGTTTTGTTTACTCCTTATTAAAAGACTATGTGATCTAAGTTGCTTGGTCATGTGTAGTCGTATCTTTTTATAGGTATAGTGAACTTGCTAAACCGTTTTCTAGGTGATTGTTTGGGATATTTATAGTGCTATTTTTAGTCTGCATGCTCTAAAAACCCGACGGTCCATATGTATAGACTTTAAAAAAAATTAAATCTTCGTACAATTAGAATGCACTTTTTGATGAGATTTGTATGTCCATTGTAAAATCAAATTATTTAGCAATGGAAGATGCAGCAAAAAACATTCAAGAATAAGAATAATCACAAATCTCACACTATGGTCCAATTGCAAGAAATCAATAAACAAAAAACAAATCATATGACATTCACATTTTAATTTACCTTTAGAAATGAGATCTAGAACTTATTAATCGATGTGGATGAACAAATCTTCTGAGATTCCTCTAACGCTATCCACACACGAGGCAACCTGATTCAAGCATGCATGCTAGTCCCTTGCTTAATAGAATGATCAAATGCGATGACCCTAGCGAACTCGTTGGCTAGGGTTTAGGGATATGGAATGCTATATATTGGAGGCCGGGATATGATGTATTTATAATCCATGGTTGAAACCCTAGTCACTTCTCTTTGGAACTAACTCACCATTGCATGGCAACATTAAATTCTAGATTTATAAAGAACTAATATATAAGTAGTAGTTGTTCTTCTGGTCTAATTGTATGAGAGTGAATGTTTAGACTTGTGATCTTTAATGTCATCTCAGGTTTAAATCAGACCCAATGTGGTTTCACAGTGGTGATTTTCCTTCATAACGATGTTCTTAGGTGAGTGAGGATTGGAAAGTCAATAACAGTAACATCTCGTCTCAGTAAAAGCTCATGTCATTAAAAAAAGTTACTATACAAATTATATATTATATTACCAGCGGTGAGTTTAAGCGCTGGTAGAATTGATCTCAGCCGTTGAAAGATTCTGAAATTAAATCCTAGCCTTTTAAATTAGGTAGTTAAGGCGGTTCCGGAGTGGTTACTGGTGGTTAGTAGATGGCCAGCGAAAAACAGAGAAGTTACCGGCGGTTCCTTTGCACGTCGCCACAGTTTTCTTCCCAACTTCCCGGTCATTTTCTCTACCGCTTGAGATGGGGTGCATAAATATCAAGCTGTCTCTCTTTTCACATTTGCAACTCAGACATAACAAAGAATCCATAAATCCCTCTTCATCTTCATCAAAGCTCATAGATCCAGCCCCATGGCTACTTCATTATCAAGCGACTAGAACTTCGATTTCATCGGCTGGAACTTTGACTTTATCGACTAGAGTTTCTATTCGAAGTGGATATTTCATTATCGACTAGAACTTCTTTGGAACTTCGATCTTTGTTCAAAGCATTGACCAAGTTTGATTTTGGTTTTGGAACGATTTTGGCAATTACCCAATTTCGCCGCGATCTCCACATCTCAAGTTTGTTCGCAATCGTCAAATCATTTCGCTGATTTACATCTACATAGTCATGTGGCATGATACTATCTCAATATATTTTGATGCATTATGTGTTGGTTTTTATGAGTGTTATCTGTTCGTTTAAGGGTTTAGAAATTGGGTGTATGACCTCACTTTTACCAGCAATTAGTCTTTGTTTTCATCTCTAACGTGTAATTAGGCTTGTAATCTTTAGATGTTTCATCTCACTTTCAAATGTCATCTTTTGTTTCTGTTTCAATTGACCCATTCAATATAATGTTAGTAATTTTCTTATTAAATACGATTTGAGTCTATTGAAACCTTATCACAGTTGAAATTAAATAGTTTTTGGTTACAATAAGCTCATTTGTTTAACAGTGTGCAAGTTAGTTTGATCTTGAATGTAAGGTTTGATTAGCAATTGCATAACTATGGGTGGTTGCATCACTTTGTGTTTACATCTGAATTTGTTTTTGATTCACGATATATCACTATGGCATTGCATCAGTTTGTATTGGCATTTAACTCAAAATTAAACCTATTTAATATGTAATCACACGCATGAGACATTTCTATGATATTTTAGATGTTATATATATATATTTTTAAGATATATTATATATTATGTACAAGATGAAATTATAAGATTCACCTCTTGGGTTTGAAACCGACTTAAAACATCCTAAAATCGTATAAGGAATGCAAAGACTTTATCAATAGATTATCTCTTGTATCTAAATCAGTTAGGATGGAAGAAAGCAAGTTTTAAACATTCATTCAACTTGCATTTAAGGTCACCACACACTTGCATACATTTCACTCTGTGTTCTGTTCTGTTCTCCTCAAAACCAACCTCGAGTCTTACAAGACTTACCTATTTTCTTTTTTTCTTTTTTTTTCAACATCTGAAGGCAATATTAATTTTGTGGTCGTATTGTGCAGGTTTCTCATCTGCTACCTTGCCATCTGTTAGACTGTTTTATAGGTTTATTTATCGAATTTTCGTGTCTATCTTCATTAACGATAATATTGGGTTACTAATTGCTACAACCCTTTTAGTTATTTCACATTGTAGCGTGTTGGTGTTGTTCCTTTTGATGTTTATAGCTTTGCACATTCATAGCCCGTGGTTGTATATCTGTTGTCGATTCTTATATTAGTTATGTCTAGAAATGTTGAATCATTGTAATCACTTGCGAGTCCTTATGTTGCTTTTATAGAAACCGTCTCGCATGTTGTTCTTTTGTCAATTACTGGTTCCATTGTTGAATCATTTTCATGTTCATATTGTAAGTGATATGTACTATTCTCATGTAAGTGATGTACATGTTTGCTGTTGTGACAAGAAAATCATCTTTCATCTATGATTTATATTTCTATAATTTCTAGATTACTCAATTGAAAATGTTAAATTTTGGCGGGTAAAATCTTATATGGAAGAAAATAGTATTATAATAAAAGACTAGAGTGTAGTGACCTCAAATGTAGCTTTGCTTGCATCTAATCAGCTGACATCAACAAAGGAAACATAATCAAACGATACAGCTGAAGTAGAAGATGATAGCCATAAGATGTGGGTTGAACCTCTGCTACTATTCTTTGTATTCTATATTAAGCTCTAATCAAGTGCTTATGCAACAGTCACCTATGACTCTTCCTAAATCTCTTGAAGTGATTTATTTATTTAATTTTGGCTTAATGTAAATTTGGCAATTAGATTTTTTGCTCTTCTTAGTATGTATCATTTTATTTTTTTGTTGCGTATTTTGTGGAATGCAAATTATTGGTAGATAAACAACTTGCTTTTTATTATATAATCCTTTAGAGATGGTGGTCTAAGACTTGCACATATTAGGATGGTGCAGCTATTGTGCAACTTTGCATGGCTGGATAAGAATGTCAGCTTTTAAATCTCAAGTTATATTTGATACATAATAATAATTCATTTTATGTTTTTTTAATATTCATTTTAAACTGATTTATGCATTTCAACAAATGTGTAGATGCAGGAAATCTATTATGCCTCTGGCTACTTCAAGGAGTCCAAAAGCCAAAATTCTAAAAAGAAAGTATGTTTCTATCCTTCTAAATGTAAGCATATATAGTTGCTCAGTATAATCCAGTATACGATTACTAAATCTAAAGAAAATGCTTGTATATTTTTATGTTTTTGAATGTAAAGTACTTGATGATTGGTCAGGGGAGATTCATAACTGATAGAAGTGTCTGTAATGATAAACTAGAAGAGCTCACATGTTTTGTCAAACGGGTGAAAAATATTATCTTAAAAGAAAATGATTGAAAGCCTACCAACGTGTAATCATTTTTGATAATCTACTTGCTTTGAACAAGCTGCTAACAATTCTCTTTCTGATTCAAGTCTATCATATATTTGTAATAATTGGAGCTGATGGAGCTTTTAACTACTAGGAAAAAATAGGTATGTTGTTCTTATGTTAAATTATAAATATAATAGCTTTTGGATGTTTATGTTTCATCACGTGAAAAAACACAAAGATGAAACTACCATAGTACCATTTGAAAAGAAACTTTGAAACAAGAAGTTTATACCTTACTCAAGAATACTTTACTCATCAAAATATTTTTTCTTAAAATTAGCTACAGTACATGAAATTAACAAATATATAGAACATGGTTGTTTTGCTGATGCACATAACATGTTCTGTCAAACACCAAAATGAAATTCAACGTCGATTAGGAGTTATTGAACAAGATGTTGTTGTTGTTCATGCTAATTGATAATATTGTTTGTTCATTCAAAATGTTAATGTAGAAACATGAATCGGGATGGAAGATGCAGAAAGTGTCGTAGGTCACGATGGACAAATGATCTTATACCTGATATTAAGAGAGGCAAATTTACAATCCAAGAAGAGCAAACAATTGTTCGCTGGGACTTTCGTACAGTGGAGAGTAAGTAGCAAATGGTTTTATTTTGCCTTAAATATTATATACTATGAGGCAGCGTTTGGTATGGAGTAATGAAGGACGGAATGGAATGAATCATTGAGGGTTAACGAAAAAAAACATGTTTGGTTGGCAAAGGTAATGAAATGAACTATTACATAGTTGATTTCATTCCTTCAAATTCATTCCATCTAATCCCCCTTCTTTTTTTTCATTTCATCCCTTCTTGTCACCAACACCACCCCTCACCAACCACAACAATCACCACAGGCCACCAAGACCGGCCACCGCCGCCTTCGGGGGCCTCCACCGGCCACCGCCGCTGCCAGGGGCCTCCACCGGCCACCGCCGCCTCCGGGGGCCTCCACCGGCCACCGCCGCCTCCGGGGGCCTCCACCGGCCACCGCCGCCTCCGGGGGCCTCCACCGGCCACCGCCGCCTCCGGGGCCTCCACCGGCCACCGCCGCCTCCGGGGGCCTCCTCCGGCCACCGCCGCGTCCGGGGGCCACCACCGTCCACCGCCGCCTCCGGGGGCCACCACCGGGCACCGCCGCCTCCGGGGGCCACCACCGGGCACCGCCGCCTCCGGGGGCCACCACCGGGCACCGCCGCCTCCGGGGGCCACCACCGGGCACCGCCGCCTCCGGGGACCACCACCGGGCACCTGATATCGGTTTGTCAACCCTAATAAAAAACAATTTATAAGGTTCCAAACTCACCTAAGATAGCTAGGGTAAGTCGGGTCGATCCACAGGGAATATGTGGAAAGTTTTATAGTTTAAATCTAAAAGTTTATAGCTTGATTACAAAAACTTAATAAAAATGACTAATCGAAAAAAGTGACGAACTTTATGATTAATTGAGTTGCAAACAATAATGTAAAAAGGTAATCTTCTCTGGATTCAGGTTTACTACTTAGATTTGCTTCGAGTGTTCATAAAAGTCATATAAGCTTAACGGGTCAATTTGGGTAAAAACAATAGATTGAATGAGACTGTTGTTAAAGAACTACTCGAATCATATCCTACGTTTGTGATGCTCAATCCCATCCAACATTAATGTTTCCAGATGAAAAGAAATCTAAAACAATCAAAGTGGAACAAATGAATTGAAAGCAACACACATATTTTAGAGTTTTCCACCAACAAATAATGTATTCGGCTTAAACTACCGTGTTCAAACATTAACTCAACCACAAATCATCAAAAACAAATCATTGTAATAAACCTTACTACTCAAAGAAGATTACTAGGAGATTAGCTAGACATGGTAATGAAGAACACCAAATCAAAATCAAAATTAAACATTGTATCTAACGTTAAGGAATCAAACCGAATGATTAGAAACACTTGAAACGCCTTGAAATCGCCTCCCGGAGTCCTCGGGAAGCCTTGGGGACGAAAAGGGGCGACTAAGGATGTCTGGAATGAAAGATATCATCCAAAACCTAATTTTCGCGACTTATAAGTGATTACAGCGTGTCCAGTACCGTAGGTCAGATTTCTGCCGTAAGTCACGCCAAGCCCATTTTGTTTTGTCTTGAACTGATGCACCGTAGGTCATGTTTCCGCCGTAGGTCATGGTCGACCAACTTTGTCCGATTCTTGTTTTCTTCATAACTTCTTCGTTCGAACTCCGTTTTCCTCCCCATTTGCGGCCACATTCTCGTAATTGAATTCTCTTTCATCTCATCTATCATGGTCTTCACTTGTTATCCATATGCATTCTCCAAATCACGTCAAATGATTGCGTTTAACCTACAAAACATCAAATCATCGTAGTTAACTTGTTCAACACAATCTCTTACACTTAACCACATTAAATGCATTAAAGTTAACCAATTAACCATGATAAACCTCATTCCAAACCCTGTACATCAGCACCGCCGCCTCCGGGGCCACCACCGGGCACCGCCGCCTCCGGGGGCCACCACCGGGCACCGTCGCCGCCGGCCGCCGGGGGCCACCACCGGCCACCGCCGCCGCCAGGGGCCTCCACCGGCCACCGCCTCCTCCCGGGGCCTCCACCCGCCACCGCCGCCGCCGGGAGCCACCATAGGCGGCCACCGCCGCCGTCGGAAACCTCCATCGGCCACCATCACCACCATAACTACTTTCAGATTTTATTTTTTCGTTTTTTTAATACGTAATAAACAACACAAAGTAATGATTATTTTCATTATTAAAGGGTAACCAAACAAGAGTATGGAATGTAATGATTCATTTCATTCTCTCATCCATTCCATTCTTTCATTCATTCCTTTCCTTCATTCATTCCATTACCCTATACCAAACAAACCCTGAGTGATTAAAGAGTTTTCTATGACGTTCAGTTATCTCACGTAACTCTTTTAATGATGTCATATGCTATAGTTATTTACTGTTTTGTATTTTGCATCGATCTGGTAAATTGTTGTTGGGCATTTGCTTTCTTTAGAGGTTTATTACCCTATTCTGACTTTTCTTTTATGCATGATTACAACTTTTAATTTTGTTACTCTGGTGTCCGTGATAATAATACATACACTTTTTTTACGGAGGTATCATTGGTACTCTTTGAAGCCTATAGCTATGTATTTAATAGAGTTAGTTTTCCACTTTGGTCATACATGCTTTTTAGTTTTGTTTTGTAATTGCTTCATCGGGTTGTCTAATCTGCATAAAAACTTATTAATCTTAAAAAAATATGTTGTTAATTACTTTAGTGTTTGTAAAATTGTTTCTTTTAATCTTATCTTACTTGATTATCTTCATTACTTGTAAGATATAACTTTTTGAATTTATGGGGATTGGCAGTTGTTTCAAGTGATATCTGTTGCTTATAGGCACCTTTCTTCAATGCTTCATGAGAGTGTACTAAAATTTTCATTTAATCATGTTTTTTCTAGATAATCTTTATTGTTTATAAGGTTGCTTTTGTTAATTGCTTCATGGGGTGTGTCATTAATAATCTACTTTTTCTTTTTCGGATCAAGTAGGGATCTATAGAAAGCCACCTACAATTTCACCTCCCTGATAGGCCAAAGGGCATTTGGTCAAATTTATTAATCTCAAATGACCACAGGTGAAGCAATTGCAGTTAACGTTCTTGCAACTGATTCCAAACAAGACGATAAAGAGTTCACACAAAAGTAGTAATGAATCATAATCGCATTCACCTCAAGGTTATATGCTTCACATTGATTACTTTTAGTTAAATTACAGTTTTATAACTTTTTTTGTTACGGTCTTTGTCACTTAGTTGTTAATACATCTGACTAAGGGATTGGATATAGTGAGGAAGGTTTGAACAAGTTATTCAATACAAGAATATTTATTTTCTAAGGCATCATCCATATAATCTTGAAATTGGAACACCAAGAGTACCATTGTTATATGATTATGTAACGTTATTTGAGCTTTTGTCATTGTTTGTTTAATATCTAAGCTTTACCCTGTTGTATATATGTGTTTTTAGACTGTATATATATGGGAGTGAGGGTTAGTTTTTAATATTTGAAACCAATGTAGAAATCGATTTAGCTACTTTTTGGTTTTGACATCTTTTACTAAGGGAGGAAATTGTTGTTGACTTTTATGCTGCAATCTCTTTTATCATTTTATGTATAATTTTTAAATTTTTTCGATATAATGAACAACACTCAACCTCATGAATTGTGTCATTTATTTATTGAGTCTTTCTTTCATTTGTTGTGTCAGCATTTATTTCTACTATAGGGCATGGAGGTTTGTAGGAATTAGGTTGCATTTGAAAATAAGTTTTCATAGTGTTCAGATGGTGAATAAGCAGCTTCTATTGTTTATTCTTGTGAGCTGCAATAGTGATTTAAAGAAGAGAATGATATTGTCAAAATTAGTCCATAGAGGATGTATGGTCTCCAAAATAAATATTGCAAACAAGTCAATAGGGGTACGCATCATTGGAAAATCAAATTATGGATTGCAATTGTAGTCAATGTAGATCAAGTCTATACATTCAATGGGTGTTGTATAACTCTCAGGTTTCGGTAGCTCATCAATTACTATTTTTGTTGATTTGTGTTTCTTTTTAAAGTTGATCATCTTTTTATTTTTAAGTTAACTGAGGTATGATTTTATATATTCTAAACAAATTTGTTTTTGTTTACAATGCAAATATAGATATATTTATCAACGGATCAACCAATGATCCTGAGCTCATGTGGTTAATTGAGGTATCTCAAGATCATATAAAAATAGGTGAATGTTTTGGGTTCAAGTTTCACCCATGACAAAAATAAAAAGAGGGTTTCAAGTGGGCCAAGAGGTTTTCTCACCTATTGTGAGTTTCCTCTTGAGGTTAGTCTCAGGTTTCGTACTTAAGTAATGGAAATGATTGGTGGGTCTATGGCTCGTCAGTGATCCAATTAGCCGTTCAAAAAAGATAGACTTATTATTATGATATTGGGCTACCCGACCACCAGACGAGTATAAAACTAGTATATATTTACTGTGATTAAGGTTAAAGCATTAAATCAAGGCCCAGTAGATGAATTGGTAAATTATAAAACATAATATATATATCCTAAATGGCACGAAATTTGACTCTTAATAACCATCAACTACATTACTTCATATTCTTACATGTACAAAAATATAGGCATATATATATCCACAATAACTTAAATGCCAATTTTATGCTATTGAGATCGAATATTGAGGAGAGAAACCCTTGCTTTGATCAAGGTCCTAGACATGCATTCTAAACTATCCTCAATGACTTCAATGTGGGATTCCAAAGCCTCACTAGAGATATGAGTTTGATCTACACTTGCAGTTTTTCGCTTATTAATCAAACCCGAAACTATTGTCCACTTGGTAGACTTTGGTTTCGACACCAACATAGAGTTCAACGAGACGAGTGATCCAAATATGGAAACACTCAACGCGCTAGTATCTCTTAGCGATCTAACCAAAGACACAAGGTGATGATCAAGATCCAAGAGAGCAATGCCCCCAATCTTGTAATTATCGATTTGCTTTAGTGCTAAAATCGCTCTTTTGGCATCCTTCATTTTCGAGAGCGAGGAAGAGTCACTTCTTAGACCCTCCTTTCTCCTTCTAAGAGCTGATTGAACACTTCTTATGTGCTCCTTTACTTGCTCCATGGTGTCTTTTAACGAGCTACAAACATCTAAAAGGCTCATGGACCAATCTAGCAACTCGTCAATGACCTTATCATCTTTTTTGTGCAAAAGGGCCTGATGGATCTGTGGCAAACTGATAAGATCATTAGCACATATGTACAATGTTTTGAGCTGCACTAGCGACTCACAAACTGTTTCCACATTGGCTGCAGAAGATGACGTTGATTTCTCCCATGATTTGAGGTTCGCAAGCTCCTCTTCAACTTGAAGAGTGCTAGAATGTGGTCTGCTAGGCAAACTGATGGATCGAACATGGCGAACACCGGTGGGTAATGAAGGAGAAGAGACTAAAGAAACCATTTTGATGTATGTAAGCAATGGTTTCAGATGTTAATTTGTGATGATAAGAAGGTGTTCTAGTTGGCCTTTATATAGATGCACAAACGTGATAGTAATTAAAAATCAAATGTAACAACGAAGAAACGTGTGTTATCGATCAGGAGATTCCGCTGGCATTGTTTCTTGATTAGCAGACAAATCTGTGAAGTGATTATATATATTATTGGCACTAATTGAGGAGTAAGCAGTGAGATGCCCTTTGTTTCATCATGTGCATTGGAGTTGTTTAAGGCCACGCGTATTCTCTCTTGATTTAAAGATGTGAAGCATGTGTCCAGCTCCCTGTCAAGTTCTCGTGTCTATCATTTAAAGTTTTGAGCAGTGGTGTCTTCCATAAAAGACAAGCCTTTCTTTCGTATATTATATCTATTTTGAAGAGCATTTGGAATGACTACCCCAATACCTGAGTGAGGTTTTCTGAGACGGGAGGTCAACCATCCATACTGATTTTAACGTTCTAAGTTAAAAGTCATCCGGAAACACAGGAGGAAACTCACTACTATGAGTAAACCCGTGCAAGTCAGGCTTAAACATAAGATATAAAAGATCCTAAACTCAAATCATCATACCCTCGTACCATTAAAACAGAACCAGAAATTCTTTGGTTAACTACTCATGTGTAACTACTATTGATGTATTATTAATTCTTTAATATATTATATAACATTTATTTCTCTTAACTCTGATTAACGATTAATTACTTCAACATATATTAGGTTAAAATGTACATTCCTTCACGTATAAGCTTGATTTAATTAACCTTCATAAATGATTAGGAAAAATAAATATCCGCATTTAGTTTAAGCACAATCTTTGGCGGCAAGATGTAGGTGTCGGTTTCCTAGCTAGTGATTGTGGAGTTCAAGATGGAGTAAAAGATTGAGCTCTTTTCATGTCCGTTGTGTATGTGTTGGGAGGATCTTAATATCATCAAGTCATTTTTAGTTAATCGGTATTTGCTTAAGAAGAAAGAAACAATCTGAATAAACATATATACGAGTTAGCAGTCGTAGAATATACATCATTTTTTTTAGACTAAACTTTATATTTATCAAGTATAAGGGTTTTGTGTCATTATTGTAAACTAGATCTGCTGGTCAAGGTAGGGGGTTTTAATTTGAATAATTAGGTCATTAGGTTAGAACTAATAGCACATAATCAGTCTAGTCTTAGTGCATATATTGCTTGTTATAGAATTCTTCTAGCATTTATTTGTAAATAATGAAAAAGAACGAACACAACTAAAAGATAAATACAAGGAGGTCAAACGAGAGGTGAAAAAGTCTGTGTCAGAGGCAAAAAACATAGCTTATGAGAGGATGTACAATTGACTAGAGAGGAACGAAGGAGAACATAACATGTTTAAGATTGCAAAACAAGAGAATGGGGTAGAAGACGGGACCTGAGAATGGGTGAAGTTTATGAAAGCTGAGGACGGAAAGGTTTTGATGAAGGAGAGAGACATCAAGCTGAGATGAAAAACTTACTTCAATAACATTTTCAATGTGAGAAACCCTAATCAACAAACAAAGATCGATCAAACAACTCAAACAACGCAACAAAATAGTGTTATTGTAGAAGCATCACAATCAAGGAAGTTATAAGAGCTCTTAAGAAAATGGGGAGGGCTAAGGCGGTGGGGCCAGACAACATACCTGTTAAAGTTTGGAAGTGCCTAGGAGAAGATGGACTGCAATGGCTAACAGAGTTGTTCTACACACTCTTCAAGACTGGAAGATGTCAGAGAAGTGGAGAAGCAGTGTCATAGTCCCCATATATCAGGAAAAAAAGAGATGTCCAAGGTTGCGCAAACTACAGGGGAATAAAGCTCTTGAGTCACACGATAAAACTATGGGAAAGAGCTATGACACGAGAATTAGACGTGAAACTCAGATAGCGATAAATCAATTTGGATTTATGTCAGGGCGCTTTACAACAGAAGTCATACACATCATAAGGAGAATAATAGGTAAATATAGATAAAAGAAAATGGATCTCCATATGGTCTTCATTGACCTAGAAAAAGCCTATGACAGTGTTCCATGATAACTCATATGGAAAACTCTACAAGATAGAAGGGTACCAAAGAGATATATCAAGATGTCAAGGATATGTATGACGGGGCAAAAACATGTGTGCGAGCCCCATTCGGAGACACATACTTCTTCCCCGTGGAAGTTGGACTTCACCAAGGATCGGTATCGAGCTCATTTCTCTTCACAGTAGTGTTGGATGAGACGGCCAAGTCCATACAGGAGCTAGTCTCGTGGTGCATATTGTTTGCGGATGATATTGTGTTAATATCATAATCTAAAAGGGTGCTAAATCAGAGGTTAGAATAGTGGAGAGCGGCACTAGAGCGCAAAGGCGTAAGGATAAGTCGCTCTAAGATGAAATACATGCATTGTAACTTTAGTGGACAGAATGAAACGGACACCCAAATCAGTATCCAGGGTTTGGCGTCCCACAAAGGTCTAGGTTCAAATACCTAGTCACGTACATACAGGAGGATGGAGAGATATAAAGTGATGTAGCCCACCGTGTTCAAACAGGATGGTGCAAGTGGAAAGTAGCATCAGGGATTTTGTGTGATAAGAGGTTCCCGACAAGACTAAAGGGAAAACTATATGTAGTGGCAGCACGTTCGGCTATGTTATATGGAACAGACTATTGGGTCATAAAGAAATTGCACGAGCGACAAATAGAGGTTGAGAAAATGTGAATGCTGAGGTAGATGTATGGACACAAAAGACTGGATCGGATAAGGAACGACATGTTTCAATAGAGGCTACAGGTTGCTTGTATCATGGATAAAATACGAGAGGGAATATTAAGAAGGTTTGGGCATGTGAAGAGGAGACTGATGTCAGCATCGGTTAAAGCAGTGGAGAATATCACCTTAGATGGTAGAAGGAGTAGGGGAAGACCTAAATTGACTTGGGATGAGATAATTAGGCGGGATATAGTAGAGTTGCACCTCTCCGAGCATATGATCGACGATAAGAGTGCGTGGAGGCATAGAAATAAAATTAAGGACTTCTAGTGGAATATGTTGGTAGGATGAGTAGGTTATCGACAATTGCCCTTTGTAGGTGAAACATGTAGCTTATTTGATGCATGTAATATCCTTGGGTTATTATGCTTATGAGTATGCTTATGCTTATATGATGTATGTTATGCGTATGAATATATTTATGAATATGCATATGTTATTCTAAACACTTATTTGATGCATGTAATATCCTTGGGTTATTATGCTTATGATATATACCTATATACTGTATGCTATATAATCTGTTTGCTATCATTTTCGAGTCGGGAGTCTCTTTGGAAGTGGTCTCTCTATCTCTCTAGATAGATAAAAGACTCTCCACCACCTACCCTCCCAGACCACCTTTTTTTGTGGGATATGTTGGATATGTTTGTTTGTTTATTTGTTTGTTTAGGTAAATTCCAAGATAATTATTTCATTGATCTTAAGGATTTTAAAGGTGGACTACCTTGGAAAATCTTTTCAAAGATAACAAAAACTCTCCTTTTTGATCAACTCAACAGTGTCGGCTGCCCTGTTGACAATCAACGTCTTGTTCCCCAATTTCTTGCAGGTCTTAACGAACAATATGATGGCATCTCTACCATTCTGTAAAACCAGGATCCCCTTCCTGATTTTAATGAAGCTCGTTCTCGGTTAACCATGGAAGAGAAGAAGAAGAAAACTCACCAAGCTAGATGAATACAAAGGAATCTCCTAAATATGGAGATGATATTTACAAATAAATGCTAGATGAATTCTATAACAGGCAATCCACAAGACTAGGCTGATTATGTGCTATTAAGAACGGTATTTCTCAATCGCTGCATCAGTACACATCGACCATTCGTAATAGAGAAGAAAAAAATTGTTAACCAAAAATCAATTTGTGTAGGTATTTGTTTCACAATCTTCTTAAATTAATCTATGATTTACCAACAATTGCTATCTAGCCGGTGTTTAAGATCCATAGGCAAAGAGGCTATATATGGATGGCTTTTTTATCACAATCAATAGAGATCGATCAAGAACCAAAATTAATCGATCAAATTGTGAAAATTCGATAGAAGCAATTGTAGCGGCAATATGAGAAAACTAGGGAGATTGGAATAACTAACGAATCAACCAGAAGGAAGCAATGGTTTGCTTCGCATCATCAGTCCATGTTTTCTATTGCATTCTAAGCAATGTAATTGGTTCAACTAGAGAAATTAATCGCTTGACATTCAGATGATTATTCTATTTTCGTTTTTTTGGTAAAATTTCAACTAGAAAGTATCATTTTGGGTTAATGTTAGTAAGAATTAGGAAAAATTAGAATATGTTGTCTATCAAAAGGTATAAAAGGAAGTATATACTTTAGAAAAGGAAAATACAGGAAAAAAAAGAGAGAATTTGATAATTTGAGTAGAAAAATAATGGGTTAGAAATTTTGGTCTGGTCGAAAGACAGTGGATAGACAGGCTGGATTAAGATCAAGAGCGGACATAAATCAGTTTGGACCGGTTTGAAAACCGTTTTTTACCGGTTTTTTTAATTTGAACCTTGTTTACAATCCGGTTTTTGGTGTCGGGTTTCAAACGCGTACACAAACTGCCAGTTTTTGAGTCGGGTTAGAAACCGGTTTGGATTAAAATCGGTTCGGGTTTTTTTTTAGATTTTTTTAACCGGTTTTTTGTACGCCTCTATGGACAACTCACTAACATATTAGAAGGGTCATCAATGCATAATTATAAAAGATGCACCATATAGCTAGTAATCTCCTGGTATTCACCATTAATTAGTTGCTATAGTATGTGATCTAACCAACTCACTAACTGCAGGTTACAAGGCTTCTAAATATCTTGTTAGAGGAGATAGTAATCTATTGTGTTGGAAATGTGTTGGTACTCATTGTTAATTGGTTTGAAATTATAAGAAAGTGTTCTAACCATCCGAGTAACACATTATACGGCTCGTTAATTTCTTGTTAGAGTAGAAGTTAACATAATTCGTTAGAAATCCGTTAGTAACTGATGACGTGTTTTGACTCCTATCAGTAATTTTTTCTGCATTTTCCTGAAAAGTACTGAATTATAATAACAAGAATAGTAATATAATCTATACATATTTTAGGAAGGGGAAATATGTAATTGATTTTTGAGTAAATTGCCATTTTTGTCTCCGTGGTTTGGTGAAAATTGCGACTTTCATCCAATAGTTTATTTTTTCGCATCTGGGTCCCTGTGGTTTACAAATCTTGTCATATTCATCCAGTTCGTTAACTTCATCCAACATTCTCCGTTAAATGAAGGGTATATTGGTCATTTTACATATATGTTTTATTTTTCTATTTTTTTAAACCCCATTTAATATATCCCCTTTAAACAAATTGCTATTTTAGTCCCTGTGGTTTGGACATGTTTTCTAATTCAGTCCAAAAATCCCACCACCTTGGCATAAAACACCATATCACCACCACCCGTGATGGAACCACCATGTAGACGTAGGGTACAAATAACCCACACAAGACCGAGTATCAGAACCCGAAAGCCCGGCCCATGCGGGCGGAACGGGTAAGCCAGCAGGACACGTGCCCCGCATTTAATTACATCGGAATCACCCCAATCATAACCGATAATTCAGTAACGATCGGAGAACATAAAAGGTAATGGATTTGCCGGGGAATAATCCCTGTAAATCAGCACACGAGACGGGCACCACCACCTTAACTGGTGTTGTTTTCATTATGCGTAGGTGTGAAGCTTCAGAGAGCATCAGTGGATCGAAGTTCAACAAGACCGGAACCATCCAGAGTTGGACCTCGTATTTACACACTACACCACCACCACGCCGCAAAACCACCACCACTCCATCAGAACCACCAAATCATCACCACCACCCTATCATAAAACCACCAACACCACACCAGACGGGCACCACCACCACACATTAGATCCCCACCACCACACATTAGATCTCCACCATCACACACTAGATCACCACCACCATGTGGACCCTAGAAACCAACCGTTAATCTCAAACTTATAACAAACCCATTCGAAAACGTATATGGAACCCTTGAAAACGAGTATTGTAGAGGTATTAGTAGGGTTTGATATGCATTTTCGAAGTGGTATGTTACAAGTCCAATATTGATTGTCGATTTTGAGGGTTTACATGGTAGCGACGATCCGATGTGCGTGGTGGTGGTGGGCGCTCTGGTGTGGTGTTGGTGGCTTTGTGATGGGTGGTGGTGGTGGTTCTTTTGACCGGTAGTGGTGTGGTGGTTATTTTTGGACTAAATTAGCAAATACGCTCAAACCACATAGACTAAAATAGCAATGTATTTAAAGAGTATATATTAAATCAGGTTTAAAAAAAATAAAATAAAACATATATGTAAAATGATCAATATACCCCTACATTTAACGGAAATTTTGGATGGAGTTAACGGACTGGATGAATATGACAAGATTTGTAAACCACAGGGACCCAGATGCGAAAAAACAAACTATTGGATTAAAGTGATAATGTTCACCAAACCACAGGACGAAAATGACAATTTACTCTTGATTTTTTAGCTTGGGAAAGAGTAAATCTCGGTTTTGGTCCCTGTGTTTTGCAAATTGACTCCACTTGAGTACCAACGTTTATTTTGTCTCCATTTGAGTACCAATATTGAAAAAGTTCTCTGTTTCAGTCCAATTTTACAACGCCGTTTGAATGTGCCGTTAAATAGGAGGCACGCGCGCTGCACATGAGGGTATTTCGGTCATTTCATGTGTAAACGGTCTCTTTTGTTGTGTTTGTTGCACTCATATATATACACTCATATCTCCGTCCCTATCTCTCTCTCCCTTTCTCTCTGTGTGTTTGTTGCAGTTGATGAAAATGGTGATATGTTCATGTGGATCTCCAACAAGAATCATCACGTCTTGGACCTCAGCAAACCCGGGACGTCGCTTTCATTGTTGTGCTAACACGGTAAGACCTAAATTGTTAGGTTTCAAGATTATTGTATGTTTGTGAGTTGTGTTGACCCTCCTGTCTGTGCAGGTTACGAGTTGTGGGTTTATGAGTTGGGTTGACCCTCCTCTGTGTGCAAAGGCCACTCGAATTATATGCGGATTGTTGAAATCCAATAACAAATTACAAGCTGATTGTAAGAGCTTAGCATTTCAAGTGAAGAAACTCAAATTTGTATTAGGTTTAAGTTGGTTGTTCTTTGTTATGTATTTGGTGTTTAAATGATGTAATAGAACTTGCAATGGTAGTGGGCTTTGGTTTATGTATTTGGTGTTCAAATGATGTAATAGAACCCTGTAATGGCAGTGGATTTTGCTTGCAATGGTAGTGGGTTTTAGTTTATGTATTTGGTGTTAAATGATGTAATAGAACCCTGTAATGGCAGTGGATTTTGCTTGCAATGGTAGTGGGTTTTGGTTTATGTATTTGGTGTTCAAATGATGTAATAGAACCCTGTAATGGCAGTGCATTTTAGTTGCAATGGCAGTGGGTTTTGGTAATTGCATTTGGTGTTCAAAATATGTAAAAGAACCCTGTAATGGCAGTGCATTTTGGTTGCAATGGCAGTGGGTTTTGGTAATTGCATTTGGTGTTCAAAATATGTAAAAGAACCCTGTAATGGCAGTGCATTTTGCTTGCAATGGCAGTGGGTTTTGGTAATTGCATTTGGTGTTCAAAATATGTAAAAGAACCCTGTAATGGCAGTGCATTTTGCTTGCAATGGCAGTGGGTTTTGGTAATTGCATTTGGTGTTCAAAATATGTAAAAGAACCCTGTAATGGCAGTGCATTTTGCTTGCAATGGCAGTGGGTTTTGGTAATTGCATTTGGTGTTCAAAATATGTAAAAGAACCCTGTAATGGCAGTGCATTTTGCTTGCAATGGCAGTGGGTTTTGGTTTATGTATTACAAGCTGTTGTTATATGCTTTCAAATGTAACAAATGGTACACTACAGATGAAGTCAAATAGAACATGCCATAACCATAATGTTAACAAAATACATCATTGTTTAACAAACATAAGACAGTACAAAATACATCATTGTTCAACAAAAACTGATAAAACAACAACTAAACATCTTGTGTTGCTTGTGGAGCTTCCTGTGACACTTGTTGTGACCCCCCTTGACCAGTGCAGGATCTTTTGTTATGGCCCTTCTTGTTACACTTTGAACATGTAGTAGAATATCCCTTCTTAACAATCTTGCCCCTATCATTAATTTCACTCAATTCCTCTGCACTTTTCTTCCTTTTTTTTCTTGGCCTACCCACCTGAGTATGATGTTTTGGGGCTGTTAGAATTGTTGGGCATGCTGATGGAGTCCACAAGTCTCTCCCATTGATTGGGTCAATGGTGTATTGGTAAACATCTTTCCAAGTTTGAAGCCAATAAACTCTAGAAACCCATGACTCTGGAATTGTAGCCTCCTCACCCCCCTTTGAAAGATCCCATATGGCTGCCACTGCATGCTTACAAGGCATACCAGTGAGCTCCCATTTCCTACATGAACAAGTTTTCTTCCCCAAGTCAACCATTACTTGATCTAACCAAGGCCCACTAACCTGATATTTGTTTACTCCAGCCATGATGACATTGTACTCCGCAGCCTCAGATTTTATTGAATTAAAGATCTTAGTTGCATATGGTGTTAAAGGTCCTTCACACTTGGCAATCAACTTGTGGACTCCAACAATCCTTTTCATCATGTACTCCCTTATGTATTCTAAGCAACTAATTATAGGCCTATCTCTACCTCCTACCAATTGTCTGTTAAAGACCTCACAAACATTATTAAGCAGTATATCACACACTGCTCTTCCTGTAGTTATTACACCATAAAGAACAAGGTAGTTATTATAAAATAGCACTAATTATTTAGTTTTAACCAAATAAGAACATATATTACCACTAAAATAAGCTTTGCTCCAGTGTTGTGGGGGGATTTCTTTTAACCAATCATGCAAAGAACCATCTTGTTTTCTTACTGCTGCCATTGCCTTTTCAAATTAAGGGACTGTTGTTGCACTTGCACACTTCCACAATAGGTCCTTGTACATATGCCCTCTCCATTTAGATTTCCTATTCTCATGTATGTGTCTCAAGCAATACCTGTGCTCAGCAGCTGGGAGAACTTTCTTTAATGCAGGTATTAATCCCTATAACAGTTTTTATTTAAAACATTAATGAAAGTAATGATTGATAAGTACAGTGAACTTAAACGGATAAGTACCTTTTGCCTATCAGTGATGAAAGTGAAATTTGAATTAACAGATAGATCTAGATCATTAGCAAGTAGTTCCAAGAACCAAGTCCATGAGTTGGTGGTTTCAGACTCTACTATTGCATATGCAACAGGGTAGATGCCATTATTGGAATCAACCCCAACAGCAGTCAAGATTTGACCTGGATATGGACCCTTCATAAAGCATCCATCTAAACCCAGTAGATCCCTTCCACATGCCTTAAAACCAGATTTCATAGCACCAAGACATATGTAGATTCTTCTAAATTGTCTACTTTCACTTGCTGGATTGCACTCCCTTTCAACATCAATTTTTATAGTTGTCCCAGGATTTGATCTCAACAATTCATCACAATAATCCCTCAACAATTCATATTGTGCCTTGTAATCACCATGTACCTTATGAAGGGCCATCATTTTTGCCTTAAAGATTTTCTGAATTGAAATCTTTACCTGGTTTTTCTTTTGTAGCAGATCTTGTATGGCCTTTAAAGGTATAGTAGGGTTAGAATCAATTACTTGCTCCACTTCTCTTGCAACAGAGCTAACAGTATACATCCGTATCTCTCTTATCTGTAAACACTCATGTTGCTCAATGAAAGTCTTCACACACCACACATCTTCTTTATTGGTTCTAGATATATACAAAGTCCAAGGGCAAGTGGGCTTTGGATTCTTTTTCCTTGCTTTTTTATTTAATGCAGTTGAACCACCAGCTTTTGAAGATTCCTCACACTGCTGGGACCCACCATCTTTTAGAACATCTCTATTTTGCCCCTCGTTGCAAACAAAACTTGGATTATGCCCTTCACAAACAACCCTAAATCTACGGTTGTCATTTTTCACAATACGAAGTTGCCTTCTAGTCTCAATAGCATTTTTCTTAACTGCCAACTTGATTTGTTCTTTGTCACTTATAGTTTGACCAACATAAAAAGGGGCTGATGCAACTGCTTTCCAGATTTTTTTTCCCTTTCTCAACTGTTTTAATCTTTTGTTTAATGGAGTATCCTCATCTTCACTTAAACTGTCAAAGTCAGCCAGATCTATTTGTGCAGTCTCCTTATCAACATCATTATCTATTTCCATCTCATCTTCTACATCCATATCAACAGCTGCTCTAAATTCATTCATGTCCACCTCCACATCCTCTACCATGTTATCTTCATCAACAATAAAATCAGAATCCCCATCTACACTACTATCCATTTCAGCCATGTTAACTTCACCCTCAGCCATGTTATCCCTTTCATCTTCATCATTAACTTCACCCTCAGCCATGTTATCCCTTTCCCAGTCATTGTTATCCCTCTCAAAGTCATTATTATCCCTTTCAAAGTCATACTCATTCATAAACTGGGCTATAAATGTATTATCATCCATGACATTCACATGACCTTCACCAACAGCCTCATTAACATTCTCTCCTACATGATCACTAACATTCACATGACCTTCACCAACAGTCTCATTAACATTATTTACTTGACCTTCACCAACAGCCTCACTAACATTCTCTAATTGACCTTCACCAACAGCCTCACTAACATTCTCTAATTGACCTTCACCAACAGCCTCACTAACATTCTCTACTTGACCTTCACTAACAGTCTCACTAACATCTTCATCACTAGACCATGTGTTTGGACAATTTCAAACACATTACAATTATAAGGCCCAACATCAACAATCTCCTCAATCACTACTTCGGGAGTGGTCAAGCTCCGCCACTGTTTTTGGTAATCTATCATTATTACATCTGTGGTTAAGTCATCTGTGGTTAAGTCATCAGTATGCAATTTAAATGACATGTTGATAAAAATCATTTTACTAAATCCCCTTTTAAATCAAATATATTGGTTAACTAGTGCTTGAAACCCCTACTGATAAAACAATATAAGAAATGTTGTGTTTGGAGCCGTTAAGGGCTTGGAACCCTATGAGTTTGAAGCCCCTTATAATCATTATGTAATGGTGTTTGTAGCCCACTCATACCCATGTCATCATGTTTGAAGCCCCTAAAATATACGCTACGTATAGTCTAACCCATCAGTATGTTATGACTGTATTCTATCGAAAAAAACTTACCCATGACTATTAATCTAACGGAGTATCACTCGAGATTCACGCGGTAATCACTGTTACCCATGGATTAATGACAGAGTGACCATCAATAATAACAAGTTTTCCAGTAATTATGTTATTTAACATAATACTAAAATAAAGTTGGATGTGCCACATATTTTTCCTCAAGTTGGTGATGATGATGAATGAATAATAATTCAATGGATTACTTTTTGTGATTACAAACAATTTTAAATATTATTTACTACATATATATTATAGTAAGATGATACTACATATATGTAGTATAGAATCAGTTCGACACGTCAATTCTTTTATATTTTACTATATTAATATTATACTTAAATTAAAGATAAAATAATCAGTTTTTTAAAAAAATAATAACATATGAAAAAGTTAAAAGGATTTTAAAGAAAAAAATAAAAGTAGTTCTTAAGTTCTCAAATAACAATGAGTTCTCAAGTCATCCTCTCCCTACTTATATACATGTGCATCAATATTCATTATTAATTTATTATCACACGCATAAATCAAATGAAGGTGAACACAACTTTGGAGTAGGTTAGAGAACTCACATTTCATTTTTTATTTTCAATTTTATAAGTAACTAAAAAGCACATAAATTCTAAAAATATGTTATTTTTTCAAAACATCTCACATTCCAATTTTTATATTTAACTCTAATAGATTACATAATACTTCTTTATTTATTTTGCTAAATAAATAATAGCTCTCACATCTTATTTTTTATATATTATTATTGTTTTTCTTTCTTCCACTCACAAAAAGTATATAAAATTTTGCTAAATATATGAAATTAGAAGTTAGTCCAAATTTAATCCATATTTTATGGCATGTGATGGAGAGCTAATTTTCATAAAAACCATATATTTTTCTTATAATATATAGGTATGGTTAGTATAGAGAATAAGATATGATTGCTCTCAAACACATTACAATATAGGACTGGTAATTTCAGATAGTTAACATGCCAAGAAGTTAATAGGTTTTGTGTTTGAGCTTAATATGCTTTGTGTTATTAACAGGTTTTATTAACAGGTCGACACGTTTAAGACATGATAAAAATCATGTCTTAACAAGTTAAACACCTGTTAACTGTTAACGTATTTGTTTATATTATTAACTCATTTAAAATATTCAAATACATACATTTACAATATAGGCTATTGTTGTTCACATTCACTTTATTTAACCCCCTCTCATTTGCCCAGCCGCTTCAATAAAATACGACTATCATAGTAACAGTAACCAGGCTTCCAGCTTCTACCTGACACGTCTCTGGGTTGACGTACAGTTTGAACAATATTATTTGTTAATTAATATTTTTATTTGGCTTTTGTTTGAAATTTTTCAAGGATTATCATGTTAAGGATCATGTATTATTTAAGACCTTTATGGACTTTTGACATTGTTTAACTATAATTTTTATCGTGTCCCTTAACAAGTCTTATCATATAATCTGTATCTAAACAAGTTTTGTGTTTAAAAAAAATAACACGGTGAGTTATCATGTCATGTTCGTGTCATCACTTATCGTATTCGTGTCCAACCTGGTATGCCAGCCCTACTACAATATATATATGGCGTGTGTCAAAATTAATCACAGTGCCACTGAACCAACCGTGTGAAAGTTAAGTGGATCGAGATAAACTATTATAACTGCTACAATTAGAGCAATTATAATAGTGAATAATCATATTTAAGGAGTTAAATGCAACCTTGATTTACAGAACCACTTTTAACTACAGAACTAACAAATCATTAATCTATATAAATGTAAATTATAAACCATTAATTACATAAATGAAAATTAAAACCGGTGATATTTAACTGCTTTATATAGTTTATTATTATAAAAAACTCAAATTTTACTAATTTAATTTACATTTATATAAATCAATGGTACCTGTATGCAAAACTCATTGCAATAGCTAATCAAACTTGAAAAATTAAACTCACCATAATAATAGGTTAGACATAAGTCTGTAAGTGTCATACCGACCTTTTATATGGTTTATTTAATTTCTCCGACTAGGATTGTAAACTATTACTATATAATAAAATGTACAATATACTATCATTAATTTGTTATAAAACAACCAATGCAAATTGTTTCTGCATAAAAAAAATACATGAAACAGTGTCTCCAAGATTTGAATTTGATGAGACGTTCCTCTTCGATTTGAAGCGTGCTAGGGTGTGATCGCGTTGGCAAACTAACTAATCGAGTGGCGTGACAATTCATCATATCGAAGCCAATTTTTGGTAAAGATATGGCTAGTTGCCGAAATGTTTGGGATGATTACATAATTTTCTATTGCTTCATACTTATACAAACCCATGTTTGTGTAAATATAACAGAGATGTATGGAGCATGTGAAACTGCATGTGTAGTCCTTTCAAACCGCTGAACTTGCACCCAAAGTAGCTTACATATCTCTGATTTCTTTGTTGGCATTTGGTAGATTTAAAATACAGAAACTATATAACGAGAAAAACAAGATTATTTAAATAATGCATGCACGTATGGTTTGTCGCCTAAGGCCAACGTTTAAGATACCGTGTGTAAGTATTTTTTTAATGTTTACACGTGAACGAATATGATGCCCAAGTGTTTTTGAACTTATATTATGTTTCACGTAACTCCAAATCACATCCATGACGTGATTGCAACAATGCAACTCATATATATAGTTTAATACAAGCATCAACAATCCATTAATTGCTCCAATAATTCTTAAATAAATGCAACTTGAGGAAAAATATGTGGCACATCCAACTTTATTTTAGTATTATGTTAAATAACATAATTACTGGAAAACTTGTTATTATTGATGGTCACTCTGTCATTAATCCATGGGTAACAGTGATTACCGCGTGAATCTCGAGTGATACTCCGTTAGATTAATAGTCATGGTAAGTTTTTTTCGATAGAATACAGTCATAACATACTGATGGGTTAGACTATACGTAGCGTATATTTTAGGGGCTTCAAACATGATGACATGGGTATGAGTGGGCTACAAACACCATTACATAATGATTATAAGGGCTCCAAACTCATAGGGTTCCAAGCCCTTAACGGCTCCAAACACAACATTTCTTATATTGTTTTATCAGTAGGGGTTTCAAGCACTAGTTAACCAATATATTTGATTTAAAAAGGGGATTTAGTAAAATGATTTTTATCAACATGTCATTTAAATTGCATACTGATGACTTAACCACAGATGACTTAACCACAGATGTAATAATGATAGATTACCAAAAACAGTGACGGAGCTTGACCACTCCCGAAGTAGTGATTGAGGAGATTGTTGATGTTGGGCCTTATAATTGTAATGTGTTTGAATATTTTAAATGAGTTAATAATATAAACAAATACGTTAACAGTTAACAGGTGTTTAACTTGTTAAGACATGATTTTTATCATGTCTTAAACGTGTCGACCTGTTAATAAAACCTGTTAATAACACAAAGCATGTTAAGCTCAAACACAAAACCTATTAACTTCTTGGCATGTTAACTATCTGAAATTACCAGTCCTATATTGTAATGTGTTTGAGAGCATTCATATCTTATTCTCTATACTAACCATACCTATATATTATAAGAAAAATATATGGTTTTTATGAAAATTAGCTCTCCATCACAGGCCATAAAATATGGATTAAATTTGGACTAACTTCTAATTTCATATATTTAGCAAAATTTATATACGTTTTGTGAGTGGAAGAAAGAAAAACAATAATAATATATAAAAAATAAGATGTGAGAGCTATTATTTATTTAGCAAAATAAATAAGAAGTATTATGTAATCTATTAGAGTTAAATATAAAAATTGGAATGTGAGATGTTTTGAAAAAATAACATATTTTTAGAATTTATGTGCCTTTTAGTTACTTATAAAATTGAAAATAAAAAATGAAATGTGAGTTCTCTAACCTACTCCAAAGTTGTGTTCACCTTCATTTGATTTATGCGTGTGATAATAAATTAATAATGAATATTGATGCACATGTATATAAGTAGGGAGAGGATGACTTGAGAACTCATTGTTATTTGAGAACTTAAGAACTACTTTTATTTTTTTCTTTAAAATCCTTTTAACTTTTTCATATGTTATTATTTTTTTAAAAAACTGATTATTTTATCTTTAATTTAAGTATAATATTAATATAGTAAAATATAAAAGAATTGACGTGTCGAACTGATTCTATACTACATATATGTAGTATCATCTTACTATAATATATATGTAGTAAATAATATTTAAAATTGTTTGTAATCACAAAAAGTAATCCATTGAATTATTATTCATTCATCATCATCACCTTCAATATATCAAAGCGATCATGTTACGACACTCTCTGATGGTGCGCTCTTCTCCCAAACAACTCAAAACCTTTCACAACTCGTGCAGCCTAACCAAACTATTTTTGTCAAAGTCAAAAGCCGAAAGTGCATACATTGTAGTACTTTGAATGTATTTAGTAGTTTACTCGAAAGATTTCATTAGGTTTGGTTTTTATTTTTTCATTCTACATTTGATACTAGTACTATATATATGTAGTATGATGTGTTACGTATATGTAATATAACATACTACATATATGTAGTCCATCATATTGTATGTATGTTGTATATAATATTTCATATATCTAGATTGATAAATTACTCTGTTTATTTTTTTATATATACCAATATTATACTTAAACTAAATATTAAAAAATTATGATTTAATGATGCCATTTTTAAAAGGAAATAACATATGAAAAAGTTATCAACTTTTAAATTTAAAAAAGACGGAGTATTCAACTTCATTAAAATAAGTTCTTAAATTAAAATAAATTCTCAAAAACCTCTACCCTATAATTTTTTTTAACGGAAAATGTATAACCATACTTCGGAGCATAAGTGTTATCTTGGATCCATCTATCTGTTTTCCCATCGAAACCACGCCCCCAACTACTTCAAAAGAAAACCCACAACTGAAAAGCCTGGTGACGCAACATAAAACATTTTTTGCTCCGAATGAAAATTAAACCCTACCTTATATAACAGTATGTCTAAATCGTTATAATGATTAGTCGAGTCTTTATTAGTTAAAATTAATTCTCTTATCTAGTCTCTCAATCTTCGCAAGTGTCCATAGAATCTTTGCTAAGACCCAAGCACACACCACCATTTGGTGCGCACCACCACAATTTCACAACCCCAGTATAGTCAGAAATCAAAAGTTCTAGATGAAGAAATCAAACTTGAGTCATCGACGTCAAGAAAATATGATCCGTCATTGTCGGCTCTATGATAATAATTAGATAACATCCTTTATACAACTCAGAGAAAATACTAGATGCAAGATAATAGAAATTTTTGGTATTTCCCATAGCAATATCATATATGGAGTTGGCTATAAATCTAAATAGAACTTTATATAGATATAAACAAATTTTAATCATATAAAGGATCATGATCTTGCGACTAAGATAAATGATTAACCGATAACTTCAAGTTAACGAAAATAAACGTTACTTATTTCTCGTGAAGATATTGTAATACAATTTAACAAACATATACAATTGTTTAACGGTGAAATTTGATATATTGGTTGGTAGGAGTTTCATATGCGGTGCTTGTATATAAACGTTAACACTCTGTTCAACCAACAAACTTTACACACCATCTCTCACATACCATACTTATCATATATACATCATAAGAAACAAACGGACACAACTGATCAGCACAAGTTCAATCTAAAACTAACCAAAACAACAAGAAACCGAGTTACGCTCATCTTAACTCGGTCCTCATCTTCTATGAAAATGAAAACAACTTGGGATCATGTCATACCAAAACTAGTAACATGGTGAATCTGATGATGATAATACGGATCCTCCGTTCAAATTTGATATTTGATGCTACTTCAGTGATGCCCCTTCTTAAAACCCGAGAAAAAAACACTATGCGGTTTGTCCTTCTGCCCGTCTCCCGCATTCCCGACCTATCATCATATTCAACTTCAATATTGGAAAGAGAAGAGGTGGTTTTCGTGTTATAGATCAGCATACCTCTTTTGCTAAATGATTTAGTTTGTCTAGAATATCTGTAAAGTTGGGTCTTAATGTCGGGTTATGTTGCCAGCAACTCTCGAGCAACTCGGTGAGCTTCGGGTGAGTCTGCTTAGGGATAGTAGGCCTCAAACCCTGGTAATCCAAGTAAAATTCCGCTTAGTTCTTAGTTTGCAACACTTCAACTATAATTTTTCATTAGCATGTTTTAGAGCCAAAAGTACCTGTTGTACTACACCAATTGCTGCTTGTAATGGGGTTAAGTTTGAATAGGGTACCTGTGAAAAAAAAACAATATAAAAAATAAATCATAGATATATGGAAAATAAAAACTTTCTAGTTTGTTTGAAAGATATTTACTTCGCCTGTTAGAAGCTCCCATAGCACTATCCCGAAACTGAACACATCAGCCTTATGATCATATGGTCTATGCTCGATAACCTTCAATTCATAACCAAAACAAACCCAATACCGTGTGTAAAATAAACCGAAACTACTATTTAACTATATGTTGTAAATTGCAACGGAGAGACCCTCAATATATAGTAATAAAGCAGAAACCCTAGTGGGTCCATAGGCTAAATACGACTAACGCCTAATAATAAAATATGAATAACTATATTTAACACTCCTCAAGTTAAAAGCATACATGTTAATCATGTCCAACTTGTTACAAATAGAATTTAGAAACGTCATTGTTCCCCATGAATAGAACATCATCACTCCAGTCCCCATGAACTAGAACATCATCGCTCATGTTACATCTTGAACTGTCTTTGTGCATTGAATTCTGGAATCTTAATAGGAACAAAGATTTGGACTAGAACTTGGACAGGAACAGGGCCGCAATTAGATGGAAAAGAACCGCAATCTCGTACCAGAACACGAGCACGAACCAAGAACCAAAAACCAGGACAAGAGCAGGAGCAAGAATTCAGTATAGAAGCAAGAATTTGGAACAGGGATAGGTGCAGAAATTTAAAACAATAGCAGGAATCCGGAACAGGGGCAAGAGCTGGAAACAGGAACAGATAAAGAGCAGGGACAGTGCAGCAGCAGCACGCAGCCCTGTCTAGGGTTTGTGTCTTATCTTGAGGCTTAACTCTGATACCATGTAAAATAAACTGGAATAAATACTTAAATGAATGTTGTAAATTACAATACTTAATATACAGGAAAGAAATAAAAACCTTAAAGAAACCTAACTTGGGTTCATGGGCTAAGCACAACTAAACCCTAATAACAAATTTTAATAACTATATTTATCACTATGTGATAACAAAATGTAAAAATTAATCTTCTAGATCTAAATATCATATTCACTCGCACAAAACACAAGTTTCATCTCGTGAGAATGATTGCTTTAATGATTGGGAGTTGGGACTTAAGTGGGATCAATATATCCATTTGGGACCTTGTTCAAACACATTTCAAGAAACTGACTGTTAAAATACATATATATGTTATAGATGTGGCAAGATGGGTGGGTTAGGCTGGTCTAGCACCGGGTCATTAATATGAGTCTCTCATAGAGTTCGGTTAACATGAAAGCATTATTATGTGGAAACTTTTTTTATTATAACTTATGCTTTAAATATCTACAATAGAACTTATAATCACCAATTACTTTCAACTTGTTCCCTTCATGATTTTCTTTTGCTTAGCGCATTTGAGATTAGAAATAACCCAAATTGACCCATTCATATTACCACCCTAACATGTCCTGTGTGGACTTTGTGGTAAGCCAATAAGGGAAGTTAAATATTTGGAGGTCAGATAATGATGGAGATAAGGACGAAAAAATGTGCTTGGTATGAACATTTGTTTTTTTATCTTCTTTACTACTTATAACATTTTACTCCTAAAAGTATCACATGTGGCATGCACATGAATAATGCAAGTAATTGGTTCTAACATGATGGTTTGAAGTTTAAGCAATTGTTGCAGTTGGTTTTCATAATTACTCTAACCATTCATATGATGCCAAAAAAGTATACGAACAGTCCTGAAAATCCAAAAAGAACACAGTGATATACTAATTGAACATTCAAATTTTGACACACCTTAAATGAAAACAGTCATACCTCGGGTGCCATCCACCTGTACGTTCCGGTTTCGGCAGTCATTACTCCAGATTCAGTCTGAACCCTGGCCACTCCAAAATCAGCAACCTTCACCACCTATCCGTAA
The DNA here is from genome assembly GCA_024085815.1 of Flaveria linearis. Classification (NCBI taxonomy): domain Eukaryota; kingdom Viridiplantae; phylum Streptophyta; class Magnoliopsida; order Asterales; family Asteraceae; genus Flaveria; species Flaveria linearis. The sequence goes on along the minus strand of CM044002.1, from coordinate 43,452,011 downwards.
AAACTATATCGTAAAGGAAGATTGAAGTATGCAAAACATCGTTGTCAAAAAAACCTAAAAGAGTTACTCTATTGAACCAAGTGAAGTGCATGCATAAGGACAAAAACAAACAAACATATTCAGCAAAAACCCACTAATGGAGTAGGGTCTGGGGGATTGGGATGAACGCAGACCTTACCCCTATGCCGTGGGATAGAGAGGCTGCTCCTGGAGAGAACCAGGTCTCATAGAGCAAAAAGATCATACAAGAGAGAAACAGTAATACATAATTACATACAAACAACACACAATAAACGCAAACAAATCTATCAATAGCAGTATATAACAGAACAGGAAGACATAATGCATAAGGAGAAAAGAGAAACCGAAACCCTGAACAAATGTTCCTGGACATTTATTTTGTAATCATGTAGATTAAATTCTTATCACTAACATGTTATCATCTACAAACCACACTAGGTAAAAACAATAAATGTATTCACTAGAGAAACTGTTCTGATTTTTTAACAAAGAAGAATTCAATAAAATCAATCAACAGCACAAAGCTATAACATTCAGTAAAAAAGGGTACAAAGGTAGGAAGTTACATAAGAACATATTGTGAGGTTTTTATTGGTTCCCAGAGGAAAATCATAAGCAGTCAATACAAAAACAGTTATGTATATAGAAAAGAAAATAAATGACAATCCATACCAAGTTTTTTTAATAGAAGCACATAGGCATTGGGGTAGTTCTTACTTCGTGTTCATCCATCAGAAGATTGGCAGTTTTCAAGTCCCGGTGGATTATATTATTTTGGTGCAGGTAGCTCATGCCTTTGGATATATCAGACGCTATTTTTAGTAACAAAGGAAGTTTAAATGATCCATTCTGCTTGTGCAGAAAGTTATATATGCTTCCCCGTGCCATGAACTCTGATGAGAGAAAAAATCATTACCATTAATATTATTGGCAAAAAAAGATTAATCTATGAACTCAATGCAATATTGCCAAGATCCAAGTGATCAACCCCTATGAATATAGTTGTACTATTTTTTTGTATGTGAAACACTTAAACTTCCTTTGTATAATAATACACTTACATATTTATACCATTTATGCATTTGTATATCTAGTCTAATAAAAACACTAACACATTTATCGGTGTACATTGTACAAAAGAACCAGGAACAAAATCAAATGCAACTCAAATACATAAAACTGAATACAGTTGGGTGATGCATCACAAACTAGCAACGAATTAAACTGCTAATAAAATGAACCGAGTGTATAAAATCAATTGTGGTACCAGTTACAATGCAGAGTTTTGTAGGATTGGTACATGCTCCAATGAATTGAACAACATTCTTGTGTCTAATCTTCCTGCCAAGATATGGGAATATAAGAGAAACATAGCCAAATGTCAAAGAAATGAAAATTCGTATGGAATAATAACACACATTTTCAAACAAAGAGAAAATATTTGAATGGAATATATATTGCCAACTTAGTAATGGGAATGCAACTAAGGACCAAATAGAACATGAACTTTTAGATAAATGTATGCCATGTCAAAATGTACAATAAACTCAAAAAGAGAAATGGGAAACCCTTTTCTGAGCCTAAAGGAGTCAACTGAGAGCATAAAATATTGTTTTAGGTAATGGAAGTGTTAGAAGAATCAATCTGAAAAACATATTCTTCTGTAAATAAAGATTACATACCAAAGTTCTGACCAAATATATCTTTGGCTGTTCAAAATACGTTAAAAAAAATGAAACCAAATCTGAGAAGCAAAGTTGACACATAACTACTTATATCCGCAATTGGCAGCTAGAGCAAGAAAATTTCAAATATTCCACCAATATATTATATATATTACTAGCAAAGTTATCTGCAAGCATTAACTAGAAGAAAACCAAAGTCAAAGTAAATACAAACCTCATAATAAAAACTTCCTGAGAGAATTCTCTTAGCATATCTGCATCAATGTGTTCTGGCTTAAGAACTTTAATCGCCACTTCTTGACTACAATATGTGCCTTTATATCTGGAAAAGAAATTTACAATTACTAAATCCAAGAAATTTTTGCAGATTTTAGACAAGATTTAGAGTTCAGATCCTTACAGATCACCAAAAGTACCCGATGCCACTTTATTTTCAAATTTCAGCAGATTGGCATCAATTTCCCACACATCAGTTCCATCAGTAGGTATTTTCACATGACCATTTGAAGGCATAGAGGTGCTTGGTATTGGAACATTATTAGAAATAGTGGCTGAAGAATGTTTTCCTTCCTGCAGAAAAGTTGTAAATTACATGAATTAGCAAGCATAATGTTGCAAAAGACTGTAAGTGTTTAACAAGAAACTACCTCCGCCTTCATTATTTTCTTTGCTATTGCATTCCTGAGCTGTTCGGTTTCCTAAAAGTTGCCAAAACAATCAGTACACACTACACATATAAAAGATTCCAATAAATTCTCCATAACCAACAACTGCTGCTTAAAACTTCTTACCTTTGCTAGCCATGAATGTTTTTCATTTCAGAATAATAATAGCATACACAACAATGAAAAAATTGACCATTTATGAAAAATTCTCTTTTATTGAATATTGTTTCAGTGATATAGAGACAACTAAGACCATACCTCATGAGGCCATCCATCAACGACAAAGACATCCAATGAGAAGCCATCAGCGGTGGAGAAAGCATGTGCTTCTTGAATGTTCAATCCAACCTCAGAAAGTAAAGAAGTCAACTGCATAATTGATAAGTCATAGCTTAATCATGATCTCTTACTATAAATCCCACAATCAAGAAAACTAAAACCTTATTTTATAGAAGTTATCATGCAAATATGCAATTAACTAGTTTTCCATCATTCAAGTGTAAAGTCCATAACACTGAAGCTAAAACCACTCAAGTTTTGACTTCCATCAACACGTAAAAGTTCATAAATCTCATTCATAAACGTAAAACTAACTTTTTAGTATTTTATATAATAAAAAAATTTAATACCTGACTCAGGAGTTTTGGTCTATCGATCGTCGAAAACGTGATCTCGTGCATAGGCCTGCATTATCCGGATCCATTAAAGTATTGTTAGTGGGTCACTATTTTATAGTAATAAACTAAAAACTTGAGGAACTACTAAGAATAACAGTACAAAGTTTGACAATCTGTAGAACAAATGGGATCAAGTTAAACAATTTGGCAAAACTATAAAAACAATGAATGTCTGTAAGTCATAATTATAAGAACAATGGCTTAGATTTACAACATTTAGTATGTACGGTAGTTAATCATACACAATTATTAATTATTAATTGGTATATACCTTGTTAACCTATAATACGCCATCATACATAATTTCCAAAATCAAACTGTTGATGGATTTAGAGCTGTTCAGAAAAAAATTGGAAGCAGATATATGAAACATGCATTTTAGAAATATAATTTTTTGACAAAAGTAGAAAAAGTCCTAAACTAACTAATATGAATAAAGCTAGCTTTAATAAATTGTAAACAATCAAACAATATGATGTTACACGCTTGACTACTTTAATCAGCATTAGCAAGTTACAAAGTTTTATGAGTTAAAAACAGATTACCTGGAAAAGACTGAAGTTGAATTCACATCGCTGTCGGTATAATTATCATGATGATGTCTATTGACTTTAAGTGCAAGTGCTTCAAGATTTTGTGCTGAACCAAAAGAAGGCGGGGGGTGCAATCTAAAGAGAGCATAAATCATGGGGGAGATGAAGAAGAGCACAACGAAGAACAATAAGTTAGAAAAGAAAGTACTTGTAACCCTAGCAAATATTTCAGAAAACAACAGAATTCAAACTATTAACACGTAAAAAGAGTAACAGCATCCAAAACTAAAGCAGAGAATAACACATAGTTTTGTTATGTCAATACCCGCTTTTGCTACTGCAAGTCAAAGGACTTTGAGCATCTTCTTTCATTGAGAATTCCATATTGTCCATATCAGGTGTGTTCTCATCTAAGGTAGGATGAACCTATACAAAATTTACCTTGCATAAGACAAAAGTAACATCAAGAAATAATCAAGAAAGCGGCCTGGCAATATTCCAGAAATGCCTAGATAATGCTTATGAGTCCCTTACATATATTCATATCCGAAAGAATTAGAGCATATTGTTGAACTTTAAGAAAATATCATGTCCATCTTTTCTAGTGAAAGGGGTATTAGTCTCTAATTAACTAATATTTAACAGAAAAACTACAAAAGCAAAAGTAAATCTAATCACATCACTTAATAACAAACTTCCTAACTATTAAATAACCCGAATCAATATAACTGGCCCAATCAATATAACGATAAGTGAACAAATTCATGTTATCAAAATGCTGAAAGAATAACCCAGGGCCAATGTTGAGTTTAACATACTATATGAAATGTATCAAGTAGGAATACAAGGACTGAACATACTATATGAAATGTATCAAGTAAGAATACAAGCACTGAAGGAACTCACTCAAGAGTGAGCAGCAAAATAATGGTCTTGACATGTGAATGCGATGTCAATAAACGTGTGGACATGTGATTGTGATGTTAATTAACTTGTCAGGAATTGTTTAAATTTGTGGCATTTTGATAAAAGAAATGGGTTATCAAACCACAACTCAGTTTGCAGTCTCTTTTGGTGCGTTTCAAACACAGTGTACATTTATGCCTTTTTCTTTCTCAGGAACAGTAACAGATCCTTAATGAAATGATATGTAGATTAATTGACTTAAGGATCTAAGCCCAATTTATCCATATTTTATCTTCAACTTTGTTAAGGCTTTAATGCCAGTTTTATTTTGCAATAAAAAAAGTAACAAACTTCCATGTTATCAAACAACCGTCCCCTTAACCTCCTGAATGCACCTCGACTTGTACTCTGCCCAGTCCATGATTTACATTTGACTTTGATAGCTTATGTATGCTCATATAAAAGAGTAACCGCCAAGTCAGATTATTTAAAGTTGCATGTTGGAGTTGCATCATTCATAGACAATAAGTCAGCTGATTAAGAAACTGAAATTATATATTCTTAATTGACAAGATGCCTCTTGTTATCAAACCAAGGCATTTCATGAGATAAGCCCACAACACATGCCTCCTAGATCTCTACTGACCACCCGTCTTAACTCTTAATCAATCGGTTTACATGACAGAAAACCAGAATCACTAAAAGAATAAAGAGAGCCTACAATGAATCCATATCACTATCTTCCGTTCATTAAAACGTTCAGAATCGTTAAGATCAACCCCATGCTTCCATTTTGAAGTAACAGAGCAGGATGAACAGAACAGAACCGTAAGTGGGATACCGCAATTTACATCCATAACAAAAACTAAAGCCTCCCAGAAAATTGTTATAGAAGTTTAAGTGAAAGGTTCAACGCAAAGGCCAAACCATATATCCATCCAACAAAATTTCACACTTGTAAAGTTCCTAAGCCAAGAGTCACTGAAAAAAACAAAGAAAAATATGCAAACCAAAACAATAAAACATGCCCTACTTGCTAGTGAGTTAAGCTAACATACAAAATTACAAATCCAAAATCACAATTACCTGCACTAAACGGACTTCAAATGCAGGTCTATTAGCAGGATCTTCTGCCATCTGCAAAACTCTCTTATGTGTGATCACATCTTCCGCTCTCTCCACGTTCACATCCAGCGCATATCTGTCATCACAAATTACACCACGTCAATTCACAAAACCCCTCATATTCAACAAAAATACAATCCAACTGATACCAATTACCTAGGAGGAAGGCGATTGAAGTGAATCCAGAGCTGGTCTTCGAAATCAGGCAATCTCGTATCATCATGATTCATGTCGTACAATCGAGTGAGTACGTCGTTGTAAACCTCGAGTTTCTGGAGTCGTTTTCGGTTGTTTTTGGGCGATTCCACCGCCCTGCTACCGCAGCTTTCGTTGTCCTCCATCGCCATCGATGATTCCACCGAGTCGCCGGAATCGGAATCGGAATCGGAATTGGTGAGGGTGAAGGTCCGTAGGTGAGGGTAGGGTGCTAGTATACGCCGGAGCTAGTGGGCTATGATCGTATCGGACCCACCACCGCTGCTGATTCGGATTCGCGTTGTTTCTCAGTAGTTTGATGCTTATCTACACTATGGTTTGAGAGCGACCTTCATATTCAAATCTATACAAATCTACTGTTTATTTAGTGACGTGTGTTAACTATTTGTCAATTTATATAAAATATTCATGCGTTAGTTGCAGTAAAATTGCTTTGGGGTCATATGTTCAATTGCTGGGTTGGATCGCTCTGGGTTGACACAGGGGTTTTTTCGGTCGTAGGTTTTTTTAAAAAAAATTGGATGTGTCGTCTCGTTTAGAAAATGAATTATTAGACCTGATTAAAATTATACATATCTTTTGACGCATGTTTGTACATATATGGTTAAAAAAAACTATTTGTATTCCTATTAGAAGTAAAAAAAGGAAAGTGTGTTGATTTATGATTAAGATGCCAACTCAATCCATACTTTATGTTATTAAGCCTAAGGTTCAATGTGAATTTTTTGTTCAACTAATTTTTCATGTTCATTTTGTTTTAAACTTTTTTATCTATGTTTGAGATCTTGTAATTTCTTGTTTTAATAGTTTGTTTCTTGTTCGGTGTTTGTTTTGTGAATGGGGTATACTTTTCGTGGCCCCGGCATCTTGTTAGTATCTTTGTTCTAATAAACTGTTGTCGTTAAGAAAATTATATATGTTTAAGATGTTTGTAACCTATTGTTCAAGCATGAAAAAATGGGTAGATAGCATCTAATGATGTAAAAATCTTTTACATATCTACCATCATTTATAATTATAATCATTTATCATTCATTTTTTTAAATCATTATAAATTAACCATTTTACATTTTTAACTTACTCAGCCGTCCTCTCTATTCTCAATAGTTCTCGAAACCAACATGGAAGATCACACTCCTTTCAGCAATTGGTAAACGATGGCACCAAGCCAAACCCGAGTGTCAATGATTACAATTGGTTGGCATACCCACAATGATGGGAAGCCATGAATATATAGAAAAATAGATTGCACATGAGTACATAAACAAAATACAATTTGCATACAAGGACAAATACATAAATATATACTATTTACTAATATCCCCCCGCAAGCGAAAGGGGGGCGATCGCAGGCCAAGTTTGGCACGAAATATCTCAAACTGAGGACGAGAGAGACTCTTTGTAAAGATGTCGGCAACCTGAAGCTTGGTTGGAACAAAGCATGTGTGCAACTTCCCTGATGAGACGAGTTCCCTGATGAAGTGGTAATCAAGATCTAGATGTTTGGAGCGTTTGTGGGACACAGGGTTTTGAGACATGAACAAGGCACTTTTGTTATCACATAATAGCGTGGGCCTATCAGGAGGAAGAGCATGGAGCTCTTGCAGAAGGTGGGTTATCCAGATAATTTCTGTAGTAGTATTGGCCATGGCACGATATTCAGATTCACAACTTGATCTAGCAACAGTTGATTGTTTCTTAGCACTCCACGATACAAGATTGCCACCCAGGAAAATGGAGTAGCCATATGTGGAACGACGAGTGTCAATGCATCGGGCCCAGTCAGCATCAGAGAAACCAAGAATAGTGGTGCTTGACGGTTTAGTGTAGTATAATCCCATAGAAGTAGTACCTTTGACATACCGGAGAATTCGTTTGACACTTTGTAGGTGAGTTATGGTGGGATGTTGCATGAACTGACTAACCTGATTGACTGCATATGATAAGTCAGGTCGAGTGATGGTGAGATACTGAAGAGCACCAACAAGAGAACGATAGTAAGTAGGATCTGAGCAAGGGTCACCGGAGGCACGAAGAGATTCATTCGTAACAAGGGGAGTGGGCATAGGTTTGCTGTCAAGCAGTCCGGCACGAACAAGAATGTCATTAGCATACTTAGATTGACTGAGAAAAAGACCATCCGTGGTATAGGTGACTTCAAGGCCAAGGAAGTAGTTGAGGTCACCTAAATCTTTAATGGCAAACTCCTTGTTTAGAGAAGAAATAATCTGGGATATAACAGATTCTTGATTACCTGTAAGGATGAGATCATCAACATAGACAAGTAAATATATAACACACGAGTCACGTTTAAGGATGAATAGAGATGTGTCTGCCCGACTGCAGGTGAACCCATTGTTAATTAGAAAGGTACTTAGTCGATGGAACCAGGCACGAGGGGCTTGCTTAAGCCCATAGATAGCTTTGTTTAAACGACACACGTGGTTGGGAAAGTGAGGGTCAACAAAGCCAGGAGGTTGCTCCATAAAAACTTCTTCATTGAGGGTGCCATAGAGGAATGCATTATTAACGTCCAGTTGATGAAGCTTCCAGTCATGTATAACTGCCAAGGACAGAACAATACGAATAGTTGCGGCCTTGACAACTGGGCTAAAAGTGTGTTCAAAATCCACACCAGGAATTTGGCTAAAACCCTGAGCCACAAGGCGAGCCTTGTGACGTTCAATGGAACCGTCAGAGTGAAATTTTGTGCGAAACAACCATTTAGACCTAACAACATTATGATGTGATGGACGGGGAACAAGGGTCCAGGTGCGGTTTTTATGAAGGGCGGATAGCTCGGTATGCATGGCCTCAACCCAATGAGAATGTTTCATTGCTGTTTTATAACCCTTTGGAGCAGCCGTAGTAAATAATGCATAATAAAGATTGTGAGAGTGTGTGTGAGAGAGATCTGCATGATGTTTGGGTTTAAAAATTCCGGCTTTAGAGCGAGTTATCATGGGATGGGTGGCAGTGGATGAAGTGTGAGTAGGAGGCAGGGCGGAAGGCGAAGCTGTGGCAGGTTGGGTTGGAGCTAGTTGGTCGACATGGGACAGATCGGGGGTAGATAAATCTGAAGAAGTTGGTTCGGTTGGAAGAGGTTGAGTTTGAATTGGGGTTTGCGAGAGTGAAGGTGCCACCGCTGTGGGTGGGGTGGTAGGAGATGGTGGAGGGGAAGGAATAGTTGATGAGGGTGGTGTATTTGGCTGGGTTTGTACCGAAGTGGGTTGGACCGGAAAGGAGTGGTCATCATAGCATGGTTGAGATGAGGCAGTAGTTGAGGATTTGTGTGAAAGTTGAGGAACAGAAGGTTGTGGGATGGTTGAGGGATAAAATTTAGATGATTTTTCAATTATGAAGGTGTGCCAATTTAAGGGGGTGTCACTATGTTGGCTGCTAGCACCATTTAAGGGAAATAATTATTCATCAAATCGTGCATGTCGCGTGACATATACCCGGGAAGAGACCGGGTCAAGACATTTGTAGCCTTTATACTTATTGCAATAGCCAAGAAAGAGACACGGAAGGCTACGAGGCGCAAGCTTGTGTTCGGAGTAGTCACGAAGGTAAGGGTAAACCTGGCAACCGAAAGGTTTAAAGTTGCTATAAATAGGTGATATTTCAAATAAAAGCTCATAGGGAGATTTGTTCTCCAATAACTTAGTTGGCAACCGATTGATGGTGAAAACGCCGGTACTAAATGCATCCACCCAGTAGGACGGAGGCATATGACTTTTAAATAGAAGGGATAATCCTGTTTCAACCACATGTCTATGCTTTCGTTCCGCACGCCCATTTTGTTGAGGGGTGTACGGGCACGATAAGCGATGAAAAGTTCCATTTTTGTTCAATAATGATTCAACCCGATGGTTTACAAACTCCGTACCACCATCGCTTTGAAATATTTTAACATGTCGGGAGAACTGAGTTTGAACAAGTTGTAGAAAAACCTCAAGGATGCTTGCGAACTGACTTTTAGTTTTTAGCGGATATAGCCATGTAAAGCGAGAAAAGTCATCTACAAATATCACATAATACCGATAACCATGTACCGAAGTGACCGGTGATGGGCCCCATAGGTCACAATGAACCAAATCAAGCGGATGTGAGGCGCGTTTCTCATTTATCTCAAATGGTAGGCGGCGGCATTTAGACATTTCACAAGCGGAACATAAAATGGGCTTGGGTAATAAAGAAGTAAGTTCAATGCATCCATTTTTATTTAAAAGTGAAATGGTAGAAGAGGAAACATGTCCCAAACGTAAGTGCCACAATTCAAAGGATGCTTTTAAAGCTTGACTTTTATTAGCTAAAAAAGCCTTAGGTCCCGTGTGCAACACATATAGTCCATCTTCACACCGACCTTGGGCGAGAACCTGTTTCGTCACCCGATCCTGAATATAAAAATGTGGTTGAGAAAACAAAACATCCAATAAGTTATCCGACGTCAATTTGCTAATAGATAAAAGATTGTGTGTGAGATGCGGAACCACTAAAATGTCTTGTAAATGAATATTTTTAGCAAGAGTAGATAGTCCAATATGAGAGACCGGTAGAGTGTTACCATTTCCAAAGGTGACCTTAGTGTCACTCTTGATGTTGGGACTTTTGTTGATGGATGTAGGTGAGTTAATCATATGATCCGTGGCACCAGAATCAACATACCAATCCGGTCCAGAAGAAGTGACGTGACAACGAGCATGAAACGCACTAGCAAGATCATCTTGTTTAACATTAGATTGAGATGCAAACCTGTTAATATCGGGACAGTTATTAGCAAAGTGGCCTTCCATTCTACATAGTTGACATGTAGGATTAAATCTCCCACGACCCCGACCACCGCCACGAGTACCACGATGACCCTGACCACAAAAAGGACGATGAGAACGAGTGTTGAACGCAACATGAGGGGTGGAGTCTGATCCATGTAAGGATTGAATGAAGAGTTCATGGCTTTCTGCTTGCGGGAGAAGGTCACGGAAAAGGGGTGGTGGTTTGGTGGCACGTATAGCGGTCGAAAAATTCTCGAACGAAGGGCCGAGACCACGGAGGAACCAGTGAAGCTTGTCACACTCATCAACGGGATGTCCAACGGCGGAGAGTTGATCACAAACGTGCTTGAATCGATGACCAAAGTCGGCAACCGAAGCGGTGCCTTTGGTAATATGGCGGAGTTGGTCTTTGAGATTTTGAATACGTTCAATGGATGTGTTGCTATAGGCATGTTCCAGGGCCAACCAAATGGCGCGGGCAGTGAGATGGTCGATGGCTTCAGGAGCCGTTTCTTCGGAAAGGCTAGCATTGAGAATGAGGATAGTTTGTTGATCAGCAAGGTTCCAAGCATCAAAAAGAGGATTTGGAATGGTTTTGTCATCTTTGGTTAAAGTAGCAGGTGGAGGGAGGCTAGACCCATCAACATGGGAAAGAAGTTTTTGAAAGGTGAGTATGGGAAGCATTTGGTTTCTCCATAGCAAATAGTTGGTGGGTGATAGCTTGATGTTGAGCATGTGGAGAATGGTGTTGAGGGGAGCATTTCCATCGGCATGAGCAGAGGAGGAGGAGGCCATTGTTGGCAGAGAAGGGAGAGGAGAGAAATCAAAGGGTAGAGGAAGAGGAAGAGGAAGGAGTGGCTCTTATGATACCATGTCAATGATTACAATTGGTTGGCATACCCACAATGATGGGAAGCCATGAATATATAGAAAAATAGATTGCACATGAGTACATAAACAAAATACAATTTGCATACAAGGACAATACATAAATATATACTATTTACTAATACCGAGTCAAACCATGACTTCAAACACAAACTTCGGTTTTCAACAATTTCAACATTTTACACCCTTTCAACATCCAAGATTTGATATTCAACAACCAGCCTTTGTTTCTACTCAATCCTCATTCATATATTCTTCATCTTCTCATTTTGCTGAGAATCCTTATCCAGTGTCCAAAAAGAAAAAAAAACATAGTGTGGTGTCAACTTTCAAGCCTAAAATTCAAAGATGGACCAAATAGGAGGAACTTCTAGCACGTGTTTATATTCAAATCTTATTGATTATTGATTCACACACGACAAACAATTAAAAGTAAAATCTTAACGAAATCAAACACTATTTAAAGAATCAAATATACAACTAAGATGTAATACGAATTTGATTAAATAAATAATAGATCTTTGTTTTATATATGTTAACTAGTTTTAGAAAACCCGTGTATTACACGGGTTGAATAAATAAAATATTAATATAGTAAAACTTATGAAAAATAAAATTATATTTTAAAATATGATATGACTGAAATTACATATAAGTAAGCACTATAAGTAATAAAACAGTGATATCAACATTTTATAACTTTGTTTTTAATTTTTTTTTAAATAATATTTTGTTCTAAAACAAACCGTATAAAAATATCATTTTTTAAAATATTTTATTATCATAACTCCTAACCTAAATTATTTTTGGTTTTTAAATAATTTACTTTTTAAAAATAGTAATTTTATAATATATCATATTTTTAACAAAGTTTGATATTTTAGAAAAAAATATTACTTATAAAAATTTATTTATTTTTGAAATAACATTAATAACAAATATTTTTCTTAATTTATAAAAAAATATTTTAATCTAAAAAGATATTAAATAATATTATTAGTAATTATGGTAATTATTTAATAGGAGAGAGAGGCGGGAAAATTTTGGTGAGGAGAATTGTGATGATAACACGTGTCATACCAAGTTACTGTTTTATTATAATAGATAGATCGACTAACAATACCTGAAAGGAAAAAATATATATATATTAGGTCCCCACTAGAATCTTTAAATATGACCTTAGTAAGAAAAATTTATGTCGTAAAAAAGATTTATAATAATGGATCATGCTTTATTGTTATTTATTTGAGAAAAATATAGAAATAGCCCATGTGATTTGATCATATTACAAGTTTAGTTATCATATTTTAAAAATTATTAGTTCAAATATTAAGAATTTAGTTGCAAGTTTAGTCTCCACCATTAGTGTTTAGTTTTTAACAATTTGAGGATTAAATATGTAATATAATCGAACCATAGAGACCAATTGTGTACTTTTCTAAAATTTTAAACAATATTAAAAAAGAGTAAACTACACGGATGGTCTCTGTGCCATGTCTAAATTGTTGTATTGGTCATTATGTTTGGAAAATTACAAAGTTAATCCTAGAGTATGCGTAATGTAACATTTTGGTTCTGGAGATGGATGTACAGTTAATTTTTCTGTTAACTTTTAAAAAATAAGAATAAATAATTAAAATTTTAATATTAGTAGGCCTCAATCCTATTTTAATAAACAACATATTTAATTAACGCACCTCACTCCTTCATCTACTACCACCATCGTCTTCCCTGCCAGTCGATCACCACTACTACTAGCGGCATGCCGCCACCACTATTGCAACCATCTCTCTCTCTATATATATCTCTCTCTCTCTCTATATATATATATATCTCTCTATATAACTCTCTTCTGATCATAAACCATCGACCACTACAATAACCCCTTCAAACACCATTGTTGGCAGCCATCGCCACCCATCTCTTCCACCTTAATTTGATAAACCATCGTCTCCAATCATCATCCTTTACTGTCTATCTATGCAACAACAAATGCCCAACCACGACCTTCAATCATTGTAAGTGTTTTTTCGGCTAAATCTAGATTTCTTCCGACGAAATGCAGTTTCAAATATGGAAGGCGATAACTTGTTTTAGGTTAGGATATGGTCGTGGTGGGCGATGGTTGTGAAGGAAACGACATGATGGTGGTGTTAGGCGATGATTGTAAAGAAGAAAACGTGATGGAGATTGTGGTGGTGAGGTTTAGGGTTGCGCTGGTGGTGACCTGAGTGATGGTAGAAAGTGGGATGCGGCAATGTTAAAGGTCATGATCTGATGGGCTATCAGGAGAGGGTAGCTGATGAGGGTGGCTGATGTAGGGAGGCTGTCGGTGGTATGGAGTGGGTGATTTACTCTCGAGTAATGTATTTTTTTTATGCTTATTGTTTTTAATGTATTTATTTCTTTTACTTAGATTAAGGGATACTTTAGTCATTATACATAATTTAACAGAAATAGTTAGTTGTCCATCTAATTCAGTGACCAAATCTGTTATGTTTATGCATATTTTTTAACTAACCTTTTAGTTTTCTAAACATGAAGATCAAAATCGCAATTTAAACATACCATGGAGACCATCTGTGTAATTTACTACTTAAAAATCAAATAAAATTTTAAATTTAAAAAAAGTTAAAAAAATAAGTAAACGTTAAAAATAAAATTAATCGTTAAAGATGAAATAATGGTTAAAAAATAAAATCAAATTTTAAAAGTAAATAAAAGTAAAAATAAAAAATTATATAAAAATTTAAAGGAAAAACTCAAAAGGAGAAGCATGATTGATTTATTTTTATGAAGTCTATATGTCATGCTTTAACAAAAAAATTAAAAAAACGTTCTGAAAGTCCTAATCCAAAAAACAAAGATATGAAATCAAACGGTTTTTGTATTTTTTTTTAACTTTATATTGATTTTTTGAATATTTATATTTTGAATTTTATAAACATTTATTTTATCTTATTTTTAAGTTTTATTAGATTTTTTTTAATTTTTTCACTTTTGTTTTAATTATAAGATTTTATTTGATTTCTTATACTTTTATTAGATTCTAAGTTCGCAATTTAATATTTTTTATTTTTTATTTTTTATTTTTTATTTTTTATTTTTTATTTTTGCAGTATTATCTTTTTATTTGATCTTTTGATTTTTTGAATATTTAAGAATTTTTTAAGGATATATTTGATTTCTTACACTTTTATTAAAGGGTTAAAAGCATATTTTCCCTCTAAAACTCTTTAATCTCCCTACTCTAATAAAAAGGTATTTAGGAGGACACATGTCAACACCATATTACTTCTCAATAATTTTTTCCCGCCTCTCTCTCTTATTTAATAATAACATTAATTACTAATAATATTGTTTATATTTTTTATTAAAATAGTGTTTTAATAAATTAAGCAAGAGATATTTTTACTACACTTATTTCTAAGAATTTTTTTTTTCATAATTTAGAAAACTTTTTAAAACATCAAACTTTTTAAAAAATATAAAATATTTTTATAAATGGTGTTTTTAAAAAGTAAAACCTTTATAAACAAAAAATAGTTAAAATTGAGAGTTATAGAGGAAGTTTTTAAGTATCACATTTTTAAAATGTTTGTTTTAAAATAATTTTTTTTATTTATTATAAAAAAGATTTTAATCATCTTTTATTTTTAAATATTGATTTATAATTAATAAATTTTATTCTATTTATTTCTTTTTATTCAATCCGTGTAATACACGGGTTTATTAAAGCTAGTAGCATATATACCCAAGCAAAAAATTTAAATGCATATATCCTCCTACAAAACCTCATAATTGATAAATTTACTCATTTCCATTAATAGTAGTTTATGTAATAACTAATTTGCCCTTATTTTTACTAAAAACTTCATAATTGGCAAATTTCCTTATACGAATCTTATAATTAACAGATGGATTAAAATCATATTTATCCCTCTAAAACTTTTTAATGACATATAAAACTTTTTAATGACATATATACCCGTCTGTTAGTGTTTATTAATTTTTTTAAAAGGGCAATATTATCATAACAATAAATTGGATATATATGCAATTAAAGTTTTTGTTTGGGCATATATGCATTTAAGAGATTTTTACAAGAGTATATATGCAATTAACTAACGGTGTGGATTAAACCTGTAAATTGTAACCAACCCCCAGATATTGCAATTCTTATAATATGATGATCAAACTTGTAAAACGATCAAACTACAATGACCATTTTATAATTTTCTTCATTTATTTTTATCAGAGAAAAAAAATATTTTGTAGAGACGGTAAAAATCTAAACAAAATATGACGCGAAAATACTTTAGATTTAAATGAGAATTGATTTGAGGCGGTGAATGAATTTGAATAGAATGTACAAATTCTAATTCAAAGAAACTTCGAAGGGTCGGGTCACCTCATTTCCATTCGAGACCTTAGGGTTGTTGACCTTTTAAAACAATAATAATATTTTGGTTTTACATAAAAGAATATTTATTCGGATGTTACATCGTTTACTCTCTATACTCTGTGGGCAACCCAAGGGATTGCAAACGGTTGACCAAAATAAGTAGACTAATTCATCTAGAGTTGGTAGATTTATTAAAAATAAAATATTACCTTAGTTTAAAGTTTCTAAATAAAATTTTCATAACTACTAATCATTGTATATATGTTAATAAGCAATAGTGGAAATGTCTGTGCTTGCGGTAGGAAGGTTGTTGCGTGATTTTTTAGGAATTCGATTTTCGTTATTATTGGCTCGATGCGTTATGACATAAACAAAAATATCAAAATATTATTAAAAAAATTAAATAAAATAAACAATTATGTATATTACAAAAGTGTTTAATATAACTATACTATGTTATAGACTCGTGTATTACATGGGTTAAATAACAAAAAATATAAATCATAAATCTTCTAGTATTTAAATTATTCAAAGATGTGCAACTCTACATATGTATTTCTTTACCCTTTAAATGAACTTCAACAAAGAAAATTATGATTACAAACCAAGTTAGCTAATTGAATTCCAAATATACACCCCAGGAACCATGATTTGAATTAAACAACATATGTTTAATATAATCAACCACTTATATGGTCATCATTAGCCATTAAAGTAACCACCATTGATCATCATATATTAAGGGTCCTAATAAATAGACATCCACTTTTTTAAATCGACACCCCCCTATACGCCGCGTATGGGTCCATACGCGGCCCATACCCGGCGTATAGGGTACGACCATTAATGCGACATTAATGACTGACAACCGACGTCACATCACTTCACCTATACGGGGCGTATAGGTCCATACGCCACGTATAGGTCGGTGTCGATTTAAAAAAGAATATAAGCTATACGCCGCGTATGGTCCCATACGCGGCGTATAGATCCTCGGCTTACTATATCTTTCAAATTTTCTATTTTTTACACACACTTCAAAAAAAAAAACACTCTCGTATAGCACTATACTACACGTATTGATCTTCGATTTTTCAACATCCAGGTACGTATTATTGTTCATACATCATTATTATGTTAATCGTTCATTGATTTAAACGTTAAAGTAGTGTTTTATGCCCCAAAATGCGTGATTTAAAAACTGGATTAAAGAACTATACGCCGGTACAGCCCCGCGTATAGGGCTATACGCAGCGTATAGTTCTTTGGTTGGGGACGAAGACACATTGGTGTGTACCCTATACGCGGCGTATAGATATATACGCGGCGTATAGGGTATTGCAATACGCGACTTGGGGGCCATACGTGGGTCCCCTATACGCCGCGTATAGTCCTATACGCGGCGTATAGGGTCGGATTCGACCTATACGTTGCCCTGAGACCCATACGCTGCTACCCTATACGCGGCGTATAGCCCTATACGCGGCGTATAGGGTAAATATATATATACAAATACATATATATGTATATACGCATATACATATACATATACATATACATATACATATACATATACATATACATATACATATACATATACATATACATATACATATACATATACATATACATATACATATACATATACATATACATATACATATACATATACATATACATATACACATATACGTATACGTATACATATATATATATGTATATGTGTATATATATATATAGATACGTATACGTTGTTTTTGACCTATTTGTTCACCTGTGCAGATATGTCTTCCGATTCTGAGATTGAGGCTGACGTTGTTGACCATATTGCCGAGCATCCTTGGCTGCAGTTTGATGCCGGTTCCGTTGAGCACGCTAAGTGCTCAAAATTTATTCGGATGAAGATCGGTCATCAAAAGGCCGTAGATTGGGAGGTGATGGCTGAGTTGGGAGAGCGCGATCGTCTTGCTGCTATTATCGGAGACGATACGCCGTGGAGACGTCTTTTTGAGATCGCATTCTTACCGTCCCACCGTGAGCTGGTAGTGGAGTTTTTATCCACATTTACATATATTCGTCCAGATGAGATGGTGGAGGACGATGAGCGATCGGAGATATCTTTTACGCTTTGTGGACATGCACATCAGATGTCCATTGAGCAGTTTGCAGTTGTCTCTGGGCTTTATTATGAGCCGGAGACTGTTACCCCTCTGCTCACTGAGGGTATTACTGAGATGGAGGAGGGCACATTGAGAGAGTGGTGGCCTGAGATTGCCGGAGGTCCGTTTCAGAGGACTAAGGGCAGGGTCACCGGCATTCGAGATCCTCTCATCCGTTATCTGCATCGGATGATCGCCACGTCCATCACGGGACGTGGCAAGAGTCGGGAGTGGTGTACCATTCCCGACTTATTTTACTTATACTGTTTGATTACGGGGACCAGGTGTAACCTGGCGAGGTGTTTGGCGGAGTATTTTGCTTCGTATTATCATCGGCAGGAGCGAGGAGCGGTGTACGGCGGCGCGTACATCACGTTGATTGCCCGATCTTTAGGTTATCTTCCTCGGCATCTTGGTGACGTGTCTCCGCCGATCGAGCCGGTGAGATTAGATCGTCGTACGCTATTCGGCATGCGTATTATACGCCAGTTTCCGGTTGGCATACGATTCTCTCTTCGACCCGGGGAGATCTGGCAGCCGGCACCAGTTCAGCAGCTCGGCATTGTCGATCCACTGCAGCAGCACGGGCAGCCGCATGATCAGCCACCACCCGACGAGCAGCCACATGATCAGCCGCCTCCTCAGCCACATCAGCCGCCTCCTCAGCCTCAGATCCCACGACATATTTATAGAGAGGTGAGGCTGCCTGCACGTGTGGAGACATTGTTGCAGGATATGTCTAAGAGCTTACGGCAGCAGAGTCGACGGCTCGATCGCGTTGAGGATCTGATGGAGTGGCAGGTTCAGTCAGAGATGGCGCGGCGTTCTTGTACTGATCCTCCGCCGTTGCCACCGCCTCGAGATTACCCTGACTCCCCGTAGTTTTGTATTGTAATTTTTATTTTGTTATGTAATTTAAAAACTTTGTAAATATATTATCAGTTTATGTTTATCTTTTATGTTTATTATCAGTTTATGTTTATCTTTGTAAATATATACAGACATACAGACATACATACATACATACATACATACATACATACATACATACATACATACATACATACATACATACATACATACATACATACATACATACATACATACATACATACAGACATACAGACATACAGACATACATACATACATACATACATACATACAGACATACATACATACATACATACATACAAACATACATACATACATACATACATACATACATACATACATACATACATACATACATACATACATACATACATACAGACATACAGACATACAGACATACATACATACATACATACATATCCATGGTATGGCTTATCTCTCGATGAGCTAGTCTGTTGGGCTGTTAATAGAGGACGTGATAATGGTTACGTTATTATTACACGAAGATCAAAGAAAAAAGAAGGTCAGGTCGTAAAGGTATGGCTTATCTGTGATCGTGCGGGCGAACACAAAAGTAAAGCGACAGTTAGACGATCTGGTAGCAAAAAAATCGGATGTCCTTTTAAATTGGTAGGGATATACGACAACAAACGTCGTTCGTGGAAATTAGAGGTGCGAAGTGACGAACATAACCATGATCCTGCTCAACATATGGAGGGGCATCCTTTTGTAAGAAGGTTTTCTCAAAACGAATACAATTTGGTGGAGCAGCTTACTGATCAGAACATGGAGCCTCGTAGCATCTTATCAGCTATTAAAAAGCAAAATCCTAATAACGCATCAATAACCAGAGACGTATACAACGCTCAATATAAGATAAGAAGTGAAAGAAAAGTCGGTGAAACACCAATGCAAGTCTTAGAAAACCTTTTATCTATTAAAAGGTACGTTTATTACACCCGAGGTTTTTTTTTCAATAGACTTAATTAAAATGAAGCCTAACTTGTATTTGTATCCTCACTTAACAACATCAATTTTCCTTCCTTTTTCAATTAAAAGGTATGTTTATTACACCCGAGAAGATCCCGATACTAATGTCGTAGAAGATATATTTTTTTGTCATCCTAAATCATACGACACTTGGCGTGCATTTCCGCACGTGCTGATGATAGACGCTACATATAAAACAAACATGTACAAGCTTCCGTTTGTTCAGATTGTTGGTGTGACCTCCACACACAAGACATTTTGTGTTGCTCATGCGTTTATTAGCAAAGAACGGGAAGATAATTTTGAATGGGTGCTTAATAGATTGAAAGATACGTTAAGCAAGTGTATGGAGCCGCGCGTCATAATAACAGACAGAGATCTCGCTTTAATGAACGCATGTGTTAAAGTGTTTCCGAATGCTTCAAAGTGTTTATGCAGGTGGCATATTGATGAAAATATCGCGAAACACTGTAAAGCAAGTTTTACGAAAGATGACTGGAGAAAGTTTAAATATGCATGGGCACGTTTGTGTGAGTCTCCCACGGCGGAGATTTACGAGTATAACTATAACCTTCTTTACGAACGATTAGTTGAAGCGAATCGAGAAAGTAAGTTTTTATTATATTTTAATTATGTTTTATTATATTTTCAATATATAATTTAAGCGTGATTTATTATATTTTCAGAGGTATTGTCATATATAAACAGAAACTGGTTAGAGAGTTACAAAGAAATGTTTGTATCAGCCTGGACTAACTTGAACCGCAATTTTGGCCAACGCACAACAAATGGGGTGGAGAGTCAACATGCAAATTTAAAAAGATATCTTAAATCAACAAATAGCTCACTGGATAGACTTGTGGAGTTTGTAGATCAATTGGTGAACGCACAAGAGGTAAATTTAAAAGAAAGCTTTGAGACAAGCAAAATTAAAACCATGAATCATCATAAACTTCCGCTATTTGATTACTTAAGAGGCAAGGTTTCACACATAGCTCTTGATTTATTAGTTGCCGAAAACACTAAATTTCATGTGATGCGCTCTGCAAATGCAACATGTGGTTGTCATCTTTTCACTAGTTGTGGCTTGCCTTGTGCTTGTCGGCTGGAAAAATATGAACATTCTGGTAATAGTCGCTCCATCATTATCATTTTTCTATTAAAGTGACAAATTATGTATTAATTTATACTTTATAATGCAGGCACTAAAATTCCATTAGATGCAATTGACGTATTTTGGACGAAGCTTGATAACATTAAGCCATCATATACGGTGGATGAAAAAGTTGATGTTGAAGAAGAAATGGAACGGGTGAAACAACAAATAATGACACAACCCGCAGCTGTAAAATTTAGTTTGGTGGAAAAAATAAAAAAATTGTGTATCCATGGAAAAATAACAAAAAAGCGCCTGTTGTTCAAACAGATATTCGCGGTCGTCCAACGTTAAAGGTTCAACAACAAAAGTACGACACTCAACAAAGTACGTGCGACATGCCGAGACATAGCTCGTTTATTGCGTCTCACATTTCTGGAAGAACAAGTTCAGCTGTAAAGCCCCAGAAGCCTGCCATGCAACGTAGTCGTTCAACATCATCTAAAGTATCACGGGGTACTAATGAGTTTTCTTCGATTGTCGGAGATAACCAATTAAACAATATAAACAGGTTAAAAAATTGGATTCCGTCAATCTTTCATCAGTATATTTCACGTATACGAGATGTCCGACCCGATGGGAATTGTGGTTTTCGATCAATAGCTTTAGGCTTAGGGTTTGACGAAAATAAGTGGATGTATGTGCGGACACAGCTTTTAGAAGAGTTGGACAGACATGAATTGGAGTACAGAGAAGTTTTCGATACTTTGTACCCCGGACAGTATAACGAATTACGTCACACCATCGATTGGCAAAGTGTGGAACCTGCACCTGAAGAACATTGGATGATAATGCCGTATACGGGATTAGTGGTTGCTCAAAAGTTTGGGGTTATTCTTCATTTACTAAGCAATAATGGTTGTCAAACATTTTTCCCATTATGGGCTGATCCGAAAACTGTCATGCCTCATCATATCGTGTCGATTGTTCATGTCAACAACAATCATTTCGTCCACGTTAAGTTAGAAGGAGATTATCCGATGCCAACATTAAGTAATCTTTGGATTCTTAATCGAAGCGTACGTGCTGCAGAATGGGAGATTATGTATAGGATTCGTATCTCGGAATACAACGCAATAATAGAGAATAACCGAGAACCCCCGGCTTATATAAATTTATTTTAATTTATAATTTGTAATATGCGAATTATATATTTTAATTTTAATTTTATTATTGTATTCATATTGTATATATTAAAATAAAAACTCAAAAAATTAAAAAAAAATAAATATATAAGCTATACGCCGCGTATGGTTCCATACGCGGCGTATAGCTCTTCCACGTATGGGTCATAAGTCACGTATGAGTATAAAATGTCAAACCCTATACGCCACGTATGGTCCCATACGCTGAGTATAGGGTATAAAACGTCAAATCAACAACATACCCTATACGCCGCGTATGGACCCATACGCGCCGTATAGGGTATAAAACGTTAAATCAACAATGTACCCTATACGTACCCTATACGCCGCGTATGGACCCATACGCGGCGTATAGGGTACAGGGGTGTTGATTTAAAATTAAGGGGTGTCTAAATAAAGGGACCCTATATTAATCAAAGACCACATAAAAATTTTCACTCTGCTACACCAATTAATCCATTCTTAATAAACTAAATATTATACAGCAATTATATATTCTTAAAATCAAACTTGCATAATGCCTACCTTTGATCGGCTGCTATCCACGATTTGCATTGTAACCTATGTATATGCATCCTATATAATTTCATTCAAATTATGGTAATACATGTATGTTGTTACATAAATAGATAAAATCAGAAAAACCAAGTTGCATAAATAGATAATAGAAGAAACTTCAAGAAGCATGGCATCTCTTGAAATCTTCTATGCCCTTAAGTGTACGGATACTAATAGTCGCACCCAAATTTGACCCGCGAGAAAACATGGTTAGTTTGCTTTGAAAAGACAACTAACTATGATCCAGAGAATCTTCAGCTAATAATCTCTAAGTTTTATCTGTCGTTACATATAGAAATAATATTAAAATAAGTTAAGTTTGCTAATATTTATCCATAAACTAAACTAGAAAACACACCCGCGCGTTGCCGCAGGACTTGTATTTAGTAAATATTTTGTGTATATCTGAATTAAGAGATACATAGGACACAGAACCTTCCTTTTAATCAACTCCACTTTATGTTTATATTACTTGTAATCCTCCGCTATTAAAGAATAACAAACAATTAATCATAAGAACAATTTGGTATAGTTTAGCACTGTGTAAGGAACTTAAAAACTTAAAAACTTACTACTACTAATCTAGCATGGCACAAAAAGCAAAACAAAAAGAAGCAACTATGAGCAAAAACATTGAAAGCATAGTTGATAACCAATAAATTGAAACATTTTAAGAAGAAATGATTTACAACCACCAAAAAATGAAACTTCAAATCCGTATTAGAATTGAAAGGACCTAACATACATTATATATTTAAAGAAAGTAACCAAGATGTACCGTACAGGCAAGCAAGGCACTAAGGATTAACCTATACATTTTATGGTTCTTGCCCCGAATATGAACTCAATTTCTTTAACATGTCCAGAACAACTATCAGTTGTGGGTGTGATAGACTAATAAAAATATAATTTAACATTAAAAGCAAACTATCAGTAATGGGTGTGAATAGACTAATAAAAATGCAACCTAACATTAAAAGCAATAGACTTCGGTTCCTTTATATGTGGGTTTATGTAAATCGATGTAGCGTATTATTTTTTTGTTCCATTAAAGTGCCCCTTATCAATTATTTTTCGTATTAATTTTTTGTTACTTTTAGTGCACATTGCAGTTCACTCTGCTCATGAATATTTGTTAGAACTTTAATGTTATTGTTTCTCATACCCTATTAGACAAACATTCAGACAAGTGAGATAATAGAAACAATTAGGCGACATTAACATTAACCAACAAAAGCTGGTTAGTTACATACCTGATAAGAATGTTTTTTTAAAATAAAAATCAAACTATGATCCAACGCAACAATAAGCTGAATCTTCTTGTTATTAATAACTATAGGATTATCATCAAATTCATATTCAAGCAACCTTTTACAACTATCATTATATCTTTACCTTTACAATCCGATTAAGCTTTACTTAATATGCATCAAATTTGAACAAACTGTTTGTTATTTTTTTTGTATTAACTTATTAATAGTTTTGGTAAAAAAAATAAATTATTATGTATTTTGTTTGTTATTTTTTAGCTTCTCCGTTAGCTCTTCTTCCAATCTATTTACTTATTTTTCTCCTTAACTTACATTTTTATTGAAGAACACACATAAGAAAGATAAAGTGTGTATTTATAATTGAATCTGGTAATTGAAGTTTAAAGACATCAAAACTATATAGCTTCTTATACAAAAGCAATTTTTAAATCACATACTCATAACAAATGCATCAAACCAATAAAATTGCCATAATTTGTCACACCCTTAATTTCCACAAACGGGGTTTTACCGCTAGGCGTGTGACATAACCAGGATCTCAGATAAGCATCAGTTACACCAAACGACTCGACAATTACAAATCATATAAGTTGCTTAGTAATAATGAAATAAACCAACTTGTATTTAAGTATTGCGGAAGCAAAAACAGGAAAACATTTAATAACGGTTTTGGAACACGCAAACACGCGCCCAATCCAATTTATGTAAAGTACATGAAATTAAATCTTGAAAACAGTTTGAGATGAATGTGGAATGACATGCAGTGGATGTTGTGCTCCTAAACGTGTCACATCAATGTCCTGAGAGAAAACATGCAAAAGTCAGTACAAGATTGGTGAGTTCACAGGTTTATCAGAAAACAGTAAGTATCAGTAATGAAATTCCCGAATTTTGTAATCAAAGCATATAATGGGTAGCTAGTCCATAACAATCACTATGTGTATGAAGTCGCGACCGAGCTGACATGTAATCAAATAATAAAGTAGGCCCGGCTGTGGATTCCCCACCACAACACTGTAAAACAGGATAACCGTTCACCCGTTTGACCAGCTAGCGCGACTAGCCCGGGCGGGGTATGTCAATCCCAGTAGATCTACTAACAATCACCTCGCTATTTGCATATTAACGGTCCGAAGGGCAAAGTATAACAACATAGTATCATGTATATGCAGCATTACAAAAACCCAAAGTAATGTAACGTTTATGAAAACAACATGTTTCTCTCCCCCAAAAAGAGTATAAAGTAAAAGTGGGACTGTAAACTCACCTTGATTGCACAGCAAAGAAATAGTGTTCGTACAACGATTAGGGTTTCGGTTAACCTGGATTTCATTTAATAGGAATATAATTAATGTTAGTTATTATTTATGAGTTTATGGTTAATAATATGGTTAACGTTCAAATAAGAATTAGGGTTTTGATAGAATTATGAGTTTTGTTTAAGTAATTAAATTTATAAAATAAATATCATATTTTTAATCCATTTGATGAATTATTAAGTGTTTTAGAAATGAATTTAGATATAATGATGAAGTTCAACATGTAATTAAGTCTGTATGATTAACGAAGAATAATTACGAAAAATATTATTCTAAACCGTTCGTTAAAGTATATTTTATAAAACAAACAATATTTGTAAATAATTTGATAAAACTCTAATATATCCAGAAAATTATCTAGTGCCCAAAAATATAAACAAAGTTTATAATAATTATTTTTATAATTTTTAGAAATTTTCTGTAATTTTTTAAAAGCTGAAAAAGCCTTTAAAAAAAATAAATGAGGGTGCACGGGTTCGAACCCGTGACCTCAAGGTTGGCAAGTGAGTGGGGAACCGGTGACCCAAGGCATACAACCGCGGTAAGTCTCGGTTCCCTTTACTTTTAAACACACCTCAAAGCTTTTCCCCGAAATCAAGAACCCTAGATTCATTTATCGACCAAATTGATCCCCAATTTGATTCTGTTATCGATTAAATTCATGGGGCTTTTGTTCCCCATGCTAAGACGAGTGTATAGGTATGTTTAATTACCCTTATGTTGATGGATTATAGATGAACTCAACGAAGAACAGGTCGCGGTTGGTGAAGGGAATCGAATGTGATGTTTGTGCTTGTTTCAGATGGAATTGAATGGTGCAATCGATTAGAGACAGATATATGATTGTGCATACGCGATTAATTCGATTATTATAGTGTTTAGTGATCGATAGTGGCGGATTTCTTGGCCGAAAGTGGGGTGGTTGGGTTGGTTGTCAATCGCACTCAAGTTTTTAAATTATGGTGGGTCATGTGTTCGAATCATCCATGTGATAATGTCGGGAATGCTTGATTGGGTTGAAATAGAGTTAAATTTTGGGTGTTTGGCTTCGCCGGAGGAACGGCCGGAGTTTGGCCGGAGGGAGAAGGGGGGCGACGGGTGGGAGGTGGGTTTTAAAGAAAATTACACTTTTTGTCCCTGTGGTTTTAGAGTTTATATTTTATACTATAAACTTAGATTTTAAGTTTTATAAATTACATAAATACCCCCTCAACTTATTTAAACTCCTAATTTTTATAACTTGTTAATTGTTCAACTTTATAAATTGTTAACCTTTATTATTATTGTTGTTATTATTATTATTATGATTATTGTAATTGTTGAAATTAACATCAACGTATTAAACTTAACTGTTTATAAATTAACTTTTTATAAAAGCCGTGACTAGACCTTATAAGAATTTTTTTAACAAGGTTAACTTTCATTTAATGAAATTACGAGATGTTACAGTCTCCCCTGCTTTAGGAAATTTCGTCCCGAAATTTTAATCACGAGGAGGCTGAAACGAAAAGATGAGGGTACTTGGATTTCATTTGGTCCTCACGTTCCTAGGTGAACTCTGGGCCACGCTTAGAATTCCATCTAACGCGCACAATGGGAATTTTGCTATGCTTTAGTGTTTTGACTTCTCAATCCATAATCTCTACTAGTTCTTCAACGAAACGAAGCTGTTCATCGATTTCCAGTTCTTCTAATGGAACAACAAGTGATTCATCAGCAAGACACTTCCTTAGGTTTGACACGTGAAACACATTGTGTATTCCACTGAGTTCGTCAGGTAAGTTCAGTTGATAAGCCACCGGACCAACCCGTTTGACAATCTCAAACGGCCCCACGTACCTAGGGTTTAGTTTCCCCCGCTTTCCAAAGCGTATTACACCCTTCCAGGGTGAGACTTTCAACAGTACTTTGTCACAAATCTGAAACTCCAATGGCTTACGACGCTTGTCGGCGTAACTCTTTTGTCGATCACGTGCTGCTGCCATACGGTTACGAATCTGCACGATCTTCTCAGTCGTTTCGTGCACAAGTTCAGGTCCTGTAAGTTGGCTTTATCCTACTTCTGCCCAATAGATAGGTGATCGGCACTTACGTCCATACAGTGCCTAAAATGGAGCTGCCTTGATCGAGGTGTGATAACTGTTATTATAGAAGAACTCAACCAATGGTAAATGAGTTTCCCAGCTGCTACCAAAATGATCACATAGGCACGTAACATGTTTTCCATTGTCTGGATTGTACGCTTGCTTTGACCATCGGTCTGCGGGTGATACGCAGTACTCATATCCAACCGCGTTCCCAATGATCGTTGTATTGATTGCCAGAAGTGAGAAGTGAACCGAGCGTCACGATCAGAAATGGTAGATATCGGCACGCCATGCCGTGAGACTATTTCCCTTAAATAGATACGTGTCAGCTTCTCCATTCGATCAGTCTCTCGGATTGCCAGAAAGTATGCAGATTTCGTTAAGCGATCAACTATAACCCAAATGGTATCGCATCCGCTGGGAGTCCTAGGTAACTTCGTGATGAAGTCCATTGAGATCTGCTCCCATTTCCACACTGGAATTTCCGGTTGTTGGAGTAAACCGGATGGTCTCTGGTATTCTACCTTAACCTTGGAACAAGTTAGGCATCTGCTTACGTAAGTGGCTATCTCCGCTTTCATTTTTGGCTACCAGTAAAATTCTTTCAGGTCCTGATACATTTATCTGAACCTGGATGGATCGAGTAACGTGACTTATGAGCTTCATCCATTATCAGCTCTCGCAAATTCCCGTACTGTGGTACCAAGATCCGTTTCATAAAATAACGGATTCTATCAGCTTTAATCTCCAACTGTTTCTCCATGCCTCGCATGGATTCTGCTTTCAGATTCTCCGTCTTCATGGCCTCAGATTGAGTAGCTTTGATTTGCACTGGTAGGTCAGAGTGGATAGTCATTTGCAATGCGCGCATCCGATGAGGCTTTAGGGTTTCCTTACGACTAAGGGCATCGGCTACCACATTAGCCTTACCCGTATGGTACTTGATCGCACAGTCATAATCATTGAGTAATTCTAACCACCGTCGTTGCCGCATATTCAGTTCCTTCTGGTCATATATGTGCTGGAGGCTCTTATGATCTGTATAGATCGTGCACTTGGTTCCATATAAGTAGTGCCTCTAGATCTTCAAGGCAAATACTATAGCTCCCAGTTCCAGATCATGTGTTGTGTAGTTCTTCTCATGCACCTTGAGCTGTCTAGATGCATAAGCTATGACTTTGTCACGTTGCATCAATACACACCCCAAACCCTGGATGTATGCATCACAGTAAACAACAAAGTCATCGGTTCCTTCCGGTAAGGCTAGGATTGGTGCGCTGCAGAGTTTGTCTTTAAGCGCCTGAAACGCTGTTTCCTCTTTACTGCCCCACTTGTAAATTGTTCCCTTATGAGTTAGGGCAGTCAAAGGTTACGCCAATTTCGAAAATCCTTCGATAAACCTCCGGGAATAGCCTGCCAAACGAAGGAATTGTCGCACCTTAGTAGGCGTCTTTGGTGCCGGCCAATCTTTGATTGCTCTAATCTTTGAAGGATCAACATGTATACCCTTTTCATTCACCACATGCCTAAGGAATTGCACTTCACGCATCCAGAAGTCGCATTTTGAGAACTTCACGTAAAGTTGTTCATTCCTCAGCAAATCCAGAATTGTCCTCAAATGCTCCTCATGATCTTCCTTAGTCTGAGAGTAGATCAGTATGTCATCAATGAAGATAATGACAAACTTATCCAAATAAGGTTTACAGACATGGTTCATGAGGTCCATGAAAACTGTTGGGGCATTGGTCAGCCCAAAAAGCATTACAGTGAACTCGTAGTGCCCATAGCGAGTCCGGAATGCAGTCTTGGAGATGTCTTCCTCTCGAACCCTCAACTGATGATAACCCGATCTCAAATCAATTTTGGAATAGTAGCTAGATCCTTGCAATTGGTCGAACAAGTCATCGATACGTGGAAGTGGATACTTGTTCTTGATCGTCACCTTGTTCAATTCGCGGTAGTCAATGCACATCTTGAAGGTTCCTTCTTTCTTTTTAACGAAAAGCACTGGAGCTCCCCAGGGTGAAGAGCTGGGACGTATGAATCCCTTGTCTAACAATTCTTGCAATTGCTTGGACAGCCCTTGTAGTTCGTTCGGTGCCAGACGATACGACGCTCGAGCGATCGGAGTCGCGCCGGGTGCTAATTCAATCTGGAATTCCACCTGTCTGTGTGGAGGAAGGCCAGGTAGGTCTTCGGGAAATACTTCGGGAAAGTCTCTCACAACTGGAATATCTTCGACTCGCCTTTCATCCGTCTTCGCTTCAGTAACAAGTGCCAACAAGGCAAAGTGTCCTTTCTTGAGACATTTCTGAGCCTTCAGATATGATATGATTCCTACCACAGCACCAACTTTATCACCTTCAACTGTAAGAATCTCATCATCCGAAATGGGTAACTTGATCAACTTCTCCTTGCAAATGATCTCAGCACTGTTCTTGGATAACCAATCCATCCCGACCACTACATCGAAGCTACCGAGTGTGACAGGAACAAGGTCTATGCAGAAAGTGTGTCCAAATAAGCCTAGCTTACAGTTTCTAAACACTTGGGTTACTGTTATCGTCCTACCATCGGCTATTTCTATGGTGTACTCAGAAGTCAGGTTAGTAGGTACCATTCCTAGTACTTTGCTAAATTTTATGGATACATAACTTTTATCAGCACCAGAGTCAAATAAAACAGAGGCATAACATCCATTAATAGAGAATCTACCAGATATTAAAATCCAAAACTATCGGTCGCATGAAAATAAACTTTTTGTCTTGGAATGAAAAGGAAGAGAAATTCAAGGATTTAAAGAAATAGACAAGCTAGAGAATCAGCCCGAATCCGAGGGATTAGCATAAATGTCATGGTTTGAATTTCATCCAAATTCGAGGTAAGAGTGAGCATTCATACGAGTAGAATTGAAGGATAGTTTCCACATTAGTATCTATGTTCTATGAAAACCGAGACTTTCTTGCTCAAGGTGTAGAAATGATGACTTATACTGACTACAACGTTACCACCCGACCAAATTCACCGGACTTAGCATGCACGACAAATTACATTTACGTGTGCACCCGTAATGGTAATTTGCTTTGCATGATCACCCCCGGTTCCTCCTATCAGGCTAACATATCTTGTCAAGTACAGTGGTCATCAACGATAGAAGTACCAAATATGTATGTATTATATCGGGGTCGATCAATCAAAGTATAAGAAAGGATCAGTAAGATTCAGGAAATTCATAAGTAACCCCTCCCGTGACTCACAGCAACTCGGAGCCACCATCCCCGAGTCGTAAGCTCACAGGGATATGTTAAAGCAAAAGTTCTCAGGAAACTCGTAAGTAACCCTTCCCGTGACTCATAGCAACTTGGAGTCACCATCCCTGTAGTCGTAAGCTCACAGGGATATGTTAAAGCAAAAGTTCTCAGGCAACCAAATTAAGTAAGCACGACTTAGTAATCTATGTGTGTGTAACTAATGCAAATCCAGCTATAGTCTAAAATGCAATGCAAATGAGATGCAAAGTTCATTTTAGTTCACTATAACTAATGCTCTGATACCAATCTATTACCCTCAATTTCCACAAACGGGGTTTTACCGCTAGGCGTGTGACATAACCAGGATCTCAGATAAGCATCAGTTACACCAAACGACTCGATAATTATAAATCATATAAGTTGCTTAGTAATAATGAAATAAACCAACTTGTATTTAAGTATTGCGGAAGCGAAAACAGGAAAACATTTAACAACGGTTTTGGAACACGCAAACACGCGCCCTGTCACACCCCGACCGACGACGGAAACATCGGAGCGGACGAGGGAATGATTGATTGTTCATAACACATGGTTGTCTAATAGTGGAGATAATATTAAAATCAGATTACAAGATAACATAAGTTTACACAAGCAATTATAACAACTGAAATCACAAATAGTAATTGTCTTTTATTTTGACTAAGTCCGGGTCTTAAATGAGCATGTAGAAGTCCACTATCTTGCTTAACCTGAAATCATGTGAAAAGTAACGAGTCAGCTAAAAATTAGCCGGTGAGTAATCACAGTTTTGAATATACATATAGATTGATTGATGGATTGAGAATAATCCAATTCACAAGGTAACGTTAAGACTTATATTGCAATAGCGAAGCATATAGATAAACCAACATAATATAAATCCCTTGACTTGACACTTGCATATAATTGACTTGCACACATACACCATAGATTGACTATTTGCCTCTGGCACAATCACCACTCGACTATTCATATGGGTTGGGTTATCCAAACCAGTAGATCTACCATTGATACCAGGATTGATTGATTGTATTAAGGTTTTACTACCGTTCAGTTTATCATAGTATGTTCACATAGTTGCAAATAATAACATAACCTGTCTTGAATTGAATTTAGAATGAAATAACAATAGAATATCATGATTGAATATTGTATCACATGATTTCCCCCAAATATGAAATGATATAAAAAGGGGTATGAATACTCACTTGATTGATGAGATTAGAATTTGGACGTGATAGATTAGACACCAACGATTTCCTTATGAGTAATCTACGGAACGGTGTCTCGAGTTAGAATAATAATAATATGAGAATTGGGAATAGATTAGGGTTTCCATTGGGATTGGGTTTTGAGTGGCAGTTTAAATAAAATCATTTATTTAGTTCGAATGTCTTGAAATAAATAAAATTAATTCATTTCAAGTAATTATATAAATATAAATCTACCAATACACTTGACCATTTGTTTGATTGTTAAAATGCAAGAAAAATAAATAATTAATTTTATTAATTAATTATATGATAGTTAATTAAATTTTTAATTATTTAAGTGACTAGAAGAGATAAAAATATTTTGGGAGGATCTAGGTCAACTTTTAGGGACTTTATAATTTATCAACTTATAATGTTAAAGTTTGAAATATTAAAGAATGAATACTAATTATTAATAAATAAATGATTATTGGTCAAAGGGAAATTAATTTGTTGGTTTTTGAACAATTTGAAACGCTTTATGTTTGAATAAAAATAGTTTATAAATATTTAAAGAAAAATAAGTTATATTGTTTTTATTGTTTTATGTTATATTTTTTAAATATTTAAATTTACAGAAAATTTGCAGAAAATAAGTTTGATGATTTAAAAATAACCAGAGTTTATAAAAATGATTTTTATAATTTTTAGGTATTTTTTTGTAATTTTTAAAAGGCTAAAAATGCTTTAAAAAAATAAGTGTAGGTGCCCGGGTTCGAACCCGGGACCTTCTGGATTGCAACCGTGTGTGGAACCAGTGAACCAAAGGCATACAGCCGCGTGAGTTCTTGGTTCCATAATCTTTTAAACACTAACTCAAGCTAACCGCCAAATCGAATGAAACCCTAGATCTAAAATCGACCAAATCAAAGATCAAAACAAATTTGTTAATGATTAGATTCATGGGGCTTTTGATCCCCATGTAAAACCGAATGTGTGTGTGTGTTGAATTACCCGAATGGTGATAAATTGGTGATGATCCCGACGAAGAAACAATCGCGGCTTTGGTGGTGTTTGAATGTGAGATTTTGGAGTGTTTTAGTAGGAAGTGAGAGTTGCAATCGATTTGGAGACATTTATATGGTAGTGTGAGTGCGTTTAATTGATTATTATAGTGTTAGTGCGATCGATCGAGGCATGGAATCCGGCCAAAAGTGTGTTTGATTCTAGATCGCACTAAGCAACTTGAACTTTCAAATTTAAACGGGGCATAGGTTCAAATCTAGCTCATGATGTTGTCGGGGAGGTTTGATTGGGTTAAAACCGAATTATTTTGAGTGTTTGGGGGTCGCCGGAGACCCGCCGGAGAACATGACCGGAGAACAGAGGTGGCAGTCGCGGGCGGGGTTGGGATTTTAAAATTTACACAAATGGCCCCTGTGGTTTGAAATGTGTTATTTTATGTTGTAAACTTAGTTTTTAAGTTTTATAAATGACACATTTACCCCCTGCACTTAATTTATATAATAAATTTTTTTTATAAACCATTGTTATTATTAATATTATTATTATTAATATTATTATTACCATTAACATTATTATTATTATTATTATTATTATTATTATTATTATTATTATTATTATTATTATTATGATTATTATGATTATTGTAATTATTGGCATCAACATCGACGTTTTAAATAAAATTAACTTTTATTAACGAAAATACGCGATGTTACTGTCTCCCCTACTTTAGAAATTTCGTCCCGAAATTTTAATCACGAGGAGGCTGAAACGAAAAGATGAGGGTACTGGGATTTCATTTGGTCCTCACATTCCCAGGTGAACTCTGAGCCACGTTTAGATTCCCAGCGGACTTTGACAATAGGTATCCGGCTACGTTTGAGTTTGACTTCCCGATCCATAATTTCCACAGGTTTCTCAATAAAGTGCATATATTCATCAATCTGGACTTCGTCGAGTGGAATGTGGAGATTTTCATCGGCAAGACGTTTCTTGAGGTTTGAAACATGAAACGTCGGATGTATATTGCTGAGTTCTTGGGGTAGTTCAAGCTTGTAGGCCACTTTTCCAATTCGCTCGAGCACTTTGAATGGACCCATGTAACGAGGTGCTAGCTTCCCTTTCTTTCCAAAGCGAATCACTCCCTTCCAAGGTGATACCTTAAGAAGTACGAGATCACCGACATTGTATTCCATGGGTTTTCGTCTTTTATCAGCATAAAGCTTTTGACGATTTCTAGCAGCGACCAAGTTATCACGGATCTTATGAATTTTGTCGGTTGTTTCTTGTATCAATTCCGGACCAGTAATCTGTGATTCACCAACTTCAGACCAACAGATGGGGGATCGACACTTTCGACCATACAAGGCCTCAAATGCTGTCATCTGGTTGCTGGTATGGTAACTGTTATTGTAAGAGAATTCGATTAACGGAAGACGAGAATCCCACGATCCACAGAAATCAATGACACAAGCCCGGAGCATATCCTCGAGGGTTTGTATTGTTCTTTCAGTCTGACCGTCGGTTTGCGGGTGATAGGCTGTGCTAAGATTCAGTTGAGTTTCGAGGGCTGATTGGAGACTTTTCCAGAAACGAGAGATGAAGCGACCATCGCGATCAGAGATAATATCTAAAGGTACACCATGACGACTGACTATTTCATTGATGTAAATACGATCCAATTTCTCGACTCGATAATCTTCTCGAATTGGAATGAAATGAGCCGACTTAGTCAATCGATCAATGATAACCCAGATACTATCGTAACCACTAGCGGTACGATACAGCTTGGTGAATGAAAAGTTAAACAGGAGATTCATGGGAACACAGAGGTTAGGTTTTGTCATTTGTGAAGGTAAGACACTTGGACACATGCCAAGTTAAACAGGAGATTCACGGGAACACGGAGGTTAGGTTTCTCATCCGCTTTCACGATATGGGCTAAGAAAGCCACGTAATGCTAGCGGAGGTACTTTAGGGCTTTGGTACAAGACATGAGTTTAAGCCCTTTAGAAGGCTTTTCCCCGTAGATTTGTAGTATGCTTCCGGTCGGAAGAGGAATACGAATGGTCTTTTCGTAACAAACCACTTTGGCATGATTCTTTGATAACCAGTCCATGCCTACTACGACATCAAAACTACCCAGTTGCATGGGTATAAGATCGATAGGGAAATCGTGCTCACTTAGATTCAAGGTACAGCCGGGAATAACAGAACTAATTGTAATGGGTTTTCCGTCGGCTATCTCTACCGTGAAGGGGTTGTCTAGCTTGGTTCGGGCACTAGCAAGTAAGGGCTCAAAGTCTAAGGATACAAAGATTTTATCGACGCCGGTGTCAAAAAGAATCGAAGTGTATTGATTATTAATTTGGAACATACCGTTCACCACGTCATTACTAACTTGGGCTTGTTTGGCATTGATGTTGAATGCTCGACCTTGAGCTGCAGGGACGGCCTTGAGGAGCTTCGGACATTGGTTGCGGAAGTGGGTAGGATCCCCGCATTAGTAGCAAGCTCTTGCTTGCGTGATTATCGGGGTATGCTGAACAGTCGGTGTGGTAACTGGAGCCCTTGCAGTATTCTTGCACACGTTGAATGTATGCCCAAAACAACCACAGTTTGTGCATTAACGACACTGAACGTTAGCGGGATGGTGATACTTGCAGTTGTTACACTGCGGAAAGGGTCCAGCGTATGGCTTTTTCATCAGCGGTTGGTTGTTTACTGCTGGTTGACGAGTTGAAGGGACTTGATTAATTGGCACAACGGGGGTAATTACAGCAAAGTTTTGAGAGTTAGCCTTCCTCTTCTTGTTCTTGGAAGGTTCGGGTTGGTCGGTTTTGACGGTTTCGTTAGGAAGTTTATCGGTATTCTTCTTCGATCCTTTCCTGGTTAAAGAACCAGCTTTCACATGATTATCGGTTAACTGTGCAGCCAGCCTAATAGCATCTTCTAGTGTCGAAGGATTCCTTCCTAATACCGTATCCTGAATCTGCATGGGTAGTCTACCAATGTATTTCTCGATGGCTCGGGAGGTAGGGGTAGTAAGGTGCGGTACCAGAAGGCTCAGTTCGTGAAATCAGTTAGTGTATGCTAGGTTCTCACCACTGTCTTGGGTTAACTCCCAGAACTCAGCTTCCAGTTTCCGGACTTCATTTCTTGGGCAGAACTCTTTAGTCATGAGCTCCTTAACTTCAGCCCATGTTAATGCTAGAGCAGTTTCGGGGCCACGAGTTCTTTTCTCTCCGTTCCACCAAGTAAGTGCACGTTTCTGGAGAACACTTGTGGCATACCGGACTTTTAGATTTTCAGGGCATTCGCTATTTAGGAAAGTGTTCTCGATGCTCTCGAACCACTGTAGTAATCTGGTAGCTCCTTCAGTTCCACTGAACTTAGTGGGGTTGCAAGAACTGAAATGTTTGTAGGTACAAGTTTGGGGAGGGTTTGGTGCAGTTGGGTTTTGAACAGCATTGTTGACTTGGTTCAAATGGGTAAGCAGGGTTGGGATGACCGTAGCAACTTCACGTGCTACCATAGAAGCAATCTTATGGCCAGAGTTTCTAGACCGTGAAAGGATGTGACGAGAAGACATTCTAAAATATCATTAAGATATTTTATGAGAATTGGGTAATATGAGCTATATAGCATGAAAACGACAATCGGGAATTTGGCATAATAACAATGAGATGTTACAAGTGTAATCGTTTGATTCGTAAATCAAAGCGAGTACGTTGACTAACCAAAGTACTAAATCAACCACAACTTTGTTGAACACATGCGTACCTATAAGCAGATACTCATCCTGAGGGTTCCCAGGTAAGGTAGACAGATCCATCGGCTAATTTGGATTTATACGAATACCTTGCCTAGACAGAACACCCCGAGATACAGGCATCACGCCCGGAGTTTGGCCGGAGGGAGAAGGGGTACTTGGATTTCATTTGGTCCTCACGTTCCCAGGTGAACTCCGGGCCACGTTTAGATTCCCAACGGACTTTGACAATTGGTATTCGGCTGCGTTTCAGTTGTTTGACTTCCCGATCCATAATTTCCACAGGCTTCTCAATAAAGTGCATAGATTCATTAATCTGGACTTCGTCGAGTGGAATGTGGAGATTTTCATCGGCGAGGCATTTCTTGAGGTTTGAAACATGAAACGTCGGATGCATATTGCTGAGTTCTTGGGGTAGTTCAAGCTTGTAGGCCACTTTCCCAATTTGCTCGAGCACTTTGAATGGACCCACGTAACGAGGTGCTAGCTTCCCTTTCTTTCCAAAGCGAATCACTCCCTTCCAAGGTGATACCTTAAGAAGTACGAGATCACCGACATTGTATTCCATGGGTTTACGTCTTTTATCAGCATAATGCTTTTGACGATTTCTAGCAGGTACCAAGTCATCACGGATCTTATGAATTTTGTCGGTTGTTTCTTGTATCAATTTCGGACCAGTAATCTGTGATTCACCAATTTCAGACCAACAGATGGGAGATCGACACTTTCGACCATACAAGGCCTCAAATGGTGCCATCTGGATGCTGGTATGGTAACTGTTATTGTAAGAGAATTCGATCAACGGAAGATGAGAATCCCAAGATCCACTGAAATCAATAAAACAAGCCCGGAGCATATCCTCGAGGGTTTGTATTGTTCTTTCAGTCTGACCGTCGGTTTGCGGGTGATAGGCTGTGCTAAGATTCAGTTGAGTTCCGAGAGCTGATTGGAGACTTTTCCAGAAACGAGAGATGAAGCGACCATCGCGATCAGAGATAATATCTAAAGGTACACCATGCCGACTGACTATTTCATTGATGTAAATACGAGCCAAGTTCTCGACTCGGTACTCCTCATGAATTGGTATGAAATGAGCCGACTTAGTCAATCGATCAACGATAATCCAGATACTATCATGACCACTAGTGGTACGAGGCAGCTTGGTGAATGAAAAGTTAAATAGGAGATTCACGGGAACACGGAGGTTAGGTTTTGTCATTTGTGAAGGTAAGACACTTGGACACATGCCAAGTTATATCTTTTCTTTTATGCCAAACCCATGACTACAAGTTATGGAGGTTTATGAACCATTATATCCACATCGCAATGAGGATAATAACGAGTCTTGTTGTTCACACCAAGATAGAATTCAATGATTTTCAAGGTTAAGAATTCAAAAGCGATTCAAGAAATGACGCAAACAATAAGAAAGGTATGTTTTGCAAAGTAACAAATTTCCAAATATAGATTGCATACGTAATCATCAAACCCATAAGTAGAGTCTAAGAACATTCGTATGACTAGAAAGACATAATCACAAGTTGATAATATCTTTATTTGTCAAAAGATTGTTTAGGAATACTACCATCATATAATCAGGTGTTGATGATATCTAAAAATGAAAGTTGATAAGTAAGGAATAAATGGTTCGATGTAGCTAGATCGAGTCAAAACATGAAGATAAAGGGAAAGAAATCGATTTAAGAATTTACATGCTCCAAGATTGGAATCAAAATCAACTTAAAGCAATCGGGTCTCCTTTCAAGTTCAGAGATCATGCTTTGGCTTGATAGGTCGAAACACTAACATTGTTTCACCCTTCAAGTTACTACATGCTTCTCGTCACTTGATTACAACCTTGATAAGTTGAAGATCAAGAAATGAGATTAGTCATCAAGGTGTGGTTTTCACTCCTAACTTGATCGTGTATTCCCAAGGTATGACCATTAACTTACCAATCAAAAAGTTCGATCCCAACTCATTGTTGAGGATCCACAGAAATAGGACGAGGTAGCTCACCATTAAGGTAAGGGAAATCACTCCTATCTTAACGATAAAGTTTTACAAAAACAAAATATAATAGGATGAACTTCTTCATCAAAATCCAGAATTCACTCCTACTTTGATGAGGTCGTTTCATTTGAGAAAATACAATCCATAAAAATGAAATTATCATCAAGGTATGAAATTTACGTCTATCTTGATGATTGAGCTTCATAATAACAAGAAAACAATCAAAGATTAACATTTGTCACCAAAGTACGGGTTTCAATCCTGTTTTGGTGATATCATGTCATTTGTGAAGTGCAAGTTCCAATGAGAATAATTGAAGTCAATCCTCAGGATGAGGAATTTGCCCTAATCCAGAGAATGAAATTTCATAAAACACATAATTGGAAACCATTTATCAAAACAAATAGAGAATCATCAAAGTAAGGGAATCACCCCTGTTTTGATGAATTAGAATTGTTTAGGAGGTACGAGTGTTCTTAGTCATAGATTGACTTACAAACTCTTGCATCTCCCACGATGCAGAAGGTTCAAGGTTCGACTTAACAACGAAAGGAAAAAAATATACTTAGAAATTCAGAAAATTTCAAGTTACATCAATGTAACCGAAAGGAAAATCATGCTTCCAAAATTTAAGGTCAAAGTTTGAGGTAACAGGATTTGTTATGATGGTGTTTAAATCTTGAATAATTTAATCAGGGAGACAAAATCAAGGACAAGAATGATTTGACATCACAATGAGATGTGATCATTCGATTCACAATCGAAGGGAATACATGGACTTCTCACGATACGAGGTCAACCATAGCCTTATTGAAGGCACGCGTACTTATAAGAGGTCCCTCATCTCAAGGGTTTCAAGTCAAGTAAGCGGATTTAATGATCGAATCAGATCACCATCTACATTTTGCCTAGACAAAGTATCTCGAGATGTAGGAATTCCACCTACAGCATTGCATGTTCTTAGTTATGGGACACATCCTTAAGAGGATTTGAGAACCATAAGTAACGGTTTAAAGTTTTAAAGACCATACGATTTAGATTCCTAACATCTTTGGGTATATTAAAATCCATGTTTACGTTGGTCAAGGTATGAAGATAGTTACATGAAACGCTCAACGGGTAACGGTGTTTAAACGTAAAAGTTGAAAGGTAATACGATTTCAATATCAATAGGAAATATTTCATGAAATAAGTATGAGAAGATATTAGGGTTTTGGTGATAAACCAGTTCAAGGAATTAAGGATTTCTAAGATATAAGAGGATGGTTCCATTTGGTAACGCATCACCATTTAGAATCATTGGCACGTCAAGGTAAATTGACCCATTTGCCTCAGAGACTTGTGTATGTTGACCATAGTTTATCACCCATTCCAGAAATCCCCAGGTAAGCATAACTGGTCTCGCAATGAGATTTATACGATATGCTTACCGTAGCCCGAAGGCCTTTTGCCAGGAAATCCAGAATACAGGTGTCTATGTGTCACACAAATTTCTTTGGTTCATAGAATCAAAACCTTGGTTCAGATGAGTTAGGAGAGTTGGTATGACTGCAGCAACCTCCCGGGCTAAAGGGTAGAAATCTTGCGGCCGGAGTTTCTAGACCGTGAATGGATTTGATGAGAAGACATTCTGAAATATCATTAAGATATTTTTATAAGAATTGGGTAATATGAGCTATACAACATGAAAACGACAATCGGGAATTTGGCATAATAACAATGAGATGTTCCGAGTATAATCGTTTGATTCGTAATTCAAAGCAAGTACGTTGACTAACCAAAGTATTAGGTCAACCACAACTTTGTTGAAGACATGCGTACCTATAAGCAGATACTCATCCCGAGGGTTCCCTGGTAAGGTAGACAGATCCATCAGCTGATTTGGATTTATACGAATACCTTGCCTAGACAGAACGCCTCGAGATACGGGCATCACGCTCTTCCAGCATTACATGTTTCAAGTTGTAAGACACAAACTTTGACGAATTTGAAAACCACGAATAACGATTCAAAGCTCATTTTGAAAACCATTTGATTTAGGCACACAATGCCTTGAATATGATTTAAGATTTATGTGTGCATTGATAAGAATCAAAGTATAAGAAGAATCACATAAGGCATATAATCACATAATCAAATATAAACATATAAGGCACATGAAATCCTATCTAATCATATAAAATACATGAGAGGACTCGTGTGTAAGGGTTCTTAGTTATAGTCTAGGTCATTCCATTTCTAATAACCTAATTCTCTATAACCATGGCTCTGATACCAATCTGTCACACCCCGACCGACGGCGGAATCATCGGAGCGGACGAGGGAATGATTGATTGTTCATAACATATGGTCGTCTAATAGTGGAGATAATATTAAAATCAGATTACAAGATAACATGAGTTTAACATATACAAATATAATAATACAAATAGAAATTTGTCTTTTATTTTGACTAAGTCCGGGTCTTAAATGAGCATGTAGAAGTCCATTAACTTTCTTAACCTGAAATCATGTGAAAAGTAACGAGTCAGCTAAAAATTAGCCGGTGAGTAAACACAGTTTGAGTATACATATAGATTGATTGTGTGATTGAGAATAATCCAATTCACAGGGTAATGTTAAGACTTATAATGCAGTAGCGGAGCAAATAGATAAACCGACACAATATAAACCCCTTGACTTGACTCTTTACATATAATAGACTTGCACACATATATCATAGATTTACTATTTGCCTCTGGCACAATCACCACTCGACTATTCATATGGGGTGGGTTATCCAAACCAGTAGATCTACCATTGATACCAGGATTGATTAATTGACTGAATTAGGGTTCTTATTGTCGTCCAGTTTATCATAGTATGTTCACATAGTTGCAAGTAATAACATAACCTGTCTTGAATTGAATTTAGAATGAAATAACAATAGAATATTATGATTGAATATTGTATCACATGATTTCCCCTAAATAAGAAATAATAGAAAATGGGGATATGAATACTCACTTGATTGATGAGATTAGAATTTAGACGTGATAGATTAGGCGCCAACGATTTCCTTATGATTAACCTAAGGAACGGTGTCTCGAATTAGAATAATAGTGATTTGAGAATTGGGAATGTATCAGGGTTTCCATTGGGAATAGGTATTGAATGAAATAACTTATTTAGTTTGAATGTCTTGAAATAAATAAACGAATTTATTAGAAGTGATTATGTTTAGAATTTAATAAATGTATCAATACGCGTAACCGTTTGATTTATTGTTAAAATGTGGGAAAAACAAATAACCAATTTTATTAATTAATTATATGATAATTAATTAAAATATTTAATTATTTAAATAACACAAAATAACTTTTTGTAAATAATCTGTGAAACTATATAATTGCAATTATCTTGAATAATTCATAATATAGTGCCCAATAATAATTTAATAATTTAAATTATTATTAAAAGTTCACTTTTATAGAATAACTAAAAAAT
Organism: Flaveria linearis; assembly: GCA_024085815.1. Lineage (NCBI taxonomy): Eukaryota > Viridiplantae > Streptophyta > Magnoliopsida > Asterales > Asteraceae > Flaveria > Flaveria linearis. Next base: position 43,409,762 of record CM044002.1, on the reverse strand, counting down.
AATCTTTGTTTTATTGTTTTATAAATATTTAAATTTAAAGAAAAATTGCAAAAAATAAGTTTGATGATTTAAAAATAACCAGAGTTTATAAAAATGATTGTTATAATTTTTAGGATTTTTTAGTAATTTTTAAAAGCTTAAAAGGCCTTTAAAAAAATAAATAAGGGTGCCCGGGGTCGAACCCGGGACCTCAAAGTTTGCATGTGAACGGGGAACCAGTGAACTAGGCATACAGTCGCGATAGAGATTGGTTCCTAATTGTTTTAAACACTTTTTCCACTAAATCCCAAATCATAAGAACCCTAATTTCAATTCGGATCAATTGACCACCAAGATGATCATGATACCGAAATTAAACATATGGCTTTTAATCCCCATGTGATTTCGTGTCTGTGGGCACACTTAATTACCTGAATCTGTTTTTAAAATGATAAGAATAGATGCACAAAAGCTTCGATCGAGGCTTGAATCCGTTTGATGTGAAATTATTGATGTTAATCAAATTAAACTCGTGGATAGCTTCATATGGTGTTATGGATTCAAAACCCCTTATCAATTTGAGTTTAGAATGTCTAAATGGTGATGAACACCTTGGTTGCAAGTCGCAATGAAAATGGTTGATCGGTGGTGGTGTTTGTGTGTGTTTCAGATGGAATTGGAAGGGGTAGTCGATTAGATGTAGTTATATGATTGTTTAGGTTTGATTAATTCGATTATTATAGTGTGTTAGTGCGATCGTGGCCAGGATTCTCGGCCGAAAGTGGGTTAGGTTCTAGATCGCACTAATCAACTTTATTTTTAAATTGTTTTAGGGATTGGGTTCGATTCTTACACGCGATGTTGTCGGGAGTGGTTAATTGTGTTGAAACCGATTAGTTTTGGGGGTTGTGGGTCGCCGGAGAAGCGGCCGGAGATATGGCCGGAGGTGACAAAGGTCGACGGTGGGTGGGGGCTGAGTTTTAAAATAAATTTTCACTTTGGCCCCTGAGGTTTGTTTTGTTTGTTATTTTATGTCAAAAGTTTCAATAACAAGTTTTAAACTTTACACTTTTAACCCAAAAGTTTTAGGGTTTAGTTTTTTTTAATGATAAATTTTATTATTAGTATTATTATTATTATTATTATTATTACTATTATTTAAACCTTTGAAAACCTTAAAAATATTTAAAGTTATTTTGTTTATTTTCAAATTCGATAACTATGTTTCGTAATTACTAATATAATTTTATAATTTTTTTATAAAACCATATTAATAACTATATGATTATAGTGTGCATTAAATGACAATATTACTGCGCTCACAATAAAATAAAATAATTTCCATTGGTTAACTTTTATTTAACGAAAATACGCGATGTTACACTAATAACTTCTAAATCTTCATATTAAAACAATTGTTTACTCAACACCAGCTAGTTAGAAGTCCACAAAGTTAATCAAACTAATTAAAGTAGGAAATAAATCAAATCATAAGGAGGAGGGTATCATACAAGATGGTGGAATCCTGAATAACAGTGGCTCGAACCATTTAGCCAAAATCAGAGGAACTCAAGCCAACTTCAGTGAACACAATAGTATCTAACGTTAAATCCAAAAATTCAAAAGGCATAATTTTGGACTTTTGACAAAACACATGAAATGATTTTTTCTTTTTCAATATCCAAATTATTCAAACCAAATTGATTCAAAGGCGTTATATGCCCTTAAATTCCATTGCTGCACAACGGATGTTTTAATCATCATGATCTCCTTTACACCTCCATATTAATGAAACAAAACCTTTTTACCTTCTATTACATCTCATTTAACTATTTTATAAACTCATAATACTGCTTTCACTTCTGATATGATTTAATAACCAAAACTACAACTTGATGGGTTGCATAATAATCACAATCCTTAATGAAGACAATCATCTTCAATGCAAAATAAGAAACTTTTTTTCCAAAACTTACCTTGCAAAAGAAGTTTCTGAAGTAATTCCTTCTTGTTGGGCATCAAATGTTGAATATGCTACTGCAATAGCATATCCTGTTGCATATTCCACGAATGGGTAGAACACTTTTGGTCTAATTTTGTAGTACTTGCCTTGATGTGCACTGAAAAGCATAATGCTTTAGTGATGTTTTGTGCATAGTTTCTCAACCCATTTGGGAAGAAGTTAATTTCAAATTCATCCACGACTAAAAAGTGATACTATGAAACAGTTTGTATTTATCATAATTATTGGAATTATACAACTCATGTAACTAATAGTTGTAAATAATTTTCTATTGATCAAAAGAAGCAATATAAAGAGAAAAATACACACCTAAGTTCAACTGGTCTAAGTTCATCGTAAAATGGTTTAGTATATGCATAGAAGTGAGCATGTGCACTTCATAGTATCCCTTCACTCGACCTCTCCAAAATCAAGAAACCTCCGTAATTAGAACTTCTTTAGCACATGCAATCCTAAGGAAAGAACAATCAGATAAAAACTTAAATTTAAAAAAAAATACATTAGCTATGAGTTCTAGTTGGTTCTATTTTTAAAGTCACATTTGCCAATCTAACATTTTCTTGATCTAAATTTGATATAAAAATGCATAACTGCCTAAGTTTACATGCATTAGATGTAACATAGTTTATTAATGACAGATCATTTATTTCATGTTAACTTAGAATGCATATCAATTTTGGATTCAAAAATTGACCTTGTCACTACAAAAGTTATAATACATCACTAAGTACAAAAATGAAGATGGTGTAGTACATTGCTAAAGTTCACAATTGTAACTACAGATGGCATCAAGATATTACAACGGAAATTGCATCCACTTCTATGTAGACAAATTCATCAATCACTTGTGATGTCCTAAATTTGGTCTATAAAAATGACTAAATAAACCTAAATAAAAACTATAAAAAGACTTAAAGTTTTACCAAGAACTCCTAAATCTAGACCACGTGACAGGCAAGTGAACCTATCAAATGTAGTACAGAAAATGGAAGATCAGGATCGAACCCTAGAGACTCTATGAATAGCAAACAAGACTTGGAAAAAGACTCTAAACAAATATTATACGAGAGGGGGGGTTTTGAACTAAAATATTAAAAATGAGATTAAACTAGAGAATAATCCAACCTAAAAGAGCGGAAATCAAAAGGAATAAGAAATGAGGAATAAGGGAATATTGTCTAGAGGATTCGTGAATTGGATAAAATGGCGAGAAAAGAGAGAAATGATGAAACGAGAAAACGGGGTTCGAGAGATAATGATCCTAAGGCAACTATGGATTCCGGAAAGACCACCGGATGTGACCACTAGTGAACCCAAGAAACAAGAATTAGACCCGTTAATAGATTTACCTTCCGGATAATCTAACAATGCTTATGTACTTAAAAGCTAACCAATTTTCCAATCTAGTTAACACAATACACAAAGAGTGCAAGAAGTAGCTACAAGATGATCAATTGAACACAAGCAAATTCAATAACCAATTAATTTGACAAGTCTCCTTCCGGACTACTTACGCCTACTAACTAGTTATCTAATCCACCTATTTGACCTTTATTTTCCAATCTCAAGTCAAGTTACTCAATTGCATTAAGTTGATTAAATGCACAAATTTCATTCCATTACTCGGCCATTGTAATGCAACCTAAGACTTCAACAATTTGCAAAGACCTAAACATGCATCTAAACCTTGAAAGACATTCAATTAAGATTCATGTGAAACTTGTAACAATTAATTAACCATCAACAACCAATTGCAACATTCAATAATCATCAAATAACTCTTTCATAAGCATATAATCTCATTTCATCAAAAACTACCCAATTCGACCCATAAATCTAATTCATTCATCCATCTAGACAATACTCAAGAAATTAGCCTAACATTGAAATTAAAACTGAGAAACATAAGCATTCAAGAGAGTTTAACATCATCATGTTTGCAAAATAACAACAGAGAAGAATGAAAACCGAATAGCAATTGAATCCCAATCAAGACCAAGGAGAAAGCTTCAATCTTTTACCTCCTAGACTCCAAACCACTCCAAAATTCTCCTTTTTTCGTTCTCAAGCGGCTGGAAACAAAGTCTAACCCTAGACTCTTCAAAAGATGTAATTATAACAAAAATTAGAAAAAACCCGTCTGCACATCTGGGGCGCGCCGCGCCAATCTTTTACATTTGGCGCGGCCCGCGGGATGTTAGGGGTGCCGCGCCGGATTTTTACATTTGGCGTGGCACGCGCCAAACCTTCCGAACAGAACTTTTCAGCCTTTTCCTTAGCCAAATTTCTAACTCTTGTTTTTGCTTCTTTGCTTCAAGCCTTCTCTTTTTCTCTTCAATTTCCATCCTTTTGAGCTCCCTTTCAATAAACACCTATAAAATATAAAAGAAAACATAAATAAACGAAAACTAATGAAAAACGAACGGAATTAAACTAAGAAACCACTAAAAACTAGCTAGAAAAAGCATGTGTTTTGCAACACATCAAAAATACCCACACTTAAACCTTTTTTCGTCCTCGAAAAATAATGCAAAAACAGAATCAAAATGGGATTTTCAATTCTCAAGCTAGTCAAAACAACTTCATAACCGATTGCAAGGATAACATTGCAAAACAGGTCACATCGGTTTACATCCTAACATTAGCAAATCCGAATCCTTTCTTGTGTGTGCATTAAGTTCAAGTTCTAGCTAGCTCAAATCTAAAAGGTCTCACACTTGGGAAGCTACAAGTCCACCATACTATCATATATATATGTTTTTTTTTTCTGATAATTCAACAATATAAGACACAGGCTAAACCAGATAGGTTTAGCCAAACCATTGCAGCCCTAAAGACTAAATTTAAGTTAACTAATTGTTAATCACAGTTGGATGGATATGATGATTTTTTTTAAGCGCCACTAGAAAATTGATAAATGATGTTTGTATGTGTCCAGGTCAGCATATATCTGGATGCAGCAGAAGGGCGGTTAGAACATCTCTGCAATTTTCAGTCTCCTTTGGGGAAAAGGAGTAGTGTGCTAAATGATATGATTGATGGAGCGCCACTAATCCCGATCTTATTTCCATAGAGAAGGGTGTTCGTGTGCTAAGATCTGCGACCAACAATTCTTTAACTTAACTTAGTCTAAAAACCTACAATGGTGTCTTAGTTTCCTAACATGGCTTTCCCATAACTCCTAAGATGAACACCCACAAGATTTGCTAGCTTATTTAGTTCCATTGGGCACCAAGGATCCTTCTAAACTAACTGGATTAACCAACGCTACCCAATCCACATGTTTCCTTCTTTTTCAAACTTTTCTACCCATTTTTAACTTAAGAACTAAAAACCCATTGTGCAATCATTTTCTGTTCTTTTTAAACTTGCATAACATTTTCAAGGACACATTTTTTTTTTCACACATTTTTCATTTTTTTTTTCAATTTTTTTTTTTTTTACTACTTAAAATAACCTAAAACGCAAACGCAAGTTACCCATACCCACACTTAAAGCTCACATTGCCCTCAATGTGAAATGGGAACCCCAAAACAGAAAAGAACACAAAAACTAAATAAACTAAAAGCAGAAATAAAATAGATAAAGTTACAAAAAGGAACAGACTCCCCTGGTTATGCCGAGGAAGTTCCGCTGCTCCAAAATCTTCACATGATGCTCAACTCTGGGGAGGTCCATCATACCCCGGATACCAAGGTGGGTAAGGGTACGTGAACCATGATGGAACCTCCGTATGTTGTTGTTCCATAGAGTAACGAATAGCGGCATCCTGGCGATTCATCCTGCTCTCATGTCTCCTATCGCTCTCCTCGATCCGAGCATATATCCGCTGCTCCTGCTCATCCATACGGGTGTAAAAACGACCTTCCTGATTGTCCATCCGGGTGTAATACGCCTGCTGCTGCCGGTCAAGATACCCGAAAATCTGATCCCTCATCTGTGTAAAGTCATAGACTGGTGGTTCGGGCTCCTGCTGATGCGGAGGGAAATCCCGCAACGGATGCTGCGGGTGAGGGATCTCATGCCTCTGTCGAGGCATACGGTGTTGTCTAAGTGTACGAGCTTCCATCTGCATGGCAGCAGCTGCGTCAGTATCGGCCGGTGGTGGTACCTGTGGACCCTGACGGACGGGAACCCATCGTATTGGCTCATCCCACTCAATCATGCCTGCTTGCCGAAGGTCCCTCACTAACAATTCGACGGGTGATCACGTACTGGTCATGTCCGGTCTCGCGAAGGTCACTTGGTTTTGAACGCTTGCGTCTAGAAGAGCTTGCACGCGAAGACATACCTACCAAAGAAGTACCACAAATTAGTAAACTAGAAAATACGATTGTATAGCATTTCATTCGCAATCGTATGAATCTAAACTAAACAAAAGTAATAATAAAACAGAAATAAACACATATATTTTTCATTTTTTTGTTTTTGTTTTTTTTTTTATATAAAGAAAACACGAAAAAGGAAAATCAATTAGATTAGTCTTGCTTGAATGGAGATTGAGTACAAACAAGACTAATTAATCAATTATCCAACACTACTTCTACTTAAAATTAGAGAAAACTTGCTAGTCCCAAATCTACAACAATTAACCGGTTTGCTCAATGTTCTAGGTTCTAATTACTTAGAACTTAGCTTACCCAACCATTCATCCAACCAAAATACCCCCACTTACCTCAAACATACCCACACTTAGTTTTTCAAGCAATCCCTCAAACTATATCAACACATGAGCATACACCCTAGTCTAAACAATGTCACCATAATTTATCAAAATCCACTACATTTCAATTCACAACTAGGATGAACCGGCAATGAGCAAAATACAATATACACATACTAGCAAAATCCTAAGGCAAACCTAAAATTGAACAAGAACAATGAAAGACTTGAACTTTAACACAAATCCTAAAACTATGCAAAATTTAAAGAAACAAAACACAATAGCTAAGAAATAAACCAAAACTAAGTGTAAACAAGAGATTCATACCTTGGTGTGTAGAGAATTGAAAGACAAAAGAAAAGTTAGAAACTTTGAAGTTGGGTGATGATGGTGGTGTGAGAATGATGAAGAAAGTGGAAATTTTGGTGAAATGGGTTGAATTGGAGGTTGGATTTGGTTGGGAGAGGATGATTTAGAGGATTTGGGGGTTGGTAGATGGAGATTTTGGTGAAATGGAGATTGGAACCGTATGGGTGGAAGAGGGGGGTGTGTTGTGTGGCTAGGGCTTGAAGAAGGTAAAGAAAAGGGGGTCCCCGTCTGGTGTTTCTACGCGCGGCGCGCCACATATACACATCCGGCGCGGCCCGCGTGGTATTACTAGGCGCGGCGCGCCATTTGCTCGCACTCGGCGCGGCCCGCGGGGGATGTCTCGAACAGAAGGTTCAGCCTTCTGAACACTTGCAAAATTTTTTTAACCACAACTTCAAGTTTCAAGTTTACTTACCTTGTAGACTTTCTATTCTCCATATGCTTGCATCCACAATCATACCAATTCCTGTTTAACACTCAAAACAAACTAAAAACAAAAGTAGTTATACGATTTAACACAAATCAAAACACAAAAATTTGTAAAAACTAAACAAAATAACACGAACCATAAGAGAAAAACAAGACATGCAACCATACAAGCATACAAACTCTACACTCGGGCATCATCCCGAGCTCCCTATTACCTTCACTCCTTAGGCACGTCGAGGAGGGTGGTATCCTCTTCGATCTTCTCTGTAAATGGTCCCCCGATATATAACTTAAGCCTATGACCATTCACTTTCCAAGACACACCTGCTTTGTCTTGGATCTCTACCGTGCCGTAAGGAAACACCTCCTTGACCTCAAAAGGTCCACTCCACCTCGACTTTAGCTTCCCGGGGAATAACTTGAACCTAGAGTTATACACTAAGACCTTATCCCCGGATTTAAACTCTTTGACCCCTCTCAACTTCCTATCATGCAAGGCTTTGGTACGTTCCTTGTACGACCAAGATCTATCGTATGCCTCGTCCCTAAGCTCATCTAGCTCATGCAATTGGAAAAACCGGTTCCTAATAGCCTTAGGCAAATCAAGGTTGACTGCCTTTAGAGCCCAAAATGCTCTATGCTCCAACTCCACCGGTAGATGACATGCTTTGCCATAAATCATCCTAAAGGGTGTGGTACCTATAGGCGTCTTATAGGCTGTCCTAAATGCCCAAAGCGCGTCATCTAACTTATCGGACCAATCCTTGCGGTTTGCTCCGACCGTCTTCTCCAATATCCTCTTAATCCCTCGGTTTGCATTCTCGACTTGCCCACTCGTTTGGGGATGATAGGCTGTCGATAGCCTATGAGTCACCCCGTAACGGGCCAATGCCTTCGCCATCTGGGCGTTGCAAAAATGCGTACCACGATCGCTAATGAGAGCTCTAGGAGTACCAAACCTACTAAAAAGCTTCTTCAAGAAGCCAACCACTACGCGACCATCATTAGTGGACAAAGCTTGCGCTTCAACCCATTTCGAGACATAATCTATGGCCACCAGGATGTAGCGGTTTCCTTTAGAAGAAGGAAACGGTCCCATAAAATCGATACCCCACACGTCAAATACCTCCACAATCTGGATCGGGTGTTGGGGCATCTCATTGCGATATGAAATGTTCCCGGACCGCTGACAAGCATCACACGAACTCACGAGTAACTGAGCATCCTTAAACACTGTAGGCCAATAAAAACCAGAATCAAACACCTTCTTTGCGGTGTAAGGTGCACTGTGGTGTCCACCAGTCAATCCCTGATGACAGTGTTTCAGGATCTCAAGTCCTTCCTCCCTCCTAACACAACGCCTCAACAGATTATCTGCTCCAATCCTGAACAGATAGGGATCATCCCAAATGTAACGCTTGGCGTCAGTGAAGAGCTTCTTCTTTTGCTGCTTCGTCATATCTCCCACCAATGTGCCCTTTGAGAGAAAATTTGCCAAGTCAGTGAACCATGGCAAACCTTCCTCCTCAGCTCGCACAAAATCAATCGACTCGTGAGGGAAAGTATCACCAATCGCCTCCTCACGAATCTCCTCTCGGGCTGGATCCTCTAGTCGAGAGAGGTGATCAGCCGCAACGTTCTCCGCTCCCTTCTTATCCTTGATCTCGATATCAAACTCAGAAAGGAGGAGAATCCAACGAATCAGACGGGGTTTCGCATCTTTCTTCGTGAAAAGAAAACGCAAAGCCGCATGGTCTGTGAACACAATGGTCTTGGACAGAATCAGATATGCACGAAACTTATCGAAAGCAAACACCACGGCCAGTAGCTCTTTCTCGGTAGTCGTGTAATTCTCTTGAGCATCATTAAGAGTCTTACTGGCGTAATAGATCGGGTGGAAGTGTTTGTCTCGTCTCTGTCCCAAGACCGCCCCAACTGCGTAGTCACTCGCATCACACATGAGCTCAAAAGGTAAGCTCCAATCGGGGGCTACAAGAATAGGAGCACTAGTCAATCGCTCCTTCAGCAAGTCGAACGCCTTAAGACATTCCTCGTCAAAGACGAATGGAACGTCCTTCTCAAGAAGGCGGGTCATGGGTCGGGTGATCTTTGAAAAATCTCGGATGAACCTACGATAGAAACCCGCATGACCTAAAAAACTCCGGATGGCCTTCACGTTGGTGGGTGGAGGAAGTCTACGAATGGTATCAATCTTTGCCTTGTCGACCTCTATCCCCTCACGTGAGACCTTGTGCCCTAGCACAATACCCTCAGTCACCATGAAATGGCACTTCTCCCAATTCAACATAAGATTCGTCTCGGTACACCTCTTCATCATCCTCTCTAGGTTCACGAGACAAGAATCAAATGAATCACCAAAAACGGAGAAGTCATCCATAAACACTTCCATGGACTTCTCCACCATGTCCTGGAAGATTGCCAACATACAACGCTGGAAAGTGGCAGGAGCGTTACATAACCCAAACGGCATACGACGGTATGCAAAAGTCCCGTAGGGGCATGTGAAAGTGGTTTTCTCCTGATCCTCCGGTGCAATGGGGATCTGGAAATAACCAGAGAAACCGTCGAGAAAACAGTAGAACTGCTGTCCCGACAAACGCTCAAGCATCTGATCAATGAAAGGAAGGGGGAAGTGATCCTTCCTAGTCGCGTCATTAAGCCTCCTGTAATCGATGCACACTCTCCAGCCCGTGACTGTCCTCGCTGGAATCAACTCATTCCTCTCATTAGTCACGACTGTCATCCCTCCCTTCTTCGGGACGACCTGCACCGGGCTGACCCATGCGGAATCAGATATCGGATATATCAAACCAGTCTCCAGGAGCTTGAGAACCTCCTTCTTCACCACTTCCGACATATTCGGGTTCAGCCTCCTCTGAGGTTGGACCACAGGCATATACTCATCCTCCATGAGTATCTTATGCGTGCAATACGAAGGGTCGATACCCTTAATATCCATCAGCCTCCACGCAATAGCCTGCTTATGTGCCTTGAGCACATCTACCAGCCTCGCCTTCTCTCCATCCGTCAACTGAGATGAGATAATGACGGGTGAACCATCCTCACCATCCAAGAAAGCATACTCCAAGTGAGGAGGTAGCTCCTTAAGCTCCAGGGATGGTGGTGAATCTACCGAGGCCTTCTCTCCCTCGGTACTCTCAACAGACATGACCTCCGGAAACTCAATGGACTTACTGGCCGGGTGGCTCAGAAAGTCCTCGGGAGGTTCACCCTCCCCAGAAATGGGGTGACCCTGAACCGAATCCTCCGGAGGTAACAAGTCTGTTCCACACACGTAACTCAGACAATGCTCAACGTTCGACAAGAATGTATCAAGGAAATAAACAGAATCGTCCGCATCACTCGAGTGCTTCATCGACCTCATAACATCGAAAGTGACACTCTCACCTCCCACACGCAAACAAATAGTGCACTCGTCGACATCGATCAACGCCTTGGATGTGCGCAAGAAAGGACGTCCTAAAATGAGTGGGACACGATCATCAACCTCCATGTCAAGAATCACAAAATCCGCGGGGAACACAAACTTATCCACCTTCACCAACAGGTTCTCCACAATCCCCCGTGGATACTTGACAGACCTGTCTGCCAATGAAATGCTCATGCGGGTCGGAATCATCTCTCCGAGGTCTAGCTTCTCGTAAAGCGAATACGGCATCAGATTGATGCTAGCCCCAAGATCCGCCAACCCGTGGCTCACAGTAGAACTACCAAAAAGACACGGGATAGTAAATGTGCCCGGATCTCCTGACTTCTCCGGTAGTTTATTCTGAACCACCGCAGAGCACTGCTTGTTAAGAGTGACAACAGAGAGGTTCTCCATCTTCTTCTTGTTAGACAGGAGGTCTTTCAAGAACTTAGCATACTTAGGCATATGCTGGAGTGCCTCAATGAAAGGAAGATTGACCTTAAGTTGCTTGAAGATATCTAAGAAATGGGCATAATCCTTTGCGTCTTTCTGTCGCTTCAGACGCGCAGGATAAGGTACCTGATCACTCTTCTTCTCCTCACTCTTCCTCACCTTCTCCTTTTCCTCACAAGACTCACTGTTCGGCGCGGTACTTGCTGGGTCTAGCCTCGGTTGCGCCCCTCCAGGAGTCTCCATCTCCAGACTCTCATCTACCTCCTCATCACTATCTACCACGGGAATCTCCTGTTCGCCTCCCTTGCCACTCCGGGTCGTGACTGCTTTCGCAGTCGCATGAGGATGGGGAATGGTATTGGCAGGGAACGAACCTGAGGGTTTCTGTTGATCCAGCTTCTTATTAATCTCACTCACGGTACGCTGTAAGTCAAGAAAAGAAGACTGATGTCCCTTCAGAATAACGTCGTGCTCACTCAACCGTCTCTGGGTCTCTTGGTCCTTCTGGACCAACTGGGTGAGCAACTGGGTCTGAGTAGCAAGAATCTCCTTCAGCTCCTTATCCCTGTTGTCACCACTACTACTACTGGGACCTGCACCAATGTCTCCTCCGCCCGATTGGTTCTGTCGCTGAAAACCAGGCGGTGGATTTCCCCCAGACCTCCAACCAAAGTTGGGATGATTTCGCCACCCCTGGTTATAGGAGTTACCGAAACCACCACCAGAGCCTCTTCCCTGGCCATTCACAAAATCAACCTGCTCCTGACTCACAAGCATACAATCTCTCGTGTCATGACCCCCACGACAAATCTCACATCTATCCATCCTCATCTTCATCTCATTCATCTCCCTCTCGAGGTTCGCGATGGTAGCAGCCATACTAGTCTCCGCAGTAACGTGGTGAACTCCTCGGGTCGTCGAGGAGGTACTAGTAATAGGAGTGGAATTCCTATTCACTGACCGCTGCTCATACTCGGCCTGAGCGAAACTCTCAAACATGTCATTGCATTCGACCACATTCTTTTTACCCATCAAGTGGCCTCCTGCAGATGTGTCAAATCTAGCTCTAGTCTCGTAGGTGAGACCGTTGTAGAACTTTTCTACAAGAGCCCAGTCGGACAAACCATGCTGGGAACATCTGCTAAGCAGATTCTGAAAACGCTCCCAAGCTAGATAGTAAGGCTCATCAGGCTCCATCCGGAACGAATGAATCTGATCGCGAAGCCTTGAGGCTTTTGCTGGCGGAAAATACTTGTTTAGAAATTTATCGCGAAGATCTGCCCAAGTCGTGAAAGTGCCAGCAGGATGCGAGTCGAGCCAAACGGCTGCTCGACCTGCAAGAGAAAACGGAAAGAGGTGCAAGAAAATGGCATCTTGTGTAGCACCCTGAACTCGGAAGGTACCACAGATGCGAGTAAGTCGAGCAATGTGTCCCGGAGCATCCTCGTCATCACGACCATGAAACTGGCACGTGTTATTGATCGCCGTCATGATATACGAGGGAATTTGCCATGAACTCTCATTGGCAATATTCGGACAAGTGATGGGAGAATTAACTCCCGTGAAGCCATCAGTGGCTTGCTGATGAATAGTTCGGTTCGTCATGGACGAATGAACCGGTGAATTAATAGGCGAGGATGGATAAGAAACAGGGGTGGAACTACCACTACTCGAACGAGAGAAAGAAGTACTAACCTCAACCCTGATGTCGTCAAGCTCGCTGAATCCGGGAGTAGGTGGTCCTCGTGAACGGGTACGTGGCATAAACTGAAAAAGAAAATAAAACGGAAAACGAAAAGGATTACTACAAAGAAGGGAAAACTAGAAAGACTCAAACGAAGATGTAAAATGACTAATGCAAGAAATCCTAACCAAATCTAAGATCGCTATTGCCAAGAGTCCCCGGCAACGGCGCCAAAAACTTGATGTCCTAAATTTGGTCTATAAAAATGACTAAATAAACCTAAATAAAAACTATAAAAAGACTTAAAGTTTTACCAAGAACTCCTAAATCTAGACCACGTGACAGGCAAGTGAACCTATCAAATGTAGTACAGAAAATGGAAGATCAGGATCGAACCCTAGAGACTCTATGAATAGCAAACAAGACTTGGAAAAAGACTCTAAACAAATATTATACGAGAGGGGGGGTTTTGAACTAAAATATTAAAAATGAGATTAAACTAGAGAATAATCCAACCTAAAAGAGCGGAAATCAAAAAGGAATAAGAAATGAGGAATAAGGGAATATTGTCTAGAGGATTCGTGAATTGGATAAAATGGCGAGAAAAGAGAGAAATGATGAAACGAGAAAACGGGGTTCGAGAGATAATGATCCTAAGGCAACTATGGATTCCGGAAAGACCACCGGATGTGACCACTAGTGAACCCAAGAAACAAGAATTAGACCCGTTAATAGATTTACCTTCCGGATAATCTAACAATGCTTATGTACTTAAAAGCTAACCAATTTTCCAATCTAGTTAACACAATACACAAAGAGTGCAAGAAGTAGCTACAAGATGATCAATTGAACACAAGCAAATTCAATAACCAATTAATTTGACAAGTCTCCTTCCGGACTACTTACGCCTACTAACTAGTTATCTAATCCACCTATTTGACCTTTATTTTCCAATCTCAAGTCAAGTTACTCAATTGCATTAAGTTGATTAAATGCACAAATTTCATTCCATTACTCGGCCATTGTAATGCAACCTAAGACTTCAACAATTTGCAAAGACCTAAACATGCATCTAAACCTTGAAAGACATTCAATTAAGATTCATGTGAAACTTGTAACAATTAATTAACCATCAACAACCAATTGCAACATTCAATAATCATCAAATAACTCTTTCATAAGCATATAATCTCATTTCATCAAAAACTACCCAATTCGACCCATAAATCTAATTCATTCATCCATCTAGACAATACTCAAGAAATTAGCCTAACATTGAAATTAAAACTGAGAAACATAAGCATTCAAGAGAGTTTAACATCATCATGTTTGCAAAATAACAACAGAGAAGAATGAAAACCGAATAGCAATTGAATCCCAATCAAGACCAAGGAGAAAGCTTCAATCTTTTGCCTCCTAGACTCCAAACCACTCCAAAATTCTCCTTTTTTCGTTCTCAAGCGGCTGGAAACAAAGTCTAACCCTAGACTCTTCAAAAGATGTAATTATAACAAAAATTAGAAAAAACCCGTCTGCACATCTGGGGCGCGCCGCGCCAATCTTTTACATTTGGCGCGGCCCGCGGGATGTTAGGGGTGCCGCGCCGGATTTTTACATTTGGCGTGGCACGCGCCAAACCTTCCGAACAGAACTTTTCAGCCTTTTCCTTAGCCAAATTTCTAACTCTTGTTTTTGCTTCTTTGCTTCAAGCCTTCTCTTTTTCTCTTCAATTTCCATCCTTTTGAGCTCCCTTTCAATAAACACCTATAAAATATAAAAGAAAACATAAATAAACGAAAACTAATGAAAAACGAACGGAATTAAACTAAGAAACCACTAAAAACTAGCTAGAAAAAGCATGTGTTTTGCAACACATCAACTTGGCATATGAAAAGTACTAACTTAGAGATGTAGTAATGCAGAGTCGTAAAAGTTGCTACATTTATTCTCTCAAAAGTGAAGCAACATATTTGTTCATATTTCCAACAATTTAATCGAAACCCAAATGTCAAGCAATCAAACACATGACCAAATCTGTAAGGCCCTGATCCCGGGCACCTCACAGTTGGTCATTCACAGCACTATAGATACATACTATACATTTCATAAAATAATGCAGCGGAATTAATTTAAACAAAAGCCATTCATTTCATTAATAACACTGTTGCTAAGCAATACACCCTGGTTTAGTCAGTTTACAAAAGATTAGTTTAACTGCATTACGAAACAACAGTGATTCCTGTTAAGAATGGATGTCAGTCTTTCCCTGTCGAGTAGCTTCGCCCTCGTGCCATCCTCAGCAATAATTACCTACCAACTGAAAATGTATAAAAGTCAGTCTTGCTGAGTGAGTTCTAGTTTTATACGTAATAAAATACTTTCTATATGTTGTATATAAAAATATTCATTTCTGTAAAATACAACTCTGTACTGTGTATGCGAGCACGCATTAACTATGTGAACAAATATTGTCCGTTCTCTGTACTGTATGCCTTGTCTGTAAACTTTTTAACTTTATGTTCCACTGTCTATGTGGACCAGTGCGCAATGCCCCAACTATGTGCGCGATGGAAAACGGGTGATGGGCCATCTATATCCCTCGAAAGGGTCAACTGTATCCCTCGAAAGGGCTATAGGTATCCACCCGAAGGTTTCAACTGTATCCCTCTAAAGGGCTATGGGTATCCCCTCGAAGGGTTCAACTGTATCCCTCGAAAGGGCTATGGGTATCCCCCCGAAGGGTTCAACTGAATCCCTCGAAAGGGCTATGTGGACTATGTACAAGGCCGACCCAATCACCCAGGGCACGCTACAAAGGTCCTGCCAATTTCAATTGATCGACCCTGTGTGCATAATGGGTAGCTAACCCGCAACACAGTTGAGCTAACGACAACACGGTTGTGTCCCTCCTGTGTGCTTGCAAGACTTATTAACATTTTATTTATGTTCCACTTCTTTTCTTTATTGCTCTTTCACTTTATTATTACAATATACTTTACGTTACGATAATAACATACCACGTAAAGCCACATACTATAAGTAATAATAATAGTAGCAATAATTATAATATGGAACAATCGTAGTAATCATGTTATGCATAAAACATCATCATTTATAAGTCCTTAGTCAACCTCGGTCAACCCCTAAGGCACAAAGTCCCAGAAACATTTCTGTAAAAATTCTAAGTGTTTGGGCGTAAGAGCCCTGTTCAGACTTTCCATCACTATGTAGGCTCACCAGTCTACACTTAGAAATATTTTCACTTTGGGCGTATAAGCTATTTGGACGCATGAGCACTGTTGGGACTCATGACCCTACACCTAGTCGTCCGGCTAACTTTTCTAGGCATATGACCACTGTTCAGACTCATAAGGCCACTGTTTAGGCTTATCATCTCACACTTAGACTTTTAAGCCTATTTTTTTCAGGCGTAAGAGCCCTGTTTGGGCATATCACCTTACACTTAACTTTTTCCAAGTCATTTTCAAGCATATGAGCACTGTTGAGGCTTATGAGTCTCAGGCGTATTAGGTACTGTTTGGGCATATGAGAACTATTTGGACTCATGACCCTACTTAGAACATTTCTAAGGCAAATTTTTGGGCGTATGAGCACTATTTAGGCTCATCAACCTTCTGTCCAACTTATTAATATGAAATTTCCAAACCCAAACATCAGGCCTAAATGTTCCAAGCTTTCTAAGCATGAACTACACATAACCATCTCATAAACATCATCAGGCATGCAAATTACATACGGGTATACATACATAATCATAGTAAAAATCGTAAAATACATTTCCAGCCCCAAAAAGGTTTAAAACAAGTAGAAACCGGGGTCTAGAACTCACCTTTACTGTTTTAAACCTTCAAACTCTAAAACTTGAATTTCTCAGATGTTTTTTAACACCTACAACCCGCTGAAACACACAACCCGAACATGCAATAACACAGATGAGCATACAACCGAGGCTATATAGACTAAAACGACTTAAAACACTTAATCTTACCTCAAACTTCGAATTCTTCTTCTTTCTCTCTCTAAAGCTCGAAGTCTCTGCTGTTTCTCTCTCTAAAAACCGAACAGGAAAGAGTGTGCAGAGGGTTATGGGCGGCCATATCACCTTTTACACCAACTTTTCAAGTTTTTATCATTTTTAACACTTTTGGTCCCTCAATTTTGGGGTTGACTTTCATTTTATTCTTTTTCTTTCTCTTTCTCTTTTGTCCTTTTATTCCCTTAAAAAGAAAAATACGGGTGTTACAAGTCCACCCCCTTATACAGGTTTTGTCCCCGAAACCTGTTATTCCTCAAATAGATGAGGATAATGCTGCCTCATTTCTTCCTCAGTCTCCCATATGGATTCGGATCCCTTCCTGTGCTTCCACTGTACACGCACAAGATGAACCACTTTATTCCTTAACTTCTTTTCTTTACGATCAATGATTGCCACTGGTTGCTCCACATAACTGAGTCGTTCGTCTACTTCAATGTCCTCCAGTGGTACAATCATATCCTCATCAGCTAAGCACTTTCTCAGGTGAGATACATGAAATGTGGGATGAATTCCACTTAACTCATCTGGCAGTTCAAGTCGATAGGCTACCTCTCCTACTCGTACGATGATTCGGAAAGGTCCTATATATCTCGAGCTTAGCTTACCTCGTTTCCTGAATTGGATAATCCCTTTCTAAGGTGAGACCTTCAAC
Organism: Flaveria linearis; assembly: GCA_024085815.1. Taxonomy (NCBI): domain Eukaryota; kingdom Viridiplantae; phylum Streptophyta; class Magnoliopsida; order Asterales; family Asteraceae; genus Flaveria; species Flaveria linearis. Next base: position 43,392,002 of record CM044002.1, on the reverse strand, counting down.
ATGACTCGGTCTCCAACCTCGAACTCTATTGGTCTTCGCCTCTTGTCAGCATACGACTTTTGTCTATCCTTCGCCGCCTTCATGAAGGCTTTGATCTTTTCCAATTTCTCAGTCGTAGCTTCGATCACCTCAACACCTCCTAACTCTTTCTGCCCAATGTCTCCCCAACACACGGGCGTCTTACATCTCCTACCGTATAGCATCTCGTAGGGTGGCATGCCGATACTGGCATGATAACTGTTGTTGTACAAGAATTCTGCTAATGGTAAGTGATCATCCCAACTTCCTCCAAAATCGATCACGCATGCTCGAAGCATATCCTCGAGCGTCTGTATCGTCCTCTCAGACTGACCGTCCGTCTGAGGATGATAGGCTGTACTAATGTGTAGCCTCGTCCCCATGGCATCATGGAATCTTCTCCAAAACTTCGATGTAAACCGGGTGTCACGATCCGACACGATAGACACCGAAACGCCATGACGAGCTACGATCTCCTTGATGAACAGATCCGCCAATCTTTCGGATGAATACGTCTCGCGGATCGGTAGGAAGTGGGCACTCTATGTTAGTCGGTCGACAATCACCCAAATAATATCGCATCCCCTCGATGTGTGAGGTAGCTTAGTAATGAAATCCATGGTGATGTGTTCCCACTTCTACTCGGGTATGTCCAACGGTTGGATTTTCCTGTACGGTTTCTGGTGTTCCGCCTTCACTTGGAGACAAGTGAGGCACTTACTCACGTACTCCACTACATCACGTTTCATACCCGGCCACCAGTAATCTTTCTTCATATCGTGATACATTTTGGTAGCACCCGGATGGATGGAGTATCGAGTCTTATGGGCCTTGTCCATAATCTTTCCTCGTAGATCCCCGTATCGAGGAATCCACATTCGCCCGAATCGGGTCTTAACACCAAGAGTGTTCTCGCCCAACTCCGTAACTAGACCTCGCATCCTTTCGGAGTTAAGACGATCTTCTTTCAAAGCCTCGTCTTGGAACTCCCTAACCTGTGTCATCACATCGGAGGTCATGATTAACTAATAAGCCTTCACCCGAATCGGCTCGGGTCTCTCCTTCCGGCTAAGGGCATCTGCCACCACGTTGGCCTTGCCCGGATGGTAATGGATTTCGCAATCGTAATCTTTTATGAGTTCCAACCATCTCCTCTGCCTCATGTTCAGATCTTTCTGCTCGAAGAAGTACTTCAAGCTTTTGTGGTCTGTGAAGATGGTGCACTTAGTCCCGTATAGATAGTGCCGCCAAATCTTTAATGCGAAAACCACCGCGGCTAATTCTAGATCGTGTGTGGGATAGTTGACTTCGTGGGTTTTCAGTTGTCGGGATGCATAAGCTATTACCCTTCCACGTTGCATCAATACATAACCTAGCCCAGAGTAGGATGCATCCGAATATACCACTAAGTCTTCACTTCCCTTGGGCAATGTCAAGACAGGAGCTTGTGTTAGTCTCGTCTTCAACTCTTCAAAGGCACTCTCCTGCTCTCGACCCCACACGAACTTCACGTCCTTGTAGGTCAACTTAGTCAAAGGTGAGGCTATCTTGGAGAAGTCTTGAATGAATATTCTGTAGTAGCCCGCCAATCCCAAGAAGCTACGAATCTCGGATGGCGTCTTTGGTGACTTCCATTGCATCACAGCCTCAACCTTTGCTGGGTCCACCATGATTCCTTCCGCATTTACTACGTGACCCAGAAATTGCACCTCGCGTAGCCAGAAAGCACATTTGGAGAACTTAGCATACAGTTTCTCCTTTCTCAAAGCCTCCAACACACCCGAATGTGACCGGCATGCTCTTCTTCGCTCCTCGAATAAATCAGGATATCATCGATGAACACAATCACTGATTTATCTAACATTGGCCGACACACTCGATTCATCAAATCCATAAAAGCAGCTGGCGCATTGGTCAACCCAAAAGACATGACAAGAAACTCGTAGTGACCATAGCATGTACGAAAAGCTGTTTTAGGAATGTCCTGCTCCCTCACTTTCAACTGATGGTAGCCAGATCGAAGATCTATCCTCGAGAACCAATTGGCACCCTGGAGCTGGTCGAACAAGTCGTCGATCCTCGGTAACGGATACCGATTCTTTATTGTCAACTTGTTCAACTCACGGTAGTCGATACACATTCTCATGCTACCGTCCTTCTTTTTCACGAATAAGACCGGAGCACCCCAAGGAGAGATACTCGGTCTGATGAAACCCTTATCGAGCAATTCTTGCAGTTGCTCCATTAACTCCTTCATCTCAGTCGGAGCTAATCGGTACGGTGCCTTGGCGATAGGTTGGGCACCGGGTATCAAGTCAATTTGAAATTCGATTTCGCGATCTGGTGGCACACCTGATAGGTAGTCTGGAAATACATCGGGAAAGTCATGCACCACCGGCACATCGGACAATTGGGGTGTCGACGTGTCCACATCTTTCACGTAGGCCAAATAAGCACTACATCCACGTCTCATGCACTTTCCCGCCACCGCCATCGAAATCACTTTCGGAATCGTCGTAACCCGATCGCCATATATTGTCACCGGACTTCCGTCAGGCGCCGTCAGTCTAATCATCTTCTTACAACACACAATATTCGCTTCATAGGTTGCTAACCAATCCATCCCTAGTACTACATCAAATCCACCTAGGGGCATCACATGTAATTTAGCAGCAAACCTATGACCTTCTAATTCTATGGCACAATCTTCTATTATATCAGTAACTCTGGTGGACTTACCGATAGCAGTTTCTACATCAAAAGGCTCGCTAATACCCCTACTGCTAACAGACAACTTAACACAAAAGGTAGTAGAAATAAAACTCCTACTAGCACCGGAATCAAATAATACAGAGGCACAAGTTTGATTAACTAGAAACATACCTGACACGACATCGGGATCCACTCTGGCTTCTTCCCGGGTCATGGTGTAAGCTCTAGCACTTGCCCTCGGCCCTCCTTCCTCCGGCTTCTTGTTCCCCGCTCCAGAGCTCTCTGCCCTAGGCTTCTTATAGTCTCTAGCGATATGGCCAGGCTGGCCACACCTGAAGCATACGTTCAGTCCCATCCTACACTCACCAGGATGCTCCCTTCCACATTTACCACACTTCTTTGATCCCGAGCTGGAAGACACCCTACGATCATCCATCCTCATCCTCTTGTTGTTTGGAGTGAAACCACCACGCCCAAACCTCTTTCCCTTCCAATTCCTGTCATCACCACCGGTTTTCTTCACTTCCACCACCGTCACTTCCCTTTCATTATAGAGCCTCCCAGCCAAATCCACTGCCGACCTAAAGGTTCTCGGTCTAGCAGCGATCATGTGCCTGCGAATGTCGGCTGGCAGTCCCTGAATATAACGGTTGATCTTTCGAGACACCGGCGTCACCTGATCTGGTACCAGTCTCGCCATCTTATTAAATTTTGTGGTGTACTGTTGATGGGTCATGGTCCCTGCCTCAAGTTGCAGGAACTCCCTCTCGATCCTGTCGAGTTCCCTATGAGGACAGAACTCCTCCATCACTAGTTGCTTCAGTTCCTTCTATCGCATCTTCCCGATGGCTCTAGTACCCTCAGCTTGGACAATATTGTCCCACCAACACAATGCCGAGTAGGAAAAAGAGTGAGTCGCAAACTTCACCTTTTGATTTCACGACACTCACAGATCTCTAGCACTGCCTCCATCTCCCTCACCCAGCGGTGAGCAGCAGTAGCATCACCATTACCATCAAAAGTCGGGGGCTTGCACCTCTGAAATGCCCCGTAACTGCATCCCTTGTTCGTCACCCCTACTACAACATCCTCTTCCTCATCAGATACTACTATCTCAGGATCCGGTCGTTCCTCTCCTCCCTTGCTTTCCTTCCCAGTCGACTCCCTCCTGTCCTCCTTCTCCTTTCTCTCCTCGTTCCTCACCGCTCGAATAACATCGGCCACTACAGATGGTATAACTGCCTGCAGGATCTGGTGTACCTCATCAGCAATCGCCTCCCTAGCTGAGGCATTCAGGCTGGCATTCTCATTTCCTTCAGTCTGGTCAGGAACCTCAGGGTTCTCATGGGTCGTCTCAGCAGCTTTAGCACTGCTCCTAGTCACACACGGTCTACCTCTACCTCTAGAAGCTTTAGAAGGTTTCTTCCCAGCCATTTTCCTAAGCACTATAAGATTCAAACACTAAAACAGTCATTCAAGGTAATGGCTCAGTTTATGTCAAGTATAGTAAGTCCCTAATTACAATGGCCAGTTGTGATTAGCCACTTACTTTACTTTTCACACCCCAAGCATTTCCTATCCTGACTTCATCAGTATCTAAATCTACTATGATCACATAAGTCATATAGCACACGCACATAATACCGGTTAACTTTATGAAAAGAAATACCTGATGGCACGTAGCTACTCGGGCTGACATCCCTCCTTCTGTCCCATTTTCAGTTTAAGTTAAGGTTTATTTTGAAAATTTACCCGTTTCACTTAAACTATGGCTCTGATACCAACTTGTAAGGCCTCGATCCTAGGCACCTCACAGTTGGTCATTCACAGCACTATAGATACATACTAGTATACATTTCATAAAATAATGCAGCGGAATTAATTTAAACAAAAGCCATTCATTTCATTAATAACACTGTTGCTAAGCAATACACCCTGGTTTAGTCATTTTACAAAAGATTAGTTTAACTGCATTACAAAACAACAGTGATTCCTGTTAAGAATGGATGTCAGTCTTTCCCTGCCGAGTAGCTTCGCCCTCGTGCCATCCTCAGCAATAATTACCTGCCAACTGAAAATGTATAAAAGTCAGCGTTGCTGAGTGAGTTCTAGTTTTATACGTAATAAAATACTTTCTATATGTTGCATATAAAAATACTCATTTCTGTAAAATACAACTCTGTACTGTGTATGCGAGCACGCATTAACTATGTGAACAAATATTGTTCGTTCTCTGTACTGTATGCCTTGTCTGTAAACTTTTTAACTTTATGTTCCACTGTCTATGTGGACCAGTACGCAATGCCCCAACTATGTGCGCGATGGAAAATGGGTGATGGGCCATCTATATCCCTCGAAAGGGTTAACTGTATCCCTCGAAAGGGCTATGGGTATCCCCCGAAGGGTTCAACTGTATCCCTCGAAAGGGCTATGGGTATCCCCCCGAAGGGTTCAACTGAATCCCTCGAAAGGGCTATGTGGACTATGTACAAGGCCGACCCAATCATCCAGGGCACGCTACAAAGGTCCTGCCAATCTCAATTGATCGACCCTGTGTGCATAATGGGTAGCTAACCCGTAACACAGTTGAGCTAACGACAACACGGTCGTGTCCCTCCTATGTGCTTGCAAGACTTATTAACATTTTATTTATGTTCCGCTTCTTTTCTTTATTGCTCTTTCACTTTATTATTACAATATACTTTACGTTACGATAATAACATACCATGTAAAGCCACATACTATAAGTAATAATAATAGTAGCAATAATTATAATATGTAACAATCGTAGTAATCATATTATGCATAAAACATCATCATTTATAAGTCCTTAGTCAACCTCGGTCAACCCCTAAGGCACAAAGTCCCAGAAACATTTCTGTAAAAATTCTAAGTGTTTGGGCGCAAGTCAACCTATGACTAAGAACACTCGTATCTCCTAAATGATTCTATCTCATCAAAACAGGGGTGATTCCCTTACTTTGATGATTCCCTATTCGTTTCGATAAATGGTTTCCAATTGTGTGTTTTACGAAATTTCATCCTCTGGATTAGGGTGATTTCCTTATCTTGAGGATTGACTTCAATTATTCTCATTGGAACTTGCATTTCATAAACGACATGATCTCACTAAAATAGGATTGAAACCCGTACTTTGGTGACAAATATCAAACCTCGATTGTTTTCTTGTGATAATGAAGCCCAAGGCGTGACTTTCATACCTTGATGATAATTTCATTTTCATGAATGGTATTTTCTCAAATGAAACGACCTCATCAAAGTAGGAGTGAATTCTGGATTTTGATGAAAAAGTTCATCCTGTTATATTTTGTAAAACTTCATCGTTAAGATAGGAGTGATTTCCCTTACCTTAATGGTGAATTACCTCGTCTTATTTCTGTGGATCCTCAACAATGAGTTGGGATCGAACTTTTTGATTGGTAAGTTAGTTGTCATACCTTGGGAATACACCATCAAGTTAGGAGTGAAAACCACACCTTGATGACTATTCTCATTTCTTGATCTTCAACTTACTAAGGTGGTAATCAAGTGACGAGAAGCATGTAGTAACTTGAAGGGTGAAACAATGTTACCGTTTCGACCTATCAAGCCAAAGCATGATCTCTGAACTTGAAAGGAGACCCGGTCGCTTTAGGTTGATTTTGATTCCAAGCTTGGAGCATTTAAATTCTTAAATCGATTTCTTTCCCTTTATTCTCATGTTTTGATTTGATCTAGCTATATGGAACCATTTATTCCTTATTCATCGACTTTCATTTTGAGTTATCATCAAAACCTGATTGCGCGATGGTAACCTTCCTAAACAATCTTTCTGCTAAAGACATTATCAACTTATGCTCATGTCTGTAAAACCTCTGATATTCTCCCAGAAACAATAACACACGATCTCAATCACGTGAATGCGGAATGTAAACGTGATTGGATATAAAAGAAGATTGGATTGAACATAAAATGCTTCTTAGATTGAACAAACAACCTATTTCAGGTCTTGTGCAGTTTTCGCACAGTACAGGAAGATAATGAATGAAAAGCTTAATTACAAAACGAAAACTAGCTATTTATACTAAACATAGAGTTCTCGCGCGAGATCCCTTTCGCGTGGATCAAGCTTTCGCGCGGCTGCAGTCTTTCGCGTGGTCTGCGACTCGCATGGATCTGGTCTTTCGCACTGGTAGCTTCTCGCGTGACTTCTTGTTGTCGCGTGGATCTGGTTATCGCACAGTATGTTTTGCCGAGCCTTGATTTATCTTCTACAATCTCCCCCTAGGCTCGGTGAAACATAATCAATCAAAGTCAACATTAGCCTTCTTGTAAGATCCAGCATAAGCATACCATTTATTTCTCAGGATCCGGTCAATCATCCATACGTACTGGCAAGATAGAAAATAAACAGACTCATCAGCTGAGATAGGGCAGTGTAACAGCTTGGATAAGTCGTCTTTGCCAAACTTCATTAAGTCTGCTGGATCAATGATTCGATAAGACCTGTCTATACATTTGATCACAGCGTGACCGGAATCCTTTTCACATCTCCAGGATAGAAGTTGCTTCAAAGAGTTTGGAGGAACTGGAGCATGCACAGGGACTTTTCTGATAAATTTAGGATGTTGATAGACTCGTATCTTCATTGGAGCTTTAGTATTTTCATCAATTCGTGTTGAGTCATCTATCAACTTCGATTTTGCAGTCTTAAAGTCTTTGAAATTTGTGCGCATCTCCCTTCTTATCATGGATCTCATGAGCTCAGCTTCACTGTAATTACTCTCATTGAAGAATGGAGCTTTGCCCATGGAGTATAAATCAGCAGCACGTAAAGTATGAAAATCTTGAGTGCTCTTTAGATAATCAATCTCTCCATTTTTCTTTTTATAACATACATCCTTTTCTCACCATCATAAGCCCAGCTAATAACGTGAGACATTTCACCATACTTTTGTTTTGGCTTTGATATAAACAGAAAGTGAGCTTCAGTAGGTGGTGGTGGTGCTTTGAACTGTAAACCTCCTCTAGTGTATAGGGCAATCTGACCAGTAGTATCTGTCTTTGTAGTATCAGTAGGAGTTTCACCACTCACAATCTCTGTTGGAATTTCTCCTTCTTCAAGATTAATGTCCTTGAATAATTCCTGAAGATTGTTGCCAAAAATATCTGTGTACTCATTCTGCTCTTCCAGATCTTCAAAAATATCAAGTTCTTCTTCAACAGTTTCAGATGAAGTTTGTTGAAAAGAATATAATTCCTTTTCATACACACTTTCTGTGGCAGGGTCCAATGGATCATATCCTTCTGGATTACTAACACTTGGTCTATCGACATTGTCAGTGTTAGTCTCTCCAGTAGGACTTGAAGAAGAACCTGTAACATTACCACCATCTCCACCATCATCTCCACCATCATCTCCACCATCATTTCCATCATCATCTCCACCATCATTATCATCACCATTATCATCTTCATCGTCATTCTCATCATCTTCATCCTCATCATCATCAGAATCAGCATAATCAACTAACTCTTCATCCTCCTGTTCATGAATAATAGGCATAGACACCATGTGTTCCGGCTCAACGAAAGCAGTAGATGTGTAAGCTTCGGTGATAGGTACTTCAGATGAAACTGGAACATCTTCAGTAGTGCTACCACTTTGCTGTACAGTGGATGCTTGTGCTTCGTTGACCGTTTCCTTCTCAGGAACAGTATCAGTAGGAGGTGGACTAGGAGAGCGTCTACTTGATTCACCAATTACTGTAGTAGACCTTATGATAGGAGGCTGATGAAAATAAGTTTGTGAAATGAATTCTCTCAGCTCGTTTAGTTGTCTCTCCAATCCAGAAGAGTAGTCAAATATGCTCTTCATTTGTTGCTCAAGAGATGCCAATCGAGTGTCTTTGATTGCTGAGTCGAGATGAATCATGTTTATCTGATTAGTCTTTTCTTCATTACTTTTCTTCAACTCTGCAATCAACTTCATATTCTCAAAATTCTCTTTCTCCAGGTTCTTTATTCGTTCTTCTAAAGTAATAGCACCTGGAGTACTTGTTGATTCCTCTCTTCTCTGAAACTCAGGAGGAGTATTCAAGAGTGTGTCGACATCAAACTCCAAATTCTCTTGATGAGGTGGTGTAGAATAACCAGAGCCAGAAATATTAGCTGCTCCAGAAACAGGAACTGTTTCTGTTTCAGGAGCAGAAGAAGTAACATTTGCTGCTTGATCTTGCTCGGTTTCGGTGACAACCACATGCGTTCTGGGTCTCCTTGGTACAATACCTCGGCCTCTCTTTCTTGCCGGAAAATCTCTCCTTCTAGCCATCCGTTTTCTTCGTGAGGAGGTATTTGGTGACTCTTCAGGGACATAATCAGTATCCCTGTCTTCCTCATTAGGTCGAGAAGATGTTGGAGTAGAAGGGGTTGGATCAGTTTGGATCACATAGGGAACATTCCCTATTTGATCACTAGCAGTCTCGGAACTAGAAGCAGAATGAACAACTTCTTCCATTCCTCCTTCACGTGTAGGCTCATCTTCAAAAAGCTTCTCAATCTCTTCATCAATATTATCTCTAGTAGTAGAAGTAGAAGCACCAGCTTGTGCATCATCAGCATGAACACCTTCATCAACTTCATCAACACGCTCATCAATCTCAGAAAATTTGCCTATCTTCGCAAAACTTTCACCAGAGCATTTGTTTCCTCTGGCTCCAGTAAGATGAGTAAAAATCTCCTTCTTGATTGTCTGAACAACGTATTTAGGAGATCTCTGAGTGGCAAGCTCAGGAAATGTATCATTAATGATCAGCTGAATGAACCTGGGATACATGATAAACTTTCTCCCTGGATTAGCTGTTGCATTTTTCACCATCTCTTGAAATATCACGCCAGAAATGCTGAATGGAATATCATCCACCAAAGAAACTAATAGAGATCCAAACACAGCACTAAGGCTATCCATGCCGGCCTTCAAATTACTCAAACAGTGAATTACCACATGAAATAAATATTTCCAGTATGGTGGTAACCACTTCTTCTCCAAACTTAGATATCTATACTCATAACCCATCCGAGATAGACAATCCATAACCACATCATCATCTAGTCTTGTTGGTGCTCCCTCTTGGTCATTAAACAGAAGAACTCTGTTTAGTATGGCTTGAGAAACAATCACCCTTTTCTCCTTTACAGTAGCTGTGATAATCTGATTTCCAGTTTCGTCCTTTTCTAGAGCAGCAGTGCTCCAGAAAGAATCTATCAGTTCGGAATAAATGGCTGGATCAGCAGAAATAGAATAAACAATCCTTGAGTTCTTCAGCCCCTCAATCATAGAAGAAAATAATTCCTTCCCTTCCGGAACTTCATCCAAATATGCAACACAATTATGATTCTTGTTAAAGATCATTTGTGCCATCTGCATTGTCAAATAAGATCAAAATTAGAACATTCTTGAAAATAACTTAATTATGCATATAGAATTTTAACACTTAGAACATTTTAGCTTTTAAGGTCTTACACTTAGAAAATTTTATCACTTAGAAACAATTTATCATTTCAAGGCTTAGTCACATGTGAAAAACATGTACTTCACTTATGATTTTATCAACAGTTATAAGTGATAATTCCATTTATGACAACAACAGAATCAACACTTGAAACATTTTAAAATTTTTCTGTCATGCGAAAACAACTCATGCGAAACTAATCAGTATGCGAAATGACAAACTCATGCGAAATTCAACAATTCTTGCGAAAAATGGTTTCACGCGAAAAACACTTATCACGCGAAAGTAGATTTCACGCGATAGGCTTTCTCAAGCGAATTCGCTTTTCGCAACTGTTCAGTTCCCTGTGCGATTCGCACAACTCAAGGTTCAAATTAACACTTCAAAACTTGTTTTTAATCCATGAAATCCAGATCATAGCAGTCGCCTAAGTCTATTAGGTGGTTTTTATCATTCAATTTCAATTTTAGAGTCCATTTCAAGATTTTAGTTTCAAAGTTGTTAAGTTCCCCTTAGCAGTGCATTTCTACAGTAACCAAATCGAACCATGTATACCTCAAGATCACACTATGCAAGTACTAGAATGAAATGTGAATCAAAATGACAGAGTAGGAGCAAAATGGTGTATGCGAGAGGAGATTTCGGAGAATATGCGAGAAGGGGTTTCGGGTAAGAGTTTGAGCGAGATGTGATTTCGCCTCGTTCACTGTGACTGTTATACACCCGATGAGTCACGCGACAATCACTTTCGCAAGTCATGGTTTTTCGCGTGACATTCCCTTTTCGCATGCGAAATGAAGAATTTTTAAAGTTTTCAAATTTTTCAATTTTTTAAACTTTTTCAAACCTTTTCACAACATTTTATCCCTTTTATTTTAATGAATTAAGTAAACATAAAATGTTATCTACCAAGTGACCAATTAATTTAATGAATCTTCAATTTTCAAAAATTTTCTTGTTATTTATTTGTTCTAAAAATAAAACACTATCAAAGTGAAATAAAAACAAACACTTACAAACAAAATAACAACGGAATAAAAACAATTAAAGAATCAAGATCGGATTTGCTTGTTTTGTATAAATTTTCATAATGAGATCATATAGTTCTTTTGTCAAGTTAAGACTCTGTCCGGCTTTATTTAAAATAACTGGTTAAGTTGATTGTCAATATATTTTGTCCTTTTAAACTTATACTTCAGGTTTTACTCAGACACATAATGAGTGATATATATATCATGTTTTGTGTTAATTTGATATAAGTCAGTGGATCCCACAATCAGAACTTCTGTAGAATTATTATTATCCTTCAAGACACTATTGAGATTTTTCAAGTCACCCCAATTTGACTTAAACCATGCATTGATGATCAGTGATACCAATTATTGTATTCCTAAATATAGCTATTTGAGCATAACTAGCCTGAGAAATATTTCTTAACCCCGAATATTAACAAGTTTAAGGACTTACTAACAGCCATCCGGACTTACGTCTGCCCTCTCAAGATGTTTAGGACTTACAAGCCATCCGGACTTACATGCCCCATCTTTCGATTTTGCCTTCCAAAGTTAAAAACTATTCTCAAAATATAAAATAGATACCATATAGTATGTATGTCTTTTAGACATATCTTTTGATTTGTTGTGCATCTTGGCATCTTATATCCTATATGGCCTTTTCCTTTTGGCATCTTTTTGCTCAATTATTTTCTTTTTGTATTTTTCTTTTTTTTTGTTTCTTTTTGTATTTTTATCTTTTGTATATATATATATAGTTATGATAATCACTGAATCAATCATATACAGGCTTGAGTATGACAAGATTATATCTCTCAGTCTGTGTTAGAACATTTTTGGCACATAATCCTGATATGTTCCCCACTAAATCATATTTCTTTAATTCAAGTGTAATCACTCAATTATGATCTTTTCATTTCTGAAAGCAAAGCCTATCAACATATCAAACATAATCCAAGTGTATTCGTATTTAAGCCTTTGAAAGTACTTATACTCGTTTTGAACTTTGTAATATCATTTCTCATTTAATCATGAAAATTTCTTCTTTTATTTAGGCAATCCTTTGATCTTAACTCCCCCTAAGACCACAAATATTTTTCAGAACTTGCTTTTCTAATTTTCTCCCCCTAAAATTGTGATTGTCCTTTTAAGAAAAAGAAACAATTGCAATTTTATTCATTATTAAAAACTGAAAAATCTTTTTGTGAAGATTCATTAAACCAATTTATCCAAAGTTAATCATTCCCAATGATTGCACTAGGAAATCAAATCGAGAATGATCAAACGCCTTGGTAAATAAATCAGCTATATTTTCAGTTGACGGCACTTGTTTAAGATGAATAAGTTTACGTTCAAAACAGTCGCGGATAAAATGTATGCGGATGTCTATGTGTTTAGTTTTTGAGTGTTGGATGGGATTTTTCACAATGTTTAGAACTGCCGTATTATCACACCAAATCGGTGTGTCATAAATGTTGAGGCCATAATCGAGAAGTTGTTGCTGAATCCAGACAAGCTGGGAACAACAACTCGAAGCAGCCACATATTCAGCTTCGGCAGTGGATGTAGAGACAGTGTTCTGCTTTTTACACTGCCAAGAAATGAGTCGGTTACCCAAGAATTGACATCCTCCTGTGGTCGATTTCCTGTCTAAGTTACAACCACCATAATCACTGTCAGTATAAGCAAATAAATTGAAATCGGAATTTCGAGGATACCAAAGACCAAGTTTGGGTTGACCCTTAAGATACTTGAAAATCCTCTTGACAGCTTTCATGTGTGATTCCTTTGGATCACTTTGATAGCGGGCACACTGACAAACAGGGAACATAACATCCGGCCTGCTTGCAGTGAGATACATAAGGGAACCAATCATCGATCTGTAAAGATGTTGATCAACTGATTCGCCTAATGGATCCGGAGTAAGAGTAGGACAAGAAGCCATTGGAGTTGGAGCTACTTTGGAGTCTTGAAACTTGTATTTCTCAAGAATTGTCTGAACATACTTTTCTTGATGAATGAGAATACCCGTTTCAGATTGAGTAACCTGAATACCCAAGAAAAATGAAATTTCTCCAAGTGAACTCATCTCAAACTTCTTCTTCATCACCTCTTCGAACTCCGTGCACATACCATCATTTGTGGAACCAAAAATAATATCATCGACGTAGATTTGAACCAAAATGATATCATCGCCTGATTTTCGGATGAATAAGGTTTGATTAATTGCACCTCTTGAATAACCATTTGCAAGCAAATGTTCAGTCAGAGTTGCATACCAAGCACGAGGTGCTTGATGTAAACCATATAAAGCCTTATCCAACTAGTAAACATAATCAGGATGATCTGGGTCTTCAAATCCAGGAGGCTGACAAACATAAGTTTCTTCCTTCATTTCTCCGTATAAAAACGCAGTCTTAACATCCATCTGGTACACCTTGATGTTCATGTATGAGGCAAAGGCTAGGAATATGCGTATTGCTTCTAGTCTTGCAACTGGAGCATACACTTCTTCATAATCTAAGCCTTCAACTTGATAGAATCCCAGTACCACAAGTCGTGCTTTATTCCTAACTATAACACCCTTTTCATCCGTCTTGTTTCGAAAAATCCACTTTGTTCCAATCGGAAGCTTATCCTTTGGAAGTTCAACAAGATGCCAAACATTGAGTTTCTTGAATTGCATCAACTCATCTTGCATTGCTTCTATCCAGCTATTTCCTTGAGCGTCATTTCCACATTCTTGGGCACTATTTGTGATAGAAAACAAGCATACAGACATGTGTTGATTGCTCCTGATCGACTTCTGGTAACTACACCTTCGTGCAACGGGCCAATGATTGCTTCAGTTGGATGAGTTTTATGTATTCTCAATTGAGGAATCTCATCTGCAACCATTCCATCTTCCAAATTTGTAATATGTTCAACATTATCAAGAACTTCTTCAGTATGTTGAGATAGAGGCACATAAGTTTCATCAATTGTGTCATCTGAAATAGGAGTTTCAGAAGCAGTTGACACATTTGGAGACTCATCAAATGGAACCTGAATGATCTCTATCGGTGTGTGTATAGTGTCTGAAGAAGATGAAGATAACGGAGAACTCAACGATTCTTCCAGCTCCTGAGTAGGAATTTGTTCTGAAGAAATATCTAAAGACTCAGAACAGGTAGATACTGGCACAGAATCTGTCGGAATATCTTTGGATGATGAAGCAGTAGCAGAATCATCAGATATCAAAGAAGGAAGTTCCTCAATTATTTGGTTATCCAAGGTGATTGATTGAGTATTAGAATCTGCAGATGAAGATTTAGAAATATTAAAATTTATGAACAAAGATTCATAATCATAAACCCATGAAGGAGCTGAACCTGCATCAGTTATGTTAAGTTCGTGCCAATCAATGTTAAATGACTCGATTATTTGTCTAGTTCTTTTATTATAAACACGATATGCAACCTTATTGGCAGCATATCCCACAAAGTAACATTCATCAGCCTTTTCAGAAAATTTTGAAGATAATTCGGTTGTATGTAACAAAGTGCAACAACAACCAAAGGCTTTAAAATATTTAACTTTGGGTTTGTGATTATAAAAGATTTCATAAGGAGTCTTATTTAATCTTTTGTTGATTAACACACGATTCTGAACATAACATGCAGTATTTACTGCTTCTGCCCAGAAGAACAAAGGTAATTTGGCGGCAGAGATCATTGTTCTAGCAGCTTCAATTAATGTCCTATTTCTTCTTTCTGCAACCCCATTCTGTTGTGGAGTGCCGGCAGCACTGAATTGTCTGGCAATTCCCTTGGATTCACAAAACTCATTCAGAGTTTGATTGCAAAACTCTGTCCCATTGTCACTTCTGATGCATTTTACCTTTTTCTCTGTCTGATTCTCCACCAAAGTAATGAATTTGATCAATAGATGTGGAGTCTCATCCTTAGATGCTAAGAAAAACACCCAAGTAAATCTTGAAAAATCATCAGTAACAACCAAACAATAAGATCTTCGACCCAAACTTAGAACACTCACTGGACCAAAAAGATCCATGTGTAAGAGATGTAAGATTGATTCGACTGAGTTGTGTGCAACTGGTTTGTGAGGAAGTTTATGTTGTTTACCTTTTGAACATGACAAACAATGTTCAGTTAAATGATATTCTTTTTCAGGTAAACCAATTACATG
This sequence comes from Flaveria linearis, assembly GCA_024085815.1. Lineage (NCBI taxonomy): Eukaryota > Viridiplantae > Streptophyta > Magnoliopsida > Asterales > Asteraceae > Flaveria > Flaveria linearis. The sequence goes on along the minus strand of CM044002.1, from coordinate 43,376,560 downwards.
ATTTCCACGTACAAGTTTATTCATGTTTTTAAGATTGACATGTCCTAATCGACGATGCCATAACATGGAATCATTCTCCGAGGCTTTGGATAATAAGCAAGAGGCTGTTACCAAAGAATTAGAACAATGCATATCAAGAAGATATGTGTCATTGTCTCTCGGAGTCCTCATCAAAACCCATTCTTCTGGAACAACAAAACCTGGTTTTAATATTAAGCATTCGTTATTAGTAAAGTGTGTTGAATATTGTTTGTCACAGATTTGAGACACACTTAGCAGGTTATGTTTTAATTCCTCAACAAAATTAACATTCTCAAAACTCAGGACACCATTTGTAACTGTACCCCGTTTTGTAATTCGTCCTCCTCTATCTCCTGCAAATATCACTCTTCCTCCGTTGTATGATTGAACATCTTGTAGTAATGATAAGTTACCAGTCATATGTCTTGAACAACCGCTATCAACATGCCATAGACTGTCAGTAGCCTTTCGCGGTTGTCCCTGCATTAGTAACAAAATTACTTAGATTTTGGTACCCAAGTCAAACATGACTTGAGCACATTCTGAGTTGCAGTAAGACAAAATGATTTGAGATTATTATATTTTGTTTGCACATCATTCTTTTCATTTATGCTTTTAGGCTTGACATTTTCTTTTATATCATTGGTCAAATTCTTATCCCGTTTGACATTAAACTCATTAGCAACCTTTGATTTCATATTATTTGATAATTTTCCACGAGTGAAAAATAATTTTCTATTATGAGAAATAGAATTATGAAATCTTTGTTTACTTAATGATTTTTGTCTAAAAGGACAATTATTTGCCAAGTGATTTGTGTTTCCACACTGAAAGCATCTCTTCTGTTGTGTGTGGAAAACAAACTGTGGATGACAGTTATGAAAATTGTCATAAAAACCAAAGTCAGATTGACTAGGTTTAACTTTCTCCACAGTCTCTCGAATCTTTGTCTCGTTTGACAATTGCAAATTCATCTTTTGCAGATTCGAGGAAATCGAAAAATTATGACCACTTTGATGCGGAGATTTGGCAATTTTGACTTGTTGAATTTTTGGTGTTGAAATAGGAACAGTCTTTGACATTGCTGGAGTAGGACCAGACTTTGAATATGCTGGAGAAGGACCAGGCTTAGATATACGGATTGGTGCTGGAGAAGGACCAGGCTTTTGAATTGTGAGATTGCATGCAGAAGAATTATTCACTTGCAAATCTGGGCTACAAACATCTTGATTCACAAGGTTAGCATTATAATGAAGCTTATTTTTAAAGAATCGAGAATTCGTTTCTTTAAAAATATGTTCCTCATTTTCAATTAAACCCTTAGAAATGAATCTACTTTTAAAGTCCTTTTCAATTCTTTCCTTTTGATTTGCCCTTTGATTTGCATTCAAGTTATTTTTACTATTAGATTTCAACTCATTCAAATCAACCTTCTTTTCATTTCCAGACAAATTTTGATTACAAGCAAATTGTGAAACTTTTACATTCTTATTATTTAAACATTCATTCTCATTCTCATCCTCACTCTCACTTTCCCAATCTTCAACCAACCCATCCACCTTCATTTTATCTGCAAAAAGATTTTCAGATGATTGTTTAGTTTTGGGTGCTATGATAGGATCAACTGATAAGTTTATCTTAACAGAAGGTTTTAAGTTTTGAGATGGAGAAAATCCAATCCCATAGACCATATCAGAATCACAAATGTTATCAGATGAAGGTAAACATGAATAATCATGATTAATTGGAGGAGCAATGTTAGAAAATCCAACACCACATTTTCCTCCTTTGATCTTCTGAGTCATTTGTGACTTGATTATTCCTTCAACCATTGTTGATGAAAGTTCAAATTTTTCAACAGTTAATTTAGCCGTGGCTAACTCACTGTTAAGTCTATTAATTTCTAAAGCGAGTTCATTATTTCTATTTGTCAAGTCATTATTGGTACATTCTTTATCATGAAGATTTAATTTTAAAATATATATTGTTTTGTTTAAACCTTCAAGTTTTTCTTTAAAAATCTTTTCATTTGACTTGTGTTTGCGAGCTTGATACTGAAGTTTTTCAACTTCCATTATCAGGCTCTCATTGTGAACTCTGTATCTTTGAACTTTCTCAACACATGAATTTTTGCATAGATCATCATATACCCTTGGTTCTGAGCTTTCTCCTTCAGGCTCTTCATCCCTTTTCACCATGAATGCTATCATAGCTTCAACTGGTTCTTCCTTTTCTTCCTTCTCAACTTCCATCTTACATTTAACTTCTTCCTTTTCTTCATCAACTTCTTCCTTCTCAGCAAACACTCCATCCAAGAGATCATCAGAGATAAACTCGGCAAACAGATTCTCAGTTTTCTCTGGCATAAGAAGCTTCAAATTTGGTGTTGATGAAGACATGTTGATCAGAAAATTGAAAATCAGACTTCTTGTGTGAAAACTCAAACCGTGCGACGGCCGATTTCGCGCGACACAAGTATTCGCGCGAGAGATCAATTCGTGCGAAATTCCAAGTTACCTTTTCAATCGAAATCGCACAAAAAAGTGATCTAACTGTCTGAGCGAAAACACCCTATTTTCGCACGCGAAAACTTACAGATCGAGCGAAAATTGTCAATTTTCGAGCAGAATCTAATCTCCAACTGTTCGATCAAGCGAGAACCACCTCCAAATCAATGAAAATGTCTGATTAAACCCATTTTAATCCAATTTTAATGAATTTAAGTCAATTTTAAGCTTAATTTTGATTAAAATTTACTTAAAGTCCACTAATTCAGTTAAAATCGGTCCAAATCAGTCCAAATCCTCCAAAATCGAGCAGAATAACATCTCCATATCAGAATTTAAAGTGATCAATGATGAATTTCTTCAAATTCGAGTAAAACTCAATCCAAAACTCTTCCAAATCGTGGTTCTAGAGCCTAATGCTCTGATACCAATTGTAAAACCTCTAATATTCTCCCAGAAACAATAACACACGATCTCAATCACGTGAATGCGGAATGTAAACGTGATTGGATATAAAAGAAGATTGGATTGAACATAAAATGCTTCTTAGATTAAACAAACAACCTATTTCAGGTCTTGTGCAGTTTTCGCACAGTACAGGAAGATAATGAATGAAAAGCTTAATTACAAAACGAAAACTAGCTATTTATACTAAACATAGAGTTCTCGCGCGAGATCCCTTTCGCGTGGATCAAGCTTTCGCGCGGCTGCAGTCTTTCGCGTGGTCTGCGACTCGCATGGATCTGGTCTTTCGCACTGGTAGCTTCTCGCGTGACTTCTTGTTGTCGCGTGGATCTGGTTATCGCACAGTATGTTTTGCCGAGCCTTGATTTATCTTCTACAATGTCTTTCTAGTCATACAAATATTCTCCGCTGTGCTTATGGTTTGTTGAAACTGCACATGTAAACTGTACTTAGAGATTGCTACCTTGCAAAACATGTTTGCAAATACCTTTCTTATTTTTTGCGTCATTACTTGAATCGCTTTTGAATCCTTAACCTTGGAAATCTTTAAAACTCTATTTGATCAACAAGACTCGTTATTACTTACATTGTGACGTGGAGGTTCATAAACCTTCGTAACTTGTAGTCATGGGTTTGGCATAAAGGAAAAGACGTAACTTGGTATGTGTCCAAGTGTCTTACCTTCACATAAGACAAGACCTAATATTCGTGATCCTATGGATCTCCTGTTTAACTTTTCTTTCAACTAAAATGCTTCTTATCTTAGAGGTCATGATGACAATTAGTGCATTATTGACCGATTGGCTAATTTCATATTGATTATGTGGGATAACGGGTCGAGAAAATTACTTGTATCTGTTTCAAATATTCGTATACCGTGGTATGACGTTAAATCATCGATCGTTATTTTGGATAACCGATTCATTTTCTGCTTTTAATAATGTTTCTAATCATCGTCGTGAACTCATTCCAAAATCTTCGCATATCGTATTATTCTTAGACCGATGGTTGGTGAAAGGAGAAATACATATTTACAAGATATGCGTTAAGATCGTTTCATATAGTGACGTTTGGGATTCTTAAATACTGACGGTTAACCTTTCTTATCATTGATTGATCTTTTATTGATTTCTAGACATCATTTTACTACGAAATTATATTCTAGAAGTTGTGGCTTATAAGTCTAACAGATCACGGTAACTCGTCGTTTTCCAATATTTCATCTCAAAACGTCTCACATTTCACTGAAAGGGTTCAAATTGGCATGCAATATGCCAAGAATCTTGTAAGATTCCATAAAGTGAAGCGTTTCATCTGTAATTAAACTTCAACCACTGTTCGTTTGTACACTTATCTTTCATTTTAACTCTTTTGCTCATTTAAGTTCATTCTTAATTTCGGGACGAAATTCTTTTAAGTTGGGGAGACCGTTATATCTCGTATTTTATGTTAAATGAAAATTAGCGTCGTTAATTCTTAAGGACTTTTAATGCCGTTTGTGAACTTTTAGGGTTTGTAATGTTTGTTTAGTTAATTTAAAAGTTAATAATAATAATAATAATAATAATAATAATAATAATAATAATAATAATAATAATAATAATAATATTAATAATATAAATAATAATAATGTTTAATGATAGAAACTTTAAGTAACCTTACAAGGGTGTGTGACCTTGTAACTAATAACTTTGAAACATAAAATAATAAAGTCCAAAATCTCAAGGACTAAACTGTAAATTTAAAACAAAACAAAAACTTTGGAATTTAATTAAACTAAAACTAAAGCACAGGGATCAAAGCTGTAATTTTTCAAAAACCAACCCCCCACTCTTTCTCTCTCCCCGTTTAACCGACCACCGGCCGGCGGACCTCCGGTGAGGCGCCGGCGAGGTCCAAAAACACCACCAAACCGTATTTTTTTAGCCATTTCGTCCCTAACCGTCCGCGAAACCAATTCGAACTTGAATGCATACTTTAATTGGGTATTAAACACGGGTATAATGGCATTTGAAAGTGAAACCGAACCCACGATCGAATCCTATTCGTTTCAACTCCCATATCATGTTAGAAATCAAATTAATTGAGCAGAAATATGCGTTTAATCACTACAAAACCAAATTTGGAGTTTAATTCGAGTTTAACAATCAATTGATCATCGAAGTATAACCGAAACAAATGAAACAAAGGCGAAAACCTTTCGGGACTGAATCGACCAAATCAAACCTTTATAACAGAGGGTAAGCATCCCATTTGATCCCTTTCAACTCTCTGAAAACTCAATTTCGTGAAACGTCACTCAATCAACGATCTCTGATAACCTCTGTTCTTCGCGAGTGAATCGGGATAAACACGAGCTTAAGCACATTAATTAGATCGTAATAAGGTAAGTTTAATACATCATTTCATTCGTTTTAACATGAGAAATAAAAGCCCCATGTTTACTTCAAGTATCGGAATCGATTTCAAGTTCAATTGGATCCAATTTCATTCTAGGGTTCTTAGAAATGGGGATGTTGTATTAACTTGGTTTTTATGAATTTAGAACCGGGATATACCGCGGCTGAGAGCCTTGGTTCACCGGTTAAGACACTATCCCATAAACAAGAGGTCCCGGGTTCGACCCGGGCACCCTCTATTTTTTAAAAAGAGCTTTTTAAGCCTAATTTTAAATATAGAAAATTTTTAATAAACATAAAAATGATTTTACAAACTCCTAATATTTTTAAAAGCATCTAAATATTTCTCTATAAATTAATCCTTGTAAAACCTTTTGACGTTTTATTGTAAAATTTATTTACAAGTGTTACAACTAAATATATTTATTTATAAAAAAAATTATTTATAAACTTATTAAATATTTAGACACGATATTATTTTCTGTAAATTTATTTAATAAAATATTTTAATATTTTTACTAAATAGTCTAGATAAATAATATATATTTGGTTTATTTTCTTATAAAATAGACTTTAAATGGTGGTTTAAATCACTAAAATATTCGTTCAACAATATCTATATATATTTATAAATGATGATTATTTTAAAAGCTATGAAAGTTTATTCTTATAGCTAAATTGGATTACAAATAATTTTTCCTTTGCACTTTTATATATAAAAAGATGTACAATTAGTATATTTTTATTGCTTTGTATTAAAGCACAAGTGGTGAATTCTTTCTTAAAATATTTAACATACTTATGAAAATTCCCAAATTTCATCTAAAACCCTAGTTCACGTTAAAACGTTAAACTTATTATTAAAACTTTAACCTTGTGAATATAAACATATTTAGGTGTCTTGTGACGATACACGTTGGAACGACGCCTATTATTATCCTTATTAGTCGTCAAACTTATACTTATTTTCCATGTGAGTATTTCCATACCCTTTTTTCTTATTTTCACACTTTGGGGTGAAACATGTTAACTTATATTATTACACTTGTAAACTTGTTTGAGACTTGTAAACTTTATGGTAATTCATCATGTAAAGTTGTGGTTAGTTGAACTTTTGTGATTACCATGTTATGGCGTTATATGTACAATCATTAACTATTGCTAGCCTAGCGAAATCATAGATCTATAGGCCAGACAAGCCTGCTTGGTTAATCCAAGTACACTTAGCTAATCGTATATACTTTTAACGTTTGAGACTTGTAAAACTTTGTCGAAGTTTGATTGTTGCATTGTTCATAACATCCCAAATCACTTTATTCACTAACTTACAACTTGAATTGCCATCTTTTATATATTCTATGTATTGAAAACTATAGAATGCTCACCAACATTTTTATGTTGATATTTTATTTTTAACATGTTTCAGGAATAACCCAAGTATGCGTTCTACTCTTTGAAGCTTATTTCACTTAGGACTGGACTTAGAGAAATAAACAATGATCTTGTTACTTTCAACCTTGTATTCATGATGTATCTTTGTTTGAGCCTTTTACTTGTATTGTTACAATTGAATCTTGATTAATATAATTGGAATTTAAAATAGCGTTATGTGGCTGTGAACGATCTTAACTCTCACACTTCGACGTTTCCGCCATCAAGGTTGGGGTGTGACATTATATGCCATTCAACAAAGTAAAAGGCTCCGACATTAAGAGTTGGTACATATGTTTTTGTTTTTGCTAAAGGTTGGGGAATGATTTTAATGATTTGATCAGAAAATTTAGTAGCTTTTAGATATTTGCTTCACATAATTCACATGTTTTCCCCAACTGTGAAGTGTATGTGTGTAAGAGAAGCAGTGTGTGCTAATGAACAACAGAGACATTTGAAGAGGAAGCTGAACTTATTAACGAAAATGTTCCTAGGGTTCTTGGGATCTTAAGGTAATTTAATTCTATTTTATCAAATTTTGTTTTGTTTTATGTATATTTATCATTCTTTTGATTTGTATATTATGTTTATCATGAGCTTACCTATAATCTAAGTGAACCCACATCATCATTGTAATTTATACCTATATTTTTTGATTTGTTTTGACACGTTACCCATCCTACCCAACTTGCCCTTTTCGCCACTTCTGGTCATAGAACATGCCTCTAACTTGAATTTGGACAGTTTTCGTGCTTTATGCTTCTAAAATTTCCTATGTTATGGCAGCTGACATGCTTAGTGATACCCCATGAGCATTGCTATTTTCTGCAATCTAAATCAATACGGAGTGCAGAACAAACTGTTGAAACATGATCACTTATGGAGAGCATGTTGCAACTTGATCCCACATAAATATATAAACAAAATTTGAAAATTTCATGAAGTACTTATGATTTTAGCTTGCCAAGGTGTCCACTATGTTATCATATTAGCAGCATCAACTATCGAGTACCTATCCATTTCATAATCAGGGTTACTTAGTATATGTCATTGGGAATTTATAATATTTGTTATATCTCAAATGATATTATATATATTTGACTAATTTATGAAGCTTCACAAGTTGTGGTTGTCATCGGGAACAGATCAAGTGTATATGACATATCAAGAGAGTTACCCCTATCCTAAGAACTTTATCTGTCCTCTAGATCACCAGACGTTAAGATCTTAAAACTTGACAAATACACAGCTGTATGGCAGCACTCCAGGGTAATCTGATAATAATTTTGATTTTTTATAAGTTTGATATGGTAGTGTTATTTTTGTTAGTTGTTTTGGTGGTTTGCCTTTTTGGTGTTCGTTTTCATTCTATTATATCAACAATTGAGCGTATTAATTTGTGGTTGAAAGTTGTTTTTAAAGAAGGTTTGTTGTTCAGTCATTACAAAGGTTCATTATTCATGGTCATTATTGTGGATTTCTATGTTGTCTCAAGCCTTGGGAGGCCACAAATCGATCTCCAAATCACAGACACTCCTTAATAGGATCAACTTTGCTACAGCCTGCGTTATTAGAAATTAAATATCGTGTTCTAAAGAGGTACATGATTCATACTTCAATACACGTTTGTCTTGTTATTTTTAGGCCTTTTTTGTACTGATGTGTAAGGCCCCGTTCCCGGGCACCTCACAGTTGGTCATTCATCGCACATAAAACGTTTTAGAACACATATTTACTCGCAGCGGAATTTAAAAACATTCATTAATAACAAAAACATGTCATTTATTTCATTACAACATTCTTTTTCATTTCAAAATACATTGACATGTCAAAATATGGATGCCAGCCTTAACAACTGAGTAGTCACCTCATGCCATCCTCAGCAACATACCTGCCAACTGGAAAATACATAAAACGTCAGCGTTGCTGAGTGAGTTCTAGTTTTATAATAAAACATACTTTACTTTCCATCAAAAACCGTTCTTTTATACATACGATCATACAACATACATACACGTAGATAATATTATTATTATCTTCATCATTCATTCATTAGTTTTCGTTCGTGCGTTTCTTACTTTCACTCATACGTTCATTACATTCGTCTTTACATACGTTACGTTCATTCTTACGTTCATTTCATACTTTCTGCCTTTCACATTTATCTCTCTCAATCATCATTTCACGCCGTACTCCCGACTCATGTCCGTAGACTGATACTGTGCCGGGGCCTGTACACAAACCCCCGACTCATGTCCGAAGACTGACACAGTACCGGAGCATGCGATCCTCTACTCATTTAGCTCACCCCACTCTCTCGCACTACTCCCGACTCATGTCCGAAGACTGATACGGTGCCGGGGCCTGCTCACAAACCCCCGACTCATGTCCGAAGACTGACACAGTACCGGAGCATGCGATCTTCTACTCATTCAGCTCACCTCACTCTCTCGCACTACTCCCGACTCATGTCCGAAGACTGATACTGTGCCGGGGCCTGCTCACAAACCCCCAACTCATGTCCGTAGACTGACACAGCACCGGGATACGCGACAAAGACCCCATACGAGTCAATCACAAAGATTGAACTCCATCCGAGTCTGTTGCAACACAAAGTCGCTCACCTCATAAATATGTTTGGCCTCATGCCACACCCCCGAAGTTAAACATAACTCGGGTAACAACACCCCCACCGAAATGGGTAACATCACCCCCACCGAAGTGGGTAGCTACACCCCCACCGAAATAGGTAACATCACCCCCACCGAAGTGGGTAACTACACCCCCACCGAAATGGGTAACATCACCCCCACCGAAGTGGGTAACTACACCCCCACCGAAATGGGTAACATCACCCCCACCGAAGTGGGTAACTACACCCCCACCGAAATGGGTAACATCACCCCCACCGAAGTGGGTAACTACACCCCCACTATGTGGGTACCTACTGTACACCATGTACCTCCCCGGAGGTCAGTCACAAGACTGGAACCTCTACGTGCACTCTTAAAGATTAGCCGAACCTCACGCGGTTGGGCTTGTGGCATTTAAGACCGTGCACTTTGGTACACTACGCTTGCAAATCTCTCACGTTTTCATTCGTTCATTAAGGATTTATTCAATCATAGTATTTCTCCTTTATTATCTTTTGCTTTACAATACCTAATACTTTCGTTACATTCACTTACGCTCCACTTCTCTTTATCATTAATCTTTCATTTTATTAATGATAATACTTCTTCGATAAATCCTTAAACATTCTTCGTCATGTCATGCCATACTTAACAATATTTTATTAATGATATTGTTAATCAATAATAATACACTGATAATAATATCAGTAATAATAAGGGCTAATCATTAATCATCATTACATGCATAAAACATCATATCAATTAACCCTAATCAACTCTGGTCAGAGCCTCGAAATTCGGATTTCCAGGAAATTCCTAAAAGAAATTCTAAGTGTTGGGCGCATGAACCCTGTTAGGCGTATGAGCCCTGTTGGGTGTTTGATCCTGTTGGGCGTATGAGCCCTGTTGGACTTCTGAGCTTACACTTAGAAAAATTCTCGGGTCTGGGCGTATGACCCCTGTTGGGCGTATGAGTCCTATTGGACTTCTCACCCTACACTTAGAAAATTTTCTCTGGTCATACGACCAAGGTTCAGACTTTTCACCCTCATACTTAGTAAAATTTTCAGACTTATAAGCCTGGGTGTTTTAGGACTGTTGGACATATTACATGCTTGGACTCATGACCCCACTTAGTCTATTTCTAAGGCAAGTCCTTGGGTGTATAAGCACTATTGGACTCATTACCTTGTACTTAGTTATTCTAAGTCCAAATTCCAGACACATGACTCCTATTTGGGTTTGCTAGTCGTATTAGCAGCCTATTCATGTGTCTAATTCATATTCCAAATCCCAAACATCATAATGCCTAGTTCTAATCGTGTACACATGGTTTCCAGGCATAAACTTAACATAAACATAAACATACATACATTCACATCATACGGGTATTATACCCAAATTTATAAAAACACATATACATGCATTTTCCAGCCCCAAAACGTTTAAAACAGGTAAAAAGGGGGTCTAGAAACTCACCTTTGCTGCTTCCAATCTTAACACTCTTCACCCGAGCTTCTTCACACGATTCCAACCCTTAGAATCCTTCTTAACTCGTATTTGCACACATAGAAACACACATAAACATTCAACCGAGACTAATCTAGCCAAGAACAACTTAAAAACATTAATTCTTACCTTGAATCCGATTTCTTCTTCTTGTTCTTCAAAAACCCGAGAGTTTCTCTGCTTTCTCTCTCTAAAATCTGAACAAGAAAAGTGTGCAGATGGGTATGGGCGACCACATCGCCTTTTACACCCACTTTTCAAGATTTTTATCATCTTTTTCATTTTTGGGTCCCTCAACTTTGGGATTGACTTTCTTTTTCCCTTTTTCTTTCTCTTTTATTCCGTTGTTTCTTTAAAAGAAAAATACGGGTGTTACATGATGAGATTGATTTCGTTTAGCTCTATCATGTGATGAAGTAACATTTTAGGATTAAATACTGAGTTGTAGTAAGTACTTTATTTCAATCGAAATCCCTTCAAATTGTATGCAGAAATGAGTTAATTTGTTTTGTTTCGTAATTGAGACCTGTTTGAACTTTTAGTTTTAATAGGCAAAATAATAACTTAGTTTTTGATAACCGGATTTATTTATTTTCTATCCTATATGAAGTTCCATCGCATTATGAAGCATGTGCTACGCTGCTACCCGCTCATAACTCAAATAAAGCCAAGCTTGCAAAAGGTGGTTATTTTTTATCTATGCGTTCATGTTATTTTAGGTTGAATGTTGATATCTAAACCATGTTATTATTATATGCTATATTGTAAGCTTTCATTTTCATAAAACTACAAATCATGTATTGATCAGATCGTAGTTTACCATCTTCAAGTATGATGAGGGTATACGTTTAAACCCTACATTTCATTATGTATTTATCTCTAGTGGAATGATAAATTTTGCTACTATGATAAAAGAAATTGAATTAAATTTTATTTTTCTCTCGTCTGTATATGTCAAATTGTCTATCTAGGCTTATTATAAATAAAGAACTATCAAAGCAGGTTAAACATGTAAATCATTATTTTTTCTATCCTAAACATTTTATTTTTCAAATGTTTCAAATGATTTTGTCTTTCGTTTGACTTGTAAGATCAAAATTGGTTGATATATAAACACATTCATATGATATTGATGTAGACGATCTAGAAAAGATTATTACGCTTCTGATTATTTTAGACACCAATGATCAAAGATTGTTGTTTTAAGGGAAAGAAAAAAGGATAATAAACACCTAGATAGCTAGATGTGGCTGGGATAAATGATATGCTAGAATTAATACTATAGGAGGAAGATCATGCCTGCAAATTAAGATAGAAAGCTTATGGGCCGGAACAATGCTAATCTATGATACAGTCAGGTAAGGCATAGCCAAAGTAGATAAGCTTTCATACAAATCGAATAACCATCTTTGTATTCACCACCTCTTATGTTATATAGTATGGTGATTACCATGAACCAAAGTAGATAAGCTCTTTTGTTATAGAGTTTGGTGATTACCCGAAAGAAATTTGATTACTAACATCTGCTTTATAGTGGCTACTTTCGATGTGGTTAAAGCTATAATGCTCCTACCCAAGTTTAATTTCTTATTTCACTTTTAGTTTAATTATTAAGGATGATCATGACATGTAAAGTTGTGTACTATAGATTGGTATTTAGTTAGAAAAGATGATACATGTACATACATTTTGCATATTAGTTGCAAGGATCAAACCATAACTACTGTTAAAAGTGATTATGTTATTGTATTCACTTTTATTATGATCAATGAAAATATTATCTTCCGTGAAATGAATTTCTATATGCATTTCAATGTATTATTTTTTCGTGTGACATATAATTTGATAATATGCTTATATAATTACGCTTTAATAAAAAACCATAATTGTTGAGATTCTGATTAATTACTACCTAACAACCCTCTACATGTGCTCTCTGTAACAATTAAAACGAAGGTAGACCAAACTAACAAAGGTACTATACAATATATCACGAGATGATCGATAAACTAACAAAAACAAGTATTACATTGTAAATTATCGCTACCGCCACATCGCGTGGGTTTCTTACTAGGATAGTAATATAGATATAAGTATTTAAATAAAATAATACTTAATTTAAATAGTATTTAATTATAAAAATATGATTAGTAACTATAAATTTAAATGTCAATTTATATTATTATAAATAAAATAAAATTTAATGAAACGAACTAAATAATATCATATTATTAAATAATGTATTAATAACATGTGTTAAATAATACAATAATTAGAAGAAGTTAATTAAACGGAGGCAATAAAACTATTGCATAAAGCACTTGTTGTTGGGTCTGAAGGATAGTCTAATATTATCAACACAGTCAAAGTCAACAAAGTCAATGTCAAAGGTCAAAGTCAACGTACCAGTCAACACGACGCGTTCGGGACGAAGATTAGAGACAAGACGTTGAAGATATATTTGTCTAGGATGTTTATTGTTAATAAATATATTTTGTGTGAATAAAATATATTTTATCTTGTTTTTAGACATTTTGGGTTTTAATTGTAATTTCTAATTGTCATAGTTTAGGGTCCTAAGTGTAATTAGTAAATTGTCATTTACTATAAATAGTAAAGTATGACAATTAGCGTTTAGGGCTTGAATGAGCTAAGTGATTAGGGTTTCTACTTTCAGATTATTTTGTAATCACATTTTGAATCAAACAAGGGATTTTGAGTTGTTCTTGGTGTTCATCTGTGTTCATCATATTTTATGTGTTTGATCCAAATCTTCATTGTTGTTTGATTGATTCAAGTGCTCCTGGATTAACAATTTGATATCAGAGCCAACTTGAATCAATTTCTATTGCCGATTTGAAGATTTTATTGCTGATTTTTGAAATTTCGTAGAGAGAGAAAGTGGGGGTTTAGAGAGAGAAAGTAGATCTGAAATTCAAAATTCATCCCAAACATAATCAATTCATCAGATCTACAACAATCTACTATGAATTTGAAGATATACAACATAAAATCCTGATCTACAACATATTTTTTACAAGAAATCGAAAGAAAAGTTGCAGATCTGAGATTTTATCTCACACGCACTAGTGTGTGTGTTCTTGGTGTTCTTCAGATCTTCAAATCTTCATTCAGAGAAGTTACCCAGCGAATTTGTACCATTTTGAACGAAAGTTCACATTTCCGAGCGAACTTACGCATTCCGGCGAAGTTGCCGGCGAACTTACTGTTCCGGCGAACTTGCCGGCGAACCTACGGCGCACTTTCCGGCGAAACTAAGTCCAAAACCAGCGAAACTACAGCTTGGTTACTGCCACCACTCAGCACCACCATCACCACTGCGACCACAACCACAACCGTCGACAAACACACCCGCTGTCACTACACCACCAGCGAAATTAACAACAAACACAACCAAGATTCACAATCTACAACATCACAACAACCTACACAACAACCTACACAACAATCGTAAACCTGCTACCACCGAGACCACCTCCTCCTGCAACTACAGCCTCCGCTTCCTACCACCACCTCCATCGGAAACCCCAAACCGCCACCCACAGACAAACCTGCTGCCACACCTTCACCCGACATCCTCACCACTATATCAACACCAAACGTCCACCTTCCCCCGACATCACCCTCACCACAACAGAACCACAGATCCACCACCGTACCCACAACCATAACCATCGCCGCCCAACCTCCACCCGACAAACCCCATCTCATCAGTCACCATCATCAAAATCAAACCAAAAGAGAAAAGAAAGGTAGAAGAAGAAACCAATCCCTCGCGAACCCCTCCCGACCAACCTGCATCTTGTGAAAATCACCTGTTTCTGCTGTTTGGGCGTCTTCAACGACGGATCGGCGGTAGGGTTACTCTGGCGACGGGAACTGGTGGATCCAATTCGGCAAGACATCGAACCTTCGAAACATTGAGACAATTGATGGTGTTGAATCGCTAAAGATAGAGCTTGAAGGTGCAATAACTCCTCATCCAACTGCAATTTCCTCTGCGAATCGATTCCCACCGCCGAACCGCCTTCGTAATTCCGTCGCCACCAGCTACAACCACCACCGCCACCACCACCACCACCGCTACCACCACCACCACCGCCACCACCACCAGCACCACCACCATCTCCGCCATCACCTAACCACAACCACCCCAACTCCGCCGAACCACCACCTCCACCAGATCCCAAATCGCCACCCGCCGCCTCACAACCGTCGCCCCCCTTCGCACAACCACCACCAACGACCGCGACCCCAACATCACCACAGTACCACCATCCCACCTTCACCTTTGTCGGCCATCAGAAGTTTTCGAGGAGAAGAGAACCGAGAGAGAGGCAGAGAGTTCGAGAGAGAGAGTTCGATTTTTGAAAGTGTCTTGTGTTGTGATTGTGTGAGTGTTGTGTTTTGTGTTAGGGTTTAGAAGTTTTATCTGTGTGTTTGTGAGTATATTTGAAGTCAGATAGGACTTAGGAGTGTGTTTGAAGTTAAAGTGAAATTTAAGTTGTAGATCTAGGGTTAGGGTTTGGAAGTGGTTAATGGGTTGGGTTGTGTAAGATAATTTTTTTATTGGGTTGAGTTTTGTTATAAAAAAAAACAAGCTGACCTGGCAGCTTGACTCCAGTTGCTAAGATTTGTTAGTGTGACATTAAAAAAAATTATTTTTCCCGGGGGAGAATTATTTTACAATTTTTGGGAAAAATATTTTTGGGTCGTTTAATTGTTTAAAAAAAATGTCATCTTCAGAAGACCTTAAATCAGATAATCTCACAATGTCACAAAGTCGGTTTGACTGTTTTGCAGATACAAAGAATGAAACAACACTACTCATCAACGTTGATCGAAGTGCTGAAATCAAGGAATCAGTAGAAGAAATCAATCACGCTTTGGTTGCTGAAGTGGTTGAAAGTGATGATGACTTCATTAAAAACTTTGATCCATTCAAAGAATTCTGGTGTGAAGCTCATGGAGAAGCTACCGCTGATAATGTTTGGTCAAGCCCGTGTGAAGTTCAACAGGTCAAGGATTGTGAGATTGGTGAGAAGCTGGTTGGAAAAACTATTGTTCAAGAAGGGTTAGTATGTGAAGCTGTGGTTCAGAAGAAAACAGTTGAGCAGGTGCCTAGGGATGTTGCTGAGAAATAGGTTGTCGCTGAGGAAGCTATGTATGCTGCTGAGGGTACAAGAACTGAGGGTTATGAAGCTGAGAAGACAAAAATGAAGATGGAAGTAGTGATTGAGGAAGCCAAGAAAGCAGCTGTGGAGGAGTACAAAAGGAACACACCTTATTGCCAATGCGATCGTGCTCTCGCGGTAGAAAAACTGGTAATGGGTCTTCCTTATGATATTGTTGAAGACATGTGTTCCACCGCATGCAAAATCCGTTTAGTTGGAATATACAAGGCTAATAGGTTGTTAATAGAAAATGAAAATGAATTGAAACGAAATAACAAAGAGCTTAAAATGAATGAATCAAAATATTTCATGAAATTGAGAGAAGCTTTGAAAGAAAACGAACATTTGAAGAGAACTCTTTTGGAAAAGAACTGTGAAGTCAATTACTTGACTGAACAAGTTACATTTGCTGAGTTTGAAACAAGAAAACTTAAAAATAAGTTGGAAAAATGGACTCTTTCGGGTATGAAACAGGAGGAATTATGCAAAAGACAAAGGGGGGCTAAAATCAAGACCGGGTTGGGTCATGAAGATAAAGCATATGTTTATCTTCCACCTAGTACTTTCTGTTATTCTCCTACACCCACTCCTCATCCTACAAATGAGTTAATTCAAGAGATTATTCAGAAGGATACTAATAGTTTGCATGCAGGATTAGAAGGAGTTAACCTTAAAGAGGTGCGAGATGATTATGATTCTCCGACTGGTATGGGATACAGTAAACCGGATGCTGACAGTCAAGCTAATGATTGCTCAGTTCCTGTTGTTTGCAAACCTGTAACAGTTGTTTCTTCTAACTTCTTTGATAAGTTTAAAGCTGGTGAAATTCCTACTTATGAGCCTGTCAGGAGTGTGAAAGAAGAGATTGTTCAGGAATCTCCTAATCATCAAGCTACAACAACAGCAACACATTCAAATCCTATTAATCAAGATCCACTGGAAGTAGAGGTCCTTATTGAAGACTGGAAAAGTTCAGATGACAAATCAAAGACCAAGGAAAGTCCTGGAGATTCAGAGATCAATATGTCATCTGAAGCTTTCAAATCTCAAAAGCTTCTAAAACCTGAATCACGACTAATCTGGATCTCATCCCCAACTGCTAAACAAATCAGCAGTTCCTCCAAAACTCAGCAGAAGCACTCACCATATTCATCTTCTATACATCAAGCTTGTCACAAATCTACCTCCAAGTCTACCAAGTCACCAGTCTTAAAAAAGGGTGAAACTCAGCTGAAACTCTCTCTGTCCTCATCTGTTACATCAAAAGGTTCTCATAAGAATGTCCAGTTCTCATCTTCTGGAACAACATCAGAGCAGACTCCATCCTCTCCTGCTATCCACAGGACTACAAAGATCCAAAAGCCTTTCAAGGCTTGTTTTAGATGTGGAAAAGAAGGTCACGTGCTAAAGAAGTGTCCACAGGTTCAAAGGAATGTTCCAGACGGTAAAGGCAACACGGGTTGCTTCTTTGCATCAAGAGGTAAACAACACACATCTTTGAATGGTTGGATGAAAAACCCTCCATCCAAACCTTTTCATGTGAAGCCGGTTTCACATGATACAAAGATGAAAATGACCAAAGCTTTAAAACCAAATTCTTTTCCTTCTAGTATTAAACAGAAAATGATTTCCAAATTTAATTCATTCAAATCCAAGTTAATTGAACCGAAACAAATTTGGCAAATTAAAAAGAAGGATACAACAATCCCCGATTGTTTAAACGGTTGTGTGCAGAAGCTTGTTACTAATCTTGATGAAAAAGGAACTTCCAGGACTACGATGGCCTGGGTTCCACTTTCTAACTAATCTGTTTATGAGTGCAGGAACAATTCTGGAGGACTGTTAGTAATCCGGTTTACTGACAGAGATTGTTCCTAATTTAAATTTGTGGCGGAACAAACAGGTTAAGGTCATGGTATTATATCCACAATCTGGATTTTTATCTGCACAATCACAGCTCTCACTTCACCATCTTTGCAATTTCTTAAGAATTCGTTTCTTACCTAGATATCAGTGTAGTTTGGAAGATCTTCTTTTGTAAATTTCTATTTTCGTACAGTTTAAAAATATAAAAAAAACTTAAAAAATATTAACAAAAGTAAAAAAACAAAAATAGGTTTGCTAAAATAAAAATTTAAGGGAAGAGTATATCAAAATTATATAAAAAAGAAAAAAGAACTTGGAACTTGATTCGAGATGACTGAGAAGTGATTGTATATCTTCTTGAAATACTTGTCCTTGCATGACTTGCATTTTTAAAATGAGAAATGATAGTTACTGATACTGTTATCCGATACGCATCTTAATTTTTAAGTACCAATAATAGAAAAACAAACAGATTCTTTAATGATATGCTTGGTAGGCTCAACCTGAAAAATAAAGTAGACAACAGTATGATGATTTAAATTAAATATATGCTTAAGGATGTTTGGATTTACGCAATCATTTTGGCCTGCACGAAAACTGAGTCCCGACAAAAATTGGATTGAGAATTGATCTTTCACCCACCATGATGCAAATCAAATAAGCTATATCTCTATCTCTTTACCATGTTTGGTGTATTTATATGTCTTGTGTTTGTGCTAATCTCCTCTGCTGTACGGAAGTACTGACCTGAGTGATGATCTCCTTTGCTGTACGATAGTACTGACCTGGAGCTCTCATCGGTACATGATTAAATAGTCATCTCCTTTGTTATACGTGAGTATAGACCTGAAGCTCTCACCATTTTGATCTAAGTAGTGTCAAATCATCTAACGATGAATTCATCACAGAATACAATATTCTGTTGATAATCACTTGCACACTAATGCACAAGCCTTGCACTATAAAGATCATAACAAAATTCAAGAAATCTTGAGGTTGGGTGAGGGTTTTTGCCAAATGATTGTGGGTTCCTAGCATTCTAAAGTGCTTAATCGAACCTTAACGAATCATCTGCTGCTTGTTGAAAAAGATAGGGCATGGGTTTAAGTGGACAAACATATCAGCAATCGTTATTGATCTGTTTGAGAATTTCAAAATTATTCAAAGACTGTAATTAGATTCAGTTATCAGTATGATCTCATTGCTTGTCGATGATTAATTTCATCTTTGTGCTAAAGTATATCTTGAGGATGTGATCTCATGATCGATTCAGTTCTTGGTAATTAAAAAAAATAAAAAAAATAAAAAAAATAATAATATAAAATACAAATATATATATATATACATAAAATAAAATTAAAAAAAACTATATTAAAATTTTCATTTCAAAATTCTTTTAGGTCTTTCATATTATGCTATTGAAATCATCTCGTATTTTAATGCATTTCACGGGAAATTGCACACATAAACGAACACGGGTTCGCTTGTTTTTATAAACAGATAAACACGAGTTTATTTGTTTTGTTGAAATGATCTAACGAGAAATGTGTAGAATGTGTTTGTGTTTATGTTTATGTTGCAGATTGTGCTACAAGAGATGGCCGATCATCACATGAGCAATGAACCAGACCAGAGAACCTGTTCCTCAAATTTACAGAAGATACCGAGCTAGGAACCCTCCTCCTACATCTTCTTAACCACTCAGAGATTCAAGAAAGGGTTTCCATTATAATCAAGAGGATGCACACAACAAGGGGGAGCATGCAAAAAGGGGGAACTTGTGAGATAAAGATCTTCAGCAACAAAATTTGGGAAGCATCAGTCTAGGGGGAATATTGTTGGACCTTTACATTGAGACTGAAGCTTACCAAATTGAAGATCAAGTTCAGTTGATTTATCGGTGCTGATCACGATGAAAGACGTTGATAATAGTAGACTAAGGGGGAATATTGTTGGGTCTGAAGGATAGTCTAATATTATCAACACAGTCAAAGTCAACAAAGTCAACGTCAAAGGTCAAAGTCAACGTAGCAGTCAACACGACGCGTTCGGGACGAAGATTAGAGACAAGACGTTGAAGATATATTTGTTTAGGATGTTTATTGTTAATAAATATATTTTGTGTGAACAAAATATATTTTATCTTGTTTTTAGACATTTTGGGTTTTAATTGTAATTTCTAATTGTCATAGTTTAGGGTCCTAAGTGTAATTAGTAAATTGTCATTTACTATAAATACTAAAGTATGACAATTAGGGTTTAGGGCTTGAATGAGCTAAGTGATTAGGGTTTCCACTTTCAGATTATTTTGTAATCATATTTTGAATCAAACAAGGGATTTTGAGTTGTTCTTGGTGTTCATCTTTGTTCATCATATTTTATGTGTTTGATCCAAATTTTCATTGTTGTTTGATTGATTCAAGTGCTTCTGGATTAACACTTGTACTCTATGCTTAAAATGTTATACATGTGTCTTACATTTTGAATGAAATTACCATCTTATCTTTCTAATATGTATTGTTGTTTCAAAACTTGTATGCTTAGCAAAATTACATATTCATCCAAATAGATGTATTATATAGTAGTATAGATATAAGTATTTAAATAAAATAATACTTAATTTAAATAGTATTTAGTTATAAAAATATGATTAGTAATTATAAATTTAAATGTCAAATTATTCTAAATAAAATAAAATTTAATAAAGTGAATTAAATAATATCACGTTATTAATAATGTATTAATAATATGTATTAAATAATGTAATAATTAGAAGAAGTTAATTAAATGGGGGCAAAAGTGGAACTATTGCATAAAATATTTGTACTCTATGCTTAAAATGTTATATAGTTGTCTTACACTTTGAATAAAATTACTACATTATCCTTATAATATGTATTATATAGTAGCATAGATAATGTTGATGTGTGGTAATTCGGTGCAATGTTTAAAGCATGAGGTACAAACTAATAAAACATCAAAAGAAAGACTAGCTTATATAATATCTCTTGTTGGTACATGATATATGTTTCGAAAGAAGAACTGACATGGGGGTTGTTTGGCAACATCTAAATCAGCCTCTTAATGGTTCAAATGTCTGAATGATTCAACACTTAATGCTTCAGACTGTTTGTTTCGCGGGCAAATGTCTGAATTGTTCTGACATTTGCCTCTGAATAGTTAAGCATTATACTAATACTGAATGATTAAGAGATCTAACGTTGAATGGTTAAGAGATCTAATGTTGAATGGTTAAGAGATCTAATGTTGAATGGTTAAGACCTCTTATCTGAATTGGTCGGACATTTGTCTTTGAATAGTTAAGTGATATACTAGCTTTTAATAGTTCAGACCTCTTCATAGTTCAGCACTTAGTGGTTCAGACCTCTAATTGGTTTAGCACTTAATCATTCAAAAAGTGACAAAAAGCCCCATGCATATATACACTTCTTACATGTGTCAACGAGTTTTAGTTTTTTTATTAACTATTTCAATATCATACTTAGCTTTAAGCATATTTATTTTTGTCTTTTATAGCTTTTAAAATGTGATGTTTTATAAATTTAAAATTATCGTTGCAACGTGTTTATTTCTGTCTACTTGTCAGTGTAAGTTTTTTTTCAAAACGGTTGGTATGATAATTACAAGTTTATATAGTAACGATGTGTTTGTTTTTATCTTAACGTCATTGTAATTCTATTTAAAAACCGAGTTGTGCATGATAAAGTACGAGTTATCAAAACACAAACGTACCTTTCACTATAATGTTTTTTTTTGTGTGAAGTTCTTGTTTTTATATAAAGTTTCGAAGACATACTTTTTTGTGGATCTAACGCGTCGGAACATGTAAGTCTTAATATTAGTTCTTTTGATCTGATTTTAAGAGAAATAGTTATTTAGGGCGAATCTTAATATCATATCGTATCAAAACGTATGCATTTCATAGTGTTTCATAACGTATGACATTTCATAATGTTTCTTAACGTTAAAAGCCATTTTATAATATCATATCATAGCATATGCATGATTATCATTATAATTACATATCAGGATATAACATGATCTTAACATAACATATCATGGTCAAGTTAGGTTTCGTAACTTTTGTATACATAGCTCATGAATGCTAGTAATAGTTACATTCATGGCAACACCATCGTGAAATCCCAATAACTCTTTCCCGAATATAACAAGACTTAACTTTTCCTTTCAAGTATCTATGCAAACTTAACATCATTAACCCTTTCTTGTAAGACTTATATTCCTTTTATTCTCATACTAATAATACTTGTTTCTATTGTACAAGACATGACTTATCCCTTGCCTGTCCTTAGACATGACTTAATCCTTTTCTCCTTTCTTGTCATAAGACTTAGTCATTTCGCCCTTCTTGACATTAATAAAACTTAAATTCTATATTTAAAGGTGCCTACACATAACAAGACTTAACATATCATAACCATATTTAACTATATATCTATATTTACATGTTCATATATAATGCTTACAAAACCTCCCATGATTTTTTCTTGCTTAGACAACAAGACTTAATATTACATTCAATTGATTATAGACACACACACACATCTTTCTATAAACACACAACCTTTTTCTTACTAATAGTATGACTTGATACATCATCCATTCCTTCTTTAATTACCTTTCTTGTACATATACAAGACTTAACTATATGTATCTCTTTACATTATCATACTTGACATGATACTATACATATCACTACATACTTTGTCTTTATCTATACTACTATGTAATACATATTAGAAGTATAAGATGATAATTTTATTCAAAGTGTAAGACATTTATACAACTTTTAAGCATAGAGTACAAGTGTTTATGCAATAGTTTTACTTTTGCCCCCATTTAATCAACGTATTCTAATTATTGTATTATTTAATACACATTATTAATACATTAGATATTATTTAGTTCAATTCATTAAATTTTATTTTATTTATAATATAAATTGACATTTAAATTTATAGTTACTAATCATATTTTGATAACTAAATACTATTAAATTAAGTATTATTTTATTTAAATTCATATATTTATACTACTATATAATACACCTCTTTTGATAGAGATGTAATTTTGCCATTCATACAAGTTTTGAATGAACATGTACAAAGGCTTATACTTCACTTGGAGAGGCCTTGACTTACTATGTAGGTTGCCAACATTAAAATTTGACCAAGTGTCCTGATATGGGATGTGGTAGGCGTGTTAGTCGTTACGGAGGTACTATTCATTTATCGAGGGCCACACTTTATCATCTTCATCGATCAATAGTGGCGGAGCTTATACCCCATTTAAGAGGCACAAGACTTATCATACTTTAAATTAACATTCAGTAGAAAGTCTCAACCCTCACTTACGGATGTGCATGAACAGGTACGAGGACCCTAATTAGTTACGAAGGCATCGTTTCACTAAAAGGGTTTATTGACCCACTGTATCATTTATTTTCTTTCTCTTCATTGTTAGTTTACCATATATACAATTAAAAATATTATTTCTAGGGTTTATGGTAATAATGCACAAATGCATTAACACATATCCATGTTACATCATAAACCCCAACTTAATTTCATAAAGATACAAACTTTACATTCACATCACAACTATATATATCATAATCGTGTTTAAGTATGCATACAGGGCCAAAATACACGTAAAGAATGACATCTAGAATTCACCTTTCGACTTGAACATGCAAAAACCCTAAATAAGGATTTCTTCATCGACTTTGAACTAGGACACCTCAAGATCCAAGCTTTACACGTTATATCATTGTTGAACATTTAGATATCATCATTAAGAGTGAAGGGGTGCCAATATGAACCCGGAATCAACGTCAGGAAAGACACGTCAAGAAAGAAACAACCTAAGACGCGACAAAAAGCCACACGTAACAAGGGAAGCCGCGGCCGGGCTGAGACCCGAGCCGCGGCCGAAAGGGGAACAAGAGGTGAGCCGCGGCCGGGCTAAAGCAAAAGCCGCGGCCAAGGCGAACACAGGAAAGCCGAGGTTCAGGCTTCAACATCACCCTGAGAAACGCAAAGAGTACAAACGAAACAAAATAAAACGACAAACACATAAGACAAATGAGTCAGAGGTCAGAACAGAGAAGTCAACTATAAAGACAAACAGGAGTAATTATAAGCCAGAAACCCTTTGCACGAAGGGAAGATGGATTCTTAGTCAGAGAAAGATTGGGGTCGGATTGATAAACACAGGCTACTAAAAATAGAACATCAAGGAAGAAGATGGTTGGTATAAATACTCAGGTTACACCAGGAACACGATCATCCAAAACAAGAATCAAAAAACCAATACAATACATAGTCTCATCACTCAGACCTGAGCCAAAGCATAAAAGCTTCATCTTGCACTGCTCTTGGCTCTTAACCCCTGTGTTAAGATCCCTGTAGCAACATTTGGCGCCATCCGTGGGACGTTAGCAACACAAAACGACTTGCTATGGACTCAGGTCAGAAAACCCCTTCCCGTGACAATCACAACATTGTCACAACGGTGAACGAACATCTGGTAACACCACCCTCATCTGGTGTCGGTGTCGTGCCAGAGACAGAAAACCCAGCAAGTGGACTGATTACCCCAGAGTTTGTTAGCAAGAACAGAGATCAACTCCTGTCCTTGTTAAAACAAAAGGAACGTCCTTTTGAGGACGTAAGAATGCGTCTGGAGTACGAGGAACCACCGAATAGAGAAGAACATGGAAGAAGAAGCAAAGATCATACAGATGAAAGGGGACCACCACCAGAACCAGACCACGAAGACGAGTTTGACAAGCCGTATCGACCATCAACGGCAAAGTCAAGATCGAAATTCATCCCGAAAATTGCGGAGTTTTCGTTCCCACCTAAGCTCAAGATGCCTAGCAATATCGGGAAGTACGATGGTTCAGGTGATCCTGATGACCACATGGCTATCTTCATAGGAGCAGCCGAGGTGGAGCAGTGGACCATCCCGGTATGGTGTCACATGTTCTCCCAGACGCTGATCGGAGCGGCCAGAGTATGGTTTGACAGCCTTCCTACTGGAGAAATACGAAACTTTGAAGAATTGGAAAGCAGCTTCCTGAAGAATTTCAGCCAGCAAAGAAGATCAGCCAGAGACCCTACTGAGCTTCATAACATCAAAAGAGGCGACAACGAGTCAATAGAAAATTTCATCACCAGGTACTCAAGGAGAGCATGCAAGTACGCGGCGCAGGGGAAACGATCCGGATATCCGCTTTCATTCACGGGGTAAGGAACGATCAACTAGTGGAGCGTTTCCATGAGAACCTGCCGAAGACAGTAGAAGAAATGTTGGAGAGAGCAAAGGCTTTCGTCAGGGGAAAGAAGGCCTGCGAACAGCTAAGAGAAAAAAGCGGGAAGAAACCTATGCCACCCACATGGGAACCGCCAAAACGGTCTGGGGTTCCAAAACCCTGGGAAAAAGCACGCCTCCAACCCCACTTCCACTCTCGGGGCCCACCTTTCCATCAGCGCCACGCAATCAACCCTCCGCCCCACACCCGCACTTCACCCATCAATTTACCACCACTGACCAAAACTCCCAGTGAGATCCTCGCAACAGAAAACGTCAACTTCGTGAAGCCTACCCCACAAAAACCCGGGGTAAAACGAGACATGAGCAAATTCTGCGAATTTCACAAGGAAAACGGCCATACAACCGACGACTGTTTCTCGTTAAAACGACAGATCGATGTGGCAGTCAAAACTGGGAAACTAGCCCATCTGTTGCGGGAACTGAAGAAAACACCACAAGCAGGAGAAAAGAGGAAAGAGATCTTCATGGTGCGCGCTGAGGGATGTGGGGAGAAGCGACGTTCTGACCACATGGAGCCCTGGATGGCCCAAGCAATCTCTTTCCCTCCAATCCATGGTGGAAGCTTCGCCAGTGGTCCCGTGACAGTATCAGCAATAATCGCGGGGCATCAGGTGCACCGTGTATACATAGACAGCGGTAGTAGTTCGGAAATCATGTACGAGCATTGCTTCTTACAGCTGGATGAAGAAGTCAGGAGGGGTCTCAGCACCCAAGCCCATCAACTAACGGGTTTCTCCGGGGAAATGGTGCAGCCAATAGGCCAGATCCAACTCCCGGTAATCATGGGAAACAGCATGGGGCAGAGGGAAGTTGTAATGACATTCCTTGTGGTACGATCGGACTCATCACACAATGTCATACTAGGAAGACCAGGGCTGTGCATGCTGGGAGCAGTGATATCTACAGTGCATGCAGCAATCAAATTCCCAACCCCTACCGGAGTGGTAACAATGTATTCTAGTAGGGAATGCAAAGAAGTAAAAGCAGTGGAACCGGGGACTACCTCCCGGGAAGAAGAAGATTTATGCCCAACTCAAGAAAAATGGGTGGTTAACCCAAAATACCCAGAGCAGAAGATCGTGATAGGGGGACAGCTAAGTGACGCGGCTAAGGATCGACTCTACCACCTCTTACGAAACAACTTAGATGTCTTCGCTTGGCAACCCTCCGACATGGAAGGAGTTCCCCGAGATATCGCAGAGCACAAGTTAAAAACCTATTTATCCAAGGAGCCTGTGGCCCAGAAGCGTCGCCATATGGGGCAGGAGCGAAGCCAAGCTGTGATAGAGGAAGTCAAGAAGCTGCTACAGGCGGGTATTATAAGGGAAGTCCGATATCAGACTTGGGTGGCCAACCCAGTAATGGTGAAAAAAGGTGATGGTAGCTGGAGGATGTGCATTGATTTTAAAGACCTCAACAATGCCTGTCCAAAGGACTGCTATCCCCTCCCAGAAATAGACTTGAAGGTAGACTCGCTGTCAAGTTTTCCGTTAAAATGTTTCCTGGATGCATACAAAGGGTACCATCAGGTCAAAATGGCACCGGAAGACGAAGACAAGACAGCATTTTACACGGATGCCGGCATTTTCTGCTTCACCAAAATGCCATTCGGACTGAAGAACGCCGGTGCCACTTATCAACGATTGATGGATAAAGCATTCAAATCCCAGATTGGCAGAAACATCGAGGTCTACGTAGACGACGTCGTCATCAAGAGCCGTGACGAGAATGCCCTACTTGAGGACATCGCTGAAACATTCAGTACCCTGCGGACGATGAACATGAAACTGAACCCGAAAAAATGCTCATTCGGAGTTGAGGAAGGAAAGTTTCTCGGCGTAATTGTAACAAAGGATGGCTTTGAAGCCAACCCAGAGAAGATTGCAGCAGTGCTGAAAATGCCATCTCCCAAGTCAGTAAAGGACGTGCAAACGTTGAATGGAAGATTAGTGGCCCTTAACAGGTTCCTATCGAAGCATGCTGAACGCGCCCTACCGTTTATAACCACCCTACGGAACTGCCTAAGAAAGAAAGACTTTTTATGGACACAGGAGGCAGAGGAGGCGTTCCAGCAAATGAAGGGGTACCTTTGTAACCTGCCAAGACTGGTAGCTCCTTTCCCAAAGGAGAGGCTAGTAATGTACTTATCGGCAAGCAAGGGCGCGGTAAGTGCCGTGTTGATGACCGAGCGAGAAGGAGAACAAACCCCGATATACTTCGTCAGTAGAGCATTGAAGGACCCGGAGACCCGGTACTCGCCCATGGAAAAGCTCACATTATCCCTAGTGCACGCGTCTCGAAGATTAAGGCGTTACTTTCAAGCGCATCCAATCGAAGTGAGGACTGGACACCCAATACAGCAGGTCTTGAGGAAACCCGAGATTTCGGGGAGGCTAGCAAAGTGGGCAATTGAACTCGGGGCCTTTGGGATCGAGTACAAGCCGAGGGTGGCATTCAAGGGGCAGGTAGTGGCTGACTTTTTGGCTGAGGTACCTCATGAAGAAGAGGAAGATACGCCTAACATGCAGGAGGAGGAACTCCCACCGGAAGAGTGGTGTCTACACACAGACGGTGCATCAAATGATGAAGGTTCCGGGGCAGGATTGATCCTGGTGGGTCCTAACATGGAGGAATTAACCTATGCTTTAAGGTTAGCTTTCAAGAGTTCAAACAATGAAGCAGAATACGAGGCCTTAATAGCCGGATTAAGGCTAGCCAAGCAAATGGGTATTAAGAAATTGCACGCCCATGTGGACTCACTGCTGGTGGCCAACCAAATTAACGGATCCTATGATGCAAAGGAGGACACCATGAAAAGATACCTAGATAAGGCAAAACGGATAATGAGCAGTTTCGAGAAGTGTGACATCTCGCACATCCCGCGAAGTAAAAACAAGAAGGCCGATGCACTGAGTAAATTGGCTTCAGTGTCATTTAGTCATCTTGCAAAGGAGGTTAAGGTGGAGGTGCTGCAGAGGTCTTCCATCGAAGAACCAGAAGTATCATCGGTTGAAACAAGAGAGGAAGACGGATGGATGACCCCGATAGTCAGATTTTTAACTGAAGGATCTCTACCGGAGGAGAAAGGGGAAGCACGAGCAATACAGGCAAGGGCTTTGCATTATGAAATGCAGCAGGGAGTTCTATACCGGAGGTCATACTTGGGGCCATCTTTAAGGTGCCTGACCAAGGAGCAGGCCACATATGTGATACATGAGATACACGAAGGTATATGCGGGATACATGCAGGACCAAGAATGGTGGTAGCCAAAGCAATGAGTGCAGGGTATTATTGGCCGGGGATGCACCAGAGTGCCGTGGAAGAAATCAGGAAGTGTGAAAGTTGTCAAAGGCACGCGCCAATGTGTTTTCGGCCGAAGAATGACATGATCCCGGTCAATGCCGCATGGCCTTTCCAAAAATGGGCCATGGACATCGTGGGGCCTTTCCCGGAGTCCGTAGGAAGGGTGAAATTCCTACTAGTAGCCGTGGACTACTTTACCAAGTGGGTTGAAGCTAAAGCCTTGGCGTCGATAACAGGGCTGCAGGTGAAGAAATTCGTATGGGAGCATATCATTTGTCGTTTTGGGCTTCCACTGTTCATAGTGACTGATAATGGCAAGCAATTTGCGGAAAACCCATTCAAAGGTTGGTGTGACGAGCTCAAGATCCAGCAAATCTTAACTTCGGTCGCACACCCGCAGGGCAATGGACAGGTGGAGAGAGTCAACAGGAGTATAGTGGAGGGCATAAAAACCCGACTGGATTTCGAAGGAAGCAATTGGGTGGAGGAGTTACCAAGTGTGCTCTGGGCTCATAGGACAATGCCGAAGACGAGCCATGGAGAAACGCCCTTCAGCTTAACATATGGATCGGAGGCTGTGATACCAGCAGAGATAGGCTTACCAACAATTCGAGTCGCGGAAGCTATGGAAATAAATAACGAAGAGGAGCTGCGTTCTAATCTAAATCTGTTGGAGGAGCGAAGGATGGCAGCTGCCATACGAGAAGCAAAATACAAGAAAAAGATAGAGCAATACTACAACGCCCGTGTAAAAAGACAAGAGTTCAAAAAGGGAGAGTTCGTCTTAAGAAGCAATGAAGCCAGCAGAGTCCAAGCCCAAGGGAAGTTGGGGCCGAGGTGGGAAGGCCCATATCAAGTGATAGAAGTTGGAGGTAATGGAGCGTATAGGCTCAGGTGTTTAGATGGTAAGGAGGTACCACGCACATGGAATGGAGCGCAGCTGCGCAAATGCTATATGTAATCATGGGGTAACCAAGATGTAACCGATGTAATTCAATTTTCAGAAAGAAGGTGTAAACGAACACCAGAAATTACATCTAAGCACTTGTGTCTTATAGCTTATGATAACTATGTGATAACCCGATAACACTCGGGTCGGCTCAAGCAAGTAACCAAGCTTGAGAAATCAATGTGATAACCCGATAACACTCGGGTTGGCTCAAGCAAGTAACCAAGCTTGAGAAATCAATGTAATAACCCGATAACACTCGGGTTGACTCAAGCAAGTAACCAAGCTTGAGAAATCAATGTAATAGCCCGATAACACTCGGGTCGGCTCAAGCAAGTAACCAAGCTTGAGAAATCAATGTGATAACCCGATAACACTCGGGTTGGCTCAAGCAAGTAACCAAGCTTGAGAAATCAATGTAATAACCCGATAACACTCGGGTTGACTCAAGCAAGTAACCAAGCTTGAGAAATCAATGTAATAACCCGATAACACTCGGGTCGGCTCAAGCAAGTAACCAAGCTTGAGAAATCAATGTAGTAACCCGATAACACTCGGGTTGGCTCAAGCAAGTAACCAAGCTTGAGAAATCAATGTAATAACCCGATAACACTCGGGTTGGCTCAAGCAAGTAACCAAGCTTGAGAAATCAATGTAATAACCCGATAACACTCGGGTTGGCTCAAGCAAGTAACCAAGCTTGAGAAATCAATGTAATAACCCGATAACACTCGGGTTGACTCAAGCAAGTAACCAAGCTTGAGAAATCAATGTAATAACCCGAAAACACTCGGGATGGCTCAAGCAAGTAACCAAGCCTGGAAAATCGATATAATGACTCGATAATACTCGGGTTAAATCAAGCAGGAAATAAAGCGTGAGAAGTTAACATGACAGTCCGGTAACATCCCGTTTCAAAAATTTAGGTGAGCCACCGCGGCCCAACCCCCTTAGAGGAGGGTAGCCGCGGCCCAACCCTCTCTCAGGGTAATGATGTTCTTCAGCCAAACCCGGAAATACTCCGGTTTATATGGTTCAGGTCAAATTTTGTTTCATGCACATCATGAATAGCAACAACAAACCTTTAACACAAGACAAGGATTAATAAGACAATAAGCAAACCATACTTCAAAGCGTACAAGTCTAGTTGGGTACAACCATAAACTAGCAAAAGAAACTGCGATAATAGTCAGAATAACATGACAACAAAGATAAGGCGAAACTAGTTCAAGCCAACAAAAGTCCACTAGCAAAAGAAGCAAATCCTACATCACGGCGTAACAAGGAAAGCCTTGATAACGTCAAGATCAGAGGCAGCAAGGGCAGCAATGGATCCAGCCATAGGAAAAGAAGCTTCGTCGAACTTTTTGGAAAAATCACGTAATTCCTTCACAGCATTCTTATTGTAATTCTGCGCATCTTCAGGTCTTTTTCCTTCAGCAACAAGACGAGCACCGTCCAGCAAACCTACAACACATTTAACTTAATCAGAAAGTGAAGTTAGCAATAACAGAATACCAATGAACTAATATTACTAGCCACAAACCTGCATTATAACCAACTTTATCCGAAAGGGAGAGGAGCTCCGCCAGTGTACCAAGATACTCCTCACTATTAAGAATCTTGTTGAAGGCCAAGCCGATGCCTGTAGATACAATCCACTCCCTGTCAGACCTCTGAGTAGAAACCATAGCCTCTAGTTCAGCAATGCGTTTGGAGGAAGAGTTCTTGAGGTCATTCAACTCAGCATTCAGACGAGAAAGATTCTTTCCCGCCTCATCAGAAATATCTGCAAAATGCTTCTTCTCTTTCTCAAGCAATTCACAACGAAGTTTAAGTGAGGCATTATCGTCAGTCAAACGCAAGACTTGTTTCTTCGTCTCCCGAGCTTCTTTGTTGCTTACGAGCCAACGATTGTGAATCTCAACGAAAGATAAGAAACCATTCACAAGAGAGGAACAACCAGAGTCAGACAATTCTCTCCTATTCAAGTTCTCAAGCCTCAAAGACTCAGCAGGAGGACGAGCCCAGTACATATACTCCCTGCTAAGCTCAGGAGTCGTCAGGAGTGAACTGTTAACCAGATTCCAATCAGGTATGAACTTCTCGCGAGGATTCAAGCCAGTGGCCTCGGTAAAGCCACAATGGGGATCGGCAACAGTCTCATCCCGAGCCAAGTCATCCCCTGACTCAGCCGAATCAGAAGAAGAGGAATCGGAAGACGATCCCTCAGTCGAGGAATCCCCGGCCGCGGCTGAAGATGCACCAGCCATCCCAGCCGCAACCACAGCAGGAGGAGAGTCTCGGGGCTTCAAGCCTGGTGCACCTAAACCTTGCCTCTTAACAACAGTCTTGACGCGTTTCATGGATGTAGAACCTTCCTCAGCACGACCTTTACGTTTCTCTGGAAAACCAGGAATAGATTCCCCAGCATGAACCACGACATCACTAGTAGCTTCCAAGATCGAAGGGGAACCCAGAGGAAGGGGCTCAGTATGTTCAGTAACGTCATCCTTAGCAGACAGCTTCAGGCGATCAAACAGCCCCATACCTATGAAAAGGAACAGTAGATCAAAACAAGTAAAGTTAGCGAAAATTATGCATAACGACAAAAAATAAAAGTACTTACGTCGGCCCTTATAAGATATACACGGCAGCAGGTTAGGCTCAGACCAGTTACGGCTAATACCGACCATAACAAGAAAATGCTCGGAAAAGGATTGCAATGCTGTGGGGATGGCTTTCAGGGTGTCATAAGCAGACGCATCGTAATCCTTGGTTTCAGGCAACGGATCATCAATTCTTTCCCGAGCCGGGAACCAACTCATCTCAAAAGGAATTATGCTAGCAGAAATAAAGAAATAGTGGTCTTTCCAATGTTTCAAACTAGTAAGTGATCGAGACACTAGAGTGGGACGGGGCGCTTTACGTTTCTCGAAGGTAACCCAATCACCAACATGAGCAAGCTTATAGAAAGCTCGAAAGAGATTAATCTCAGGCACTAACTGATGGGCCCGACACGATACCTCAAAGTGGAAGACCTTAGTTAAACCAAGCGGAACCACTTGCGAAAGATGTATACCATAATAACGCAAAATAGTGCATAAAAATCGGCTTACGGGAATCCTAAAGTTTGCAAAGCTAAAGAACGCACAATAGAGGGCAATCATACCGGGAGGCACATCCCTAACCGACGACTCAGGAGGTGGAACTAAGGGATTCAAACTACGGTCTATGCCATATCGGGTCACAAAGTTATTCAAATAATCCTCACTAACAACCGACCTTACTCATGTCATTCCTACACTCCATAAGAAAATAAAGAGACAAGGCAAGTAACTAACCAATAATAAGGAAAAGCACAGACTTCACAATTTGCTAGCCAAGAAAAAGATGGAAACAGCCTCAAGAGAAAACCACCCACTAATCAGCAACTCGGCCAAAAGAAAGAAAAAGAAACCGCGGCACAGAACAAATACCGAGCAAGCAGCCGCGGCACAGAACAGGGTCGAGCAAGCAGCCGCAGCACAGGGCAATCTTGGGCAAGCAGCCGCGGCACAGAACAAACCGAGCAAGCAGCCGCGGCACAGAACAGTGTCGAGCAAGCAGCCGCGGCCGAACCAAAGCCGGAGAAGCAGCCTTTGAATAAGGCAAGGGGCGACCGCGACACGAAGGTGAAAGCAAGAGGCAGCCGCGGCACAAGAGTGGCAGCCGCGGCACACAGCAAGGGGGGAAAAACCTTTAACGAGAGCAAGGCAGCAGCCGCAAGGGGGCCAACAGCCGGCCGCGGGATCGGGCAACAGTGAGGGAAGAATTTTTGAAGGGGGTGTGCAAATGAAAAAGGTCTTGCATTATATAGGAGAGTGAGGGAGACAAAGGGGCACAGGACACGAGCGACTAGACACTTGCAACCAACATAAAGCCGCCACTTTTTGGGGCCCTAGGCACGGTACATGACACCTCCCTAGAAGGACTAATCAAAAGATATAGGACGGTTACACAATACCCGAGACAAGCCGTCAATGGACATTCGAAAAAACAGGAGAAAGCCAAGAGATAGTCCAACATGATGACTAACGTCATAATATTGGACTGGGGGGACTTGAAGGGGTGCCAATATGAACCCGGAATCAACGTCAGGAAAGACACGTCAAGAAAGAAACAACCTAAGACGCGACAAAAAGCCACACGTAACAAGGGAAGCCGCGGCCGGGCTGAGACCCGAGCCGCGGCCGAAAGGGGAACAAGAGGTGAGCCGCGGCCGGGCTAAAGCAAAAGCCGCGGCCAAGGCGAACACAGGAAAGCCGAGGTTCAGGCTTCAACATCACCCTGAGAAACGCAAAGAGTACAAACGAAACAAAATAAAACGACAAACACATAAGACAAATGAGTCAGAGGTCAGAACAGAGAAGTCAACTATAAAGACAAACAGGAGTAATTATAAGCCAGAAACCCTTTGCACGAAGGGAAGATGGATTCTTAGTCAGAGAAAGATTGGGGTCGGATTGATAAACACAGGCTACTAAAAATAGAACATCAAGGAAGAAGATGGTTGGTATAAATACTCAGGTTACACCAGGAACACGATCATCCAAAACAAGAATCAAAAAACCAATACAATACATAGTCTCATCACTCAGACCTGAGCCAAAGCATAAAAGCTTCATCTTGCACTGCTTTTGGCTCTTAACCCCTGTGTTAAGATCCCTGTAGCAACAAAGAGGTTAGATGTACGTAAACATTTAAGCGTTGAATGTAAAACACGATATTTTTGCTTAATGGTTACTTTCTCTCTCTCTCTCTCTAGAATATTTGCCATTAAAGGGATGAGAAGGGGAAGGTGGTTAATTGGCGGCCACCTCTATAAGAAACATTTAGGGCCAAAATTTAATAGTTAATCTCATCATCCCTTTTATGCTTAGCTTGTTTGCATTTTTAATCAGATTCTTTTAAACCATAACTTTGATAGCGGAATTTAGGTGTTAGAACTTATGAATGTCAATACACAAAATTTCGTTGAATTATTAGTTTACAACCGTATAATAAATGAGTTTTAGTTTAAAAACGTAATATAAACTAAAAGTAATGAATGGCATGCCGATATGATCGGAGCAAAGCAATAATATATTGTTTTAGAGATTTAACTATACATGTAAAAATTCGTTCTTTTTTTAATATTTCAAACCAGCTTGATCGTAGTAATTCTTTTCGTTAAGTTGCTTCACCCAAACAGTCAAGCTTGACTATAATTCATCATAATATATTTTTTGTGATTTATGTAATCACGAATTATCACCTACAAGATTCTAGTCTCAATCTAAAAGTTTCAATTTGACACACCGATCGAATCATTATAAAAACTAACACAAATAAGAAATCTTATAAAAAGCTACTTAAAACGCTAAAAGGCTTATGATCAAACAGTGCCAAAGCATTTTGAAAAAATGTCTCTCATCAAATAGTTGAATGTTCAAATCTATTATGGAAAATAGTGTAGATTCAAAAGTACAATTAAAAAGTTTGTGAGTTAGTCAATCTAAGAAAACTTAAAACATTTCACAAAATAATAGTTTCAAAGTTTAAAAAAAATTAGTTGTTACTATTTGCATCCTCGTTTTCGAGTCAGATGTCTTTTTGGAAGCAGTCTCTCCATCTCTCAAGATAGAGAAAAAACTCACCACCATCTATCCCTCCCAGACCCTGCTTTTTAATGGTATATACTGGGTATTTTTATTTATTTATTTTATTTGCATCCTATTCTATAACATTCTAACACATACATAATAAAAAATATTATTAATAAATGTAATTGTATATACTTTAAAAACCAAACTGCAAAAAGCTTAAGCGTAATGTACAACTCCACAATACGTAATGTTTGTGGCATACTTCCTCTGTTCGCTTACAGTATTTAAACTCCTCATTCTCTCATCTTTCTCTTTCTCTCTCGCAAAGAAATTTCGAAGATGATCGATGGTGGAGGTACTGAAGCTAACAGTATCCCCCTCTAATGCATAGTGTACAACTGTGTATAGCTACCGCCTGTTCTGCCTTATTTTCCTGTCAACGACACCACAACCGCCGTTGCCTCGGTCAATGGAGAGAGAGAGAGAGAGGCGTGAGGGATGGCTGGTGGAGTTTCGTAAGCGAAGTCTGGGATGGCGGGCATCGTGAGCAGTTTGCAATGCGATTTGACGGAGAGGTGTGCCGTGTTGGTGAGGTGCGTCGTTGGTGGTGACCGGCGCGTGGTTGTGTGGGTATCACCGGAATAGTGGTAGAGAAATATTCCTACTCTAATAAAATAGTAACTAAAATTGACACTTGTCAACACCATATTCATTCTCATCAAATTTTTCCCGCTTCTCTCTCTTATTTAATGCTCACATTAATTTACTAATAATATTGTTAAATTTCTATTAAAATTAAATATATTTTTTACTAAATTAACAAAGAAATAATGTTATTAATGTTATTTCTAAATATGCAATTTTTTTAAAATAATATTTTTTTTCTAAAATATAAAAAATATAAAATAATTTACAATTGATATTTTTAAGAATAGAACTTTTATAAACAAAAAATAATTATAATTAGAAGGTTTTTAAAAATAATATTTCTTTAAAAACATTCGTTTTGAAATATAATTGTCATCCTGTTTATAATAATGAAGGTTTCAATCAAATATTATTTTAGAATATCATCTTTAAATAATAAACTTTTATTATATTTAGTTATTTTATTTATACAACCCGTATATTACACGGATTTACTAAAACTAGTACACATATATTGACGGTGGTTTATGTGGACTTTAATTGTAGATATACACATTGGTTGATTAAAAGTTTGAAATCCATATATGAACTTTAAATGTATATATACATTTAAAATCCTTAAAATGTGAATTATTGTAAATTTCTAGTTAAACAATTAAACAGTTTTAAAAAATAAATATGAACTTCGTATATTTAATAATAAAAATGAATTAGCAATGGCATACAAAATATCAATGAACTAATGAACGATATATAGTTTTTTTCGTTTCAATAATTAACTTTATATATAAAAAAATGTCTAATCCTA
This sequence comes from Flaveria linearis, assembly GCA_024085815.1. Lineage (NCBI taxonomy): Eukaryota > Viridiplantae > Streptophyta > Magnoliopsida > Asterales > Asteraceae > Flaveria > Flaveria linearis. The sequence goes on along the minus strand of CM044002.1, from coordinate 43,339,818 downwards.
AAAAATGCCCTTTTGTAAGCGTCAAAGAATGTCATATCAATACTCTCGCGACAAAACACGGATAAAATAACTAGCCAGTTATAAAATTCATCGGCCACCAGCCCACCACAATACACTCATAATTTGCCTAAGAGGTTTGTTTTGAGTTTCAAAAACAATTAAGATTTATATTTAATGGCCATTAATCATATTAATTGTCTCCACCGGTATGCAGTTGGGTTATTTTTCCTTCATAACACTTAAATAGCATTCATAGAATTAAATGGCGTTCAAAAAAATAAGAGTTCATTTTGATTTTACTTGAAATTTGATTATGGTAACTATTTTTTTTTTCAAAAGTTAAAAAAATAAAAATTTTCAGTCCGAACTTTTTATCAAACTTCAGTGAACAAAACCGAATTTCTCTAGATTTAAATATGATCATTTTTTTGTTTTTTTAAATGACCAATGAATACTATAATTCCGGTCACTCAGGTAAACTCATTGACGAAAAAATCACCAACACCCGTAAACACAAACAACGCTGGTGATCCAAACCGACCACCAAGGGAAACTCACCTCTAGCTCACTTAAAAGAAATTGCACCAAGTGAGACTCAAATCAATGAACTCTACATTAAAAAGCCACAAGATGCCTACTCTCAGATCAATTGGCCTTAGGCTCGATGGCTATGGATATGATTATTATTCATCAATTTAGTAGTTAACATAGTGTATATGTTCTTATTTCATATAACAATTATAACTAACTAGCAAACAGCCCAGCACTTCGCGGCAAGTCTTGTGTTGTGTGATTTTCGATCAATACAAACTGTACCATTTTAATAATATGTATAATAGGAATGTATTATATATATTTAGAATGTCATTAATCTTGTAACAAACTCTAGCTAATCTCTCCATGATTGTAGGATCGCTAGTTATTATTCCTGTATTATATATAGTCACAATGGTATTCAATAGAGATCATCTTTTCTGTAATCGTTTATGGTATCATTCCAGCCGATCACCATCCTTTAACCACCACTATTTCCGCCGCTGCAGCTGCTGCCGGTTTCCCTTCTACTCACCTCCCATCTCCGATCATCTCCCTTCGCCCTCTTCACATGGATTCCCACCCATTACACCCCGCACAAACCGTCTCCAACATCAAAATCCACATTCCGCTGCTCCTCAAGAAAGAATCGCCGCATTATAATACCTGGAAGACTCTCTTCCAGGTGCATTGCCAAGCGTATGACGTCTCTGACCACCTGTCTCTCAAACCCGCAGCTGCCTCTTCTCCTTCGTCTTCTGATCCAGCCGCTGCTGCCCTGGCCGAAGCAGCGGCTGCTGCTGCCGAACAGACCTGGAATTCTATCGATGCACTCGTGAAACAGTGGATTTATGCCACGGTCTCACAATCTCTGCTTCGCATAATTATACAACCGGGTCAATCTGCATACGACGCCTGGATGGCTGTCGAACGTGAGTTCCACGACAACCAGAATACTCGTGCTATTTTTCTGGGTCAGGAATTCGCGAATCTATGTCTTGAAAATTTTTCTTCCATGGGTGACTACTGTGATCACGCCAAGCACCTGGCTGATCAACTAGAAAGTGTAGGCGCACCGGTCGATAATCGCATGCTTGTACTCAAGGTTTTGACGGGGCTGACGGAACAATATGATAGCATCTCTACGGTTCTACAAAACCGTGAGCCGCTTCCCATGTTCAGTGAAGTCCGCTCTCGTCTCCATCTTGAGGAAGGTAAGAAGAAACGTCAAGTAAATCGGGCCTCAAATACTACTGTTACGGCTCTATCAGCCACCACCTTTACACATCCTAAAACCTCTTCTAATACTACACAAAACACACAGCCTGCTTCCGGCTCAAACAGATCTCGTGGTAGTGGATCCCGTGGACGCGGCCGTAACAGACCAGCCACAACTCAGCCCCGGTCCAACAACCAACCCGCCCCGAGTCACCCGTATATTGTTACCCATCAAGGCCCACTTCTCAAACCGCTCAAGGCATTCTTGGACCCCGGCCCGATCAAGCCCATCATACCACTTACTCACCCACAGACATCGAGCAAGCACTCTACTCCTTGGCCCTGAACCCACCGGACCACGGTGTGATGGACACTGGCGCTTCCTCTCACTCTGCCAATGAACAAGGTATATATTCCCCGTCCAATTTTAATACTTGCACTAATAAAAATATTGTTGTTGGTAATGGCATGTCTATACCTGTAGTGGCCCAAGGCAACCAAATCCTACCCCCACCCTACCCCCCCTTAAAACTAAATAATGTCCTTTTTGCCCCTCAAATAATAAAAAATCTTATTTCCGTTCGTCGCCTTACCACTGACAACTTAGTGTCTGTCGAATTTGACCCTTTTGGTTTTCTTGTGAAGGATCTCAAAACACGGCTCCTATCCTACGATGCAATAGTACGGGTGATCTTTATCCCCTTACTGAACCGCTGCCACTCAAGACCACACAACCCTCCTCTTTTGTTGCTGTTTCTCAAAATTGTTGGCATCAACGCTTGGGACATCCCGAGAATGATTTGCTTCGGTCTTTGAAACTGAATAAATTTGTTGATTATGGAAAACTTAATAAAACACTTTGTCAATCTTGCATTTTTGGCAAAAGTGTTAGGCTGCCATTTTATGATTCTATTAATTCTACTAGTTTTGCTTTTGACATTGTTCACAGCGATTTATGGACATCTCCCATACTTAGTACGGGTGGCCATAAATATTACATTTTATTTTTGGATGATTTTACGAATTTTTTGTGGACTTTTCCCTTACCTAATAAATCCCATGTCTTCCACACCTTCACCACATTACACAATTACATTAATACACAATTTGAACGTAAAATCAAACAATTCCAATGTGACAATGGCACTGAATATGCAAACCAGAACTTTAAAACTTTTTGTAATCATAATGGCATGCATTTTCGTTTTTCATGTCCCTACACCTCCTCCCAAAATGGTAAAGCGGAGCGCAAAATCCGCACCATTAACAACATGATCCGCACCTTACTTGCCCAAGCTTCCCTACCTCCCAACATGTGGCACCATGCACTTGAAACTGCAACCTACCTCCTCAACATCCTACCGAGCAAACTCCTCAATTATAAATCCCCAACGTCCCTACTTTACAATTGCACCCCAGAATACGATCATCTTCGTGTTTTTGGGTGTCTTTGCTACCCTCTCACCCCATCCACCAAAATACACAAACTCAATTTTCGATCTCACCCATGTGTCTTTCTTGGTTACCCCAACAACCATCGCGGGTACAAATGCCTTGACCTCACCTCTCATCAAATTATTATTTCTCGCCACGTCTACTTTGAAGAATCAATTTTCCCCTATGCCATTCAATCCCCCACCTCCTCCCCTTCATATGACTTCCTAAATCCCACCATCAACCCTCTAGTTTGGGATTTTTTACGTAACTCACATACCCTAACCACAAATTCCCCTACCCCTCCTGCCCCACCAATTGAAAATAACCCATTACCTTCCGGCCCAAATGTTAACAGTCCCTACCCAATGTCTTCATCCCACACCCCACCTACTGACCTACAATACCCTCACAGCCCAGTCCACCTTCAATCCTCCAACAACCCTTCCGGCCAAGCCCAAACATCACCCATCACCATGGCCCAACCTCCTACAATCCCCTCGACCCAAACATCTCACGCCACTTCCACCCGTCCTCCTTCACATAATACTTCCCCTACTGATCACCTTCCATCACCACCTCCCCTACCTCCTCGTACCATTCATACTCGCTCCATGAGTGGCATTCATAAACCAAAACAACTATTCAACCTCCATACCTCAACCATCGTTCCCCTTCCCAAAAATCCTCAGGTTGCCTTGACCACTCCTGAATGGCACACTGCCATGACCAATGAATTTAGTGCACTTATTAAAAACAAGACCTGGGAACTTGTACCTAGGACCCCTGACATGAATATTATACGTTGCATGTGGTTGTTTAAACATAAATTCAGGTAAGATGGCAGCTTGGAACGCTATAAAGCACGTTTAGTGTGTGATGGTCGTAAGCAACAGACTGGTATCGACTGTGGTGAGACATTCAGTTCGGTGGTAAAACCCTCTACCATTCGCCTTATTTTATCTCTAGCTCTCTCCAAGTCTTGGCCCATTCACCAGTTAGACGTCACTAATGCCTTCCTCCATGGCAACTTGGAAGAGACTGTGTATATGCATCAACCCATGGGTTTTCGCCACAGAGATTTTCCTAATCATGTTTGCCGCCTACGAAATTTCTATATGGTTTAAAACAGGCCCCTCGTGCCTGGTATCAGCGATTTACAGATTTTGTCACCACTAAAGGTTTTCAGCAGAGCAAATCGGACAACTCATTATTTACTTATCATCACGGGTCCGAAACCGCATATCTTCTGATTTACGTGGACGACATCATTCTCACCACATCCACCGACGCTCTTCGCATCCGCTTACTAGACACATTATCGGGAGAATTTGCTATGAAGGATTTAGGTCCTCTTTCTTATTTCTTAGGCATCCAGGTCTCCAGAAACGGTAACAAGATGTTTCTATCTCAGCAAGCCTATGTCAAGGACATCATTCATCGAGCTGCCATGGACTCGTGTAAACCAGTGGCTACACCTGTTGACACTCAGTCCAAACTTTCTGCTGACGCTGGTCCTCCTCATGAGGACCCTTCTACTTATCGCAGTTTGGCTGGCGCCCTGCAGTATCTCACCTTCACTAGACCTGACATCTCGTATGCGGTTCAACAGATTTGTATGCATATGCATGACCCCAGACAGGATCACTGGAACGCTTTGAAGCGCATCATTCGTTATCTACAGGGTACTATAGATCACGGTCTTCATCTAGGACCAGTTCCTAATCTATCCCTGGTCGCCTACACGGATGCCGATTGGGCTGGTTGCCCTGACACACGCCGCTCCACGTCTGGTTATTGTGTCTATTTAGGAGATAATCTCATCTCATGGTCTTCCAAGCGCCAATCTACTATCTCCAGGTCAAGTGCTGAAGCAGAATATCGGGGTGTCGCCAATGTCGTAGCCGACATTTGTTGGTTGCGTAATCTATTACTCGAGCTCCGGCATCCTCTATCTCGTGCCACTCTCGTTTACTGCGATAATGTTAGTGCCATCTACCTCTCTGGCAACCCGGTGCAACATCAACGAACAAAACATATCGAGCTCGACATCCATTTTGTTCGAGAACAGGTTCAGCGAGGTCACATTCGTGTTCTTCATGTACCGTTGAGACATCAGATTGCGGATATCTTCACCAAAGGTCTCCCTCGGGTTCTGTTTGACGATTTCCGCTCCAGTCTCAACATCAGTCCTCCCGACGTTTCGACTGCGGGGGTGTAATAATATGTATAATAGGAATGTATTATATATATTTAGAATGTCATTAATCTTGTAACAAACTCTAGCTAATCTCTCCATGATTGTAGGATCGCTAGTTATTATTCCTGTATTATATATAGTCACAATGGTATTCAATAGAGATCATCTTTTCTGTAATCGTTTACATTTTAGTTTGGAAAAATGAAAAAATACTAAGTGATTAGATGAATTCTGAAGCTCCAAAAGAAAGTATAACTGCATTAGATGAATTTTGAAGCTCTAAAAGAAAGTATAACTGAAATTAAAATATAAAATTATAAAATTTTTACCGTTAAAACAATCTTGACACGTTATATAACCGGCGCAAATTGGCTTCGAACTTTAGATAAATAAAGAGAAAATATAATTTGTGAAATAAATCAAAGTCTCTAAAAAAACTGACACCAAAGGGCTTAGAAACTTTATAAAAAATGCTAAACCATTATATTGTGACACCTCACAATATCAAGCAAAGGACATTGTGGGTCTACTTTCACATTAGTGTGACGTTCAGATGATACAGATGGATTTGATGAACAAAGTTTTAGAAACATTCAAGATATTCCCAAATCAGAAAGGAAACCTAAGATTCTTCTTGTTGAAGATCATGTGGTAAATGTGATTGTGTGTGACATCTGTCACTAACCAGTCTGTCGATCAACATTAAGTTCGTTAACTCACTGTGTGTATTAACGATCCTCACGTATGTTCATAATCTATTTATCGTGTTAACCGAATTATCTTCGTGTACATGTTCCATGTGTGTTAACTATCCTTACGTATTTATTATTTATATATATATATATATATATATATATATATATATATATATATCGTTTTAGTTGAATCTCTCGTATACTCGTTTATAATAAAAAAATTAATAATAATAATAAAAATAATTATAATAATAATAAATAACAATAACAATAATAATAATAATAATAATAATAATAATAATAATAATAATAATAATAATAATAATAGTCCAGGGGGCTGTTGGTCATTTATCAAACTTCAAAAGAAATTAACAACATAAAATAACAAATATTAAACCACAGTGACCATTTGTGTAACTCTGCAATTTTCAAAACCAACCCCCGCCCAAACCCCGATTTTCCGGCCACCGCTCCGGCCAAAATCCGGCGATACTCCGGCGAGGCCAAAACACGAAAATTACCCTATTTTAACCCCCAAAACCTTTTCCAATGCGTTCGCAGGAGGGATTCGAACCCAATGCACCCCTAAAACGCGTTGTAATGGTAAATTAACGGCTATGAACTTGAAAGCTCAAATCCAAAATGCGCAAAGTGAGGCTTTAAAAGAAGAAAACCTTGCGGGAGAAGAATTCTAAGGGTTGGATAAACAGATGAATCACAAGGATGACGGCGTACATTACTTTATTGATCGCATATGGGTCCCCAAATGGGGAGGTGTACGTATACTAGTCTTGGATGAAGCACACAAGACTCGATATTCTATTCATCCCGGTGCAGACAAGATGTACCACGATCTGAAGGATCTGTACTGGTGGCCGGGTATGAAGAAAGATATTGCTTTATATGTAAGCAAATGCCTGACGTGTTCAAAGGTCAAAGATGAACACCAGAAACCATCGGGATTATTGCAACAACCCGAAATTCCCGAGTGGAAATGGGAGAACATCACTATGGATTTCATCACCAAACTCCCGAGAACGCCAAGCGGACACGACTCGATATGGGCCGTAGTGGATCGACTGACTATATCCGCTCATTTCTTGCCTATCCGAGAAGACTATAAAATGGATAAGCTGGCAAGATTGTACATCAAAGAGGTCGTGACACGGCACGGAGTGCCGGTGTCAATCATATCCGACCGAGACAGTCGATTCACTTCACGCTTTTGGCAGACGTTGCAGAAAGCGATGGGCACTCGACTAGACATGAGTACATCCTATCACCCCCAGACAGACGGGCAAAGTGAACGCACAATACAGACGCATGAGGACATGCTACGGGCATGTGTCATTGATTTTGGTGGCAGTTGGGATACTCATCTACCGTTGATCGAGTTTTCCTACAATAACAACTACCATACTAGTATTGGGTGTGCACCATTCGAAGCGCTGTATGGCCAAAAATGTAGATCACCTGTATATTGGGCCGAGATTGGCGAGAGTCAGCTAACAGGACCCGAAATCATTCAAGAAACAACCGATAAGATCTTCCTAATCAAAGACAGGCTTAAAGCTGCTCGAGATCGCCAAATGAGCTATGCCGACAATCGTCGAAAGCCGCTAGAGTTTAATGTTGGTGATCGAGTGTTACTTAAAGTCTCTCCTTGGAAAGGAATTGTTCGGTTTGGAAAGAAGGGGAAGTTAGCCCCGAGATACATTGGACCATTCGAGATCACAGAGAGAATAGGTCCGGTGGCATACCGATTGAGGTTGCCACAAGAACTTAACAGTGTGCATGATACTTTCTATGTATCGAACCTTAAGAAGTGTTTAGCTGACGAATCACTTCACGTGCCTATTGAGGACATCAAGATTGATCAAAGTCTCCATTTCGTGGAGGAACCTATTAAGATCATGGACCGAAAGGTTAAGAAGTTTGTTGGACCAAAAGAACCAATGAGCCAAGATCAGGAAAACCTCTAAGTCCCACATGCCACTGCAACAACTGCTGAAGACTTCCATCAGCTGTTCTGACAAAGTCTGAAGATCAAAGTATGAAGATCAAAGAACTGAAGAACAACAGCTGAAGACTCTAAAGTACTGAAGACAAGTACTGAAGTCTGAAGTACTGATCATACAAGTACTGAAGACTTCAAGTACTGAAGACAAGTGCTGAAGAATCAAAAGCTGAAGAACTGAAGAGCTGAAGAACTTCTACTGAAGCACAAAGTCTGAAGACAAAGACTGAAGACAACAGCTGATGACATCTACTGAATTCATCAGCTGTTACATCATCTGAAGCCAAGTCTGAAGAACAAGTGCTGAGCTCAGAGTTTGTCACAACAGCTGAAGAAGTCTTCTTCAGTTGTTGTGATGGTTTTTCCTTTTTCAGTAGTTTATTTTGTTTCAGTAGTTATACAACAGCTGAAGAGCTTTTTCTTCAGCTGTTATAGTATCAGTAGTTGTAAACAACTGAAGAGTTTGTTCTTCAGTCGTTGTAGAATTTCAGTAGTTTACGTTTGTCAGTACTTGTAAAAGTTAGGAACACTTTTGTAAGAAGATGTCAGCTGTTGACATCTTCAGTAGTTTTATGTTCTGTCAGTTGTAATTTTAATAATCTGCTGATGTCAGAGAAAGGACATCACCACCATCCTTTTGCCGCCTATAAAAGGATGGTGAACCATGCTGTTTTAAATGCCGAAACATGTTGAGCAATAGAATAATTAATTTCTTGCAGAACTCTTTTCTCTCTCTATGATTGTGCTTTTACTTGCAATATCTTTTATGTTCTTGCATTAATCGCTAATTAACATGCTAAATCCGCTGCAAACCAATCTGATTGATCAAACGAGAGGCTGAGATCCTGTCAAATGGTATCAGAGCAGGTTAATCATTGATCGATTTAACTATTGATCATTTGAAACTGCTCTTTTGATCTCTCAGTTTGATCGAATTAGCAATTTGCAAGAATTAGCCATAGAGAGTGAGTTTCTGCTGTTTCTGGCCAAAATCTTGAGGTCTTTTGGTGGTTTTGAGTTACGTTTGTCTTGTTTAAACTTGTTTTTGACTAAATCCTGAGATGACGACACCAACTAATGATCCTCACAATACTAGTTCCTCAACTAAGCCTCCGATGCTGGTTAGGAACGAGTATAACATATGGCAAAGACGTATGCTACACCACTTGGCTGTCAAAAGTGCTGGTTGTTGGAAGTCAGTGGTGCATGGGCCATACAAGCCTATGGTGAGCGTCCCGGAATCTAATGAACAGGTTGCGAAGAAACCTGAACAATATTCGGACGAAGATCTAAAGCTGTTCGAAATTGATGCTAGAGCCCATGGAATTTTAGCCATGGCCATTCCTAATGAGATATATTCAGGGCTCTTGCATCATGAGTCTGCTCATGACCTATGGGTTGCTCTAAAGGAACAATTTGGAGGAACTGATTCGGTCTTAGCATACAATAGGGAAATCCTCGCCCAACAATATGAGACTTTCTCATATAGAAAGGGTGAGACTCTGACCCAGCAGTTTGAGCGGTTCTCTTGTTTGATCTCTGAGCTGAAGATGGTCAAACAAGAGTACTCCAACAGCCAGATGAACAACAGGTTCCTCAGGTCATTGCCTGAGAGATGGGACACATATACTATTGTCCTACGCTCCAGTGCTGACCTGGACACTCTATCTCTCACCCAACTTCATGGGAAATTGCTCACTTTTGAGAGAGAGATAGAGCAAAAGAGGAAGTTGTCATCTTCTGGCAAGCTCGCTGATGACTTTGTCCAAGGTAATGCTGCCTTGATAAGTCATGAGTCAGATTATGCTTCATCAGAAAGTTCTTATGATGAGCATATTGATTTCTCTACCAACTCAGAACAAGCTTTTGTTGGTGTTAGTAGTTCAGGAGGTGGTGGTGACAACTTGTGTTTTCTGATGGAGGACTTGAAGGGCATTCCAGATGATGATCTGGAAGAGATGGATATTTTGAACCAAATGGAAATGATAAATATCCGCTCTCAAAAGTTCTACAAGAGAACTGGTAGGAAATTCCCAGGACTCTCTGGCAAAACCAAAGTTGGTTTTGACAAGAGCAAGTTGAGGTGTCACAAGTGCCAAAGGCTTGGACACTTTACAAGAGAGTGTAGATCATCTGGATCTAACTCATCTGCACCCTTTGTGACTTTTCCCAGCAATAGCTCACAGCACAAAGGGCAACCTTCCTACAGTTCTACCCATCCATCTCAGGCACAGGCACCACCTGCTTATTTTGTGCCACAGGGTCATATGCCATATCCTTACCCCTGTTACTACATGCCTCAGCCTGGTCAAACTCAAGCACCCTCGGCTCAACCACCTCATGCTCTTCCTGAGCCTCAATCTTCCCAATCTCATCATCACACACAACCTCAACAACAAAGCTTTTTCACCCCAACTCCTGTTGACTGGAGTAGTCTGCCAGAAGAGCTATCTGGTCAGGAACATCTACTCCAAGGTGCTGGTCAACATGGTGGTGACCAACCTTTTGGAAATCTTGCTCTGATGGCCCTTGATTCTGCTGAAGGGTCATCATCCAATGCCTCATCTCAGGTATCCACTGAGGCAAAAGCCAAGCTTTGTTCAGAATCATGCATAGCAGCATTTGCTTCTATTAGAGAAGCAAATGTAGCTTTAATAGATAAAAATCTTGAGCTTGAGCAAACAATTTTCAAAATAAAAGCTGATTTTGAGGTTGTTCTAAAAGATAAAAATGATGAGATTTACAAGCTTAAATGCCAAATCAAAGATAATAAAGCTAGGGAAGATGTACTTCTAGAGAAGTACAAAGACCTCAAGGAAACTCTTGCAACCACCCAAGTTGAGTGTGATCGATGGGTGCAATCATGCAAGGGTTTTGAAATGCTTCTTAGCAAGCAATCAGCTTCCAATGTGAAGTTTGGCATTGGTTATAATCACACTGCTCCTCCTACAGATTTCACTTCAAGAGCAGAAGTTGAATCTGATGGGGAGAGCAATAACCAATCCTTCTCTTCATGTGACCTGCTATCCTCTGATTCAGCATCATCAGAGATAGATGTCAACATTAACTCCTATGAAAACCAATCAGCTGATGCCACAACAGCTGATGGTTCAAATGCTGACTGTCACATGACCAAAAGGCTGAACAACTCAGGTGTTGTCACTAGAAGTACTGAAGGTACTGGAGAGCAAGTGACAACATCTGAAGTTCAAACCTCAAATACTGTTAGAACTGAAGAGAAGAAAACTAACAGTAGGAAGGGTTTGAAGACAGCTAGAGAGGATACCAGGAAAGCAGGCACTAGGAAGAAAACTGCTGGTACTGATGGCAAACAGCTGAAGAACAAGTCTTCAGCAGTTAAATCCTCTTCAGCTGATGATCAGCATAAGATGAAGAAAAAGCCATGTGAGATATGTGGCTTGTTCAATCATCTTACTGATGATTGCTGGTACAAAAGGGGTTTCAAACTCAAACAAAAGGAGAAAATTACTGAGAGAATCAATAAAATGAAGAATGAGTTTGAAACCAAGTTTGTACTAGCAACATCCAAGCCTGAAATCCCTAAGCCCAACGCTAAATCTAAAAAGAAGTTAGGGATTACTCAGGCAACAGCTGAGGCTGCTCAGAAAAAGATGGTACAACATAGGAACTCATCATCAGCAAACTCCAATGTGTCTGAAGAGCTGAAGGCTTTATCACAAAATCAGACACAGTTGGTGATGATGGTTCAGCTAGTGGGAAGAGTCAACCACTTAGATGCTCCTGTGTTGAAACCACAGAAAAGGAAGTCCAAGCCAAAGGGTTCTTCTTCTGTACCATCTTCTTCACCTCAAGCTATCACACATAACACACCTGTTAGTGCTGCACCTGTAGCTGAGAACAGACCCAAAACCAAGCAGGTCTGGGTCTCCAAGACTAACTAACACATGGTTGTGTTTGCGGGGTTCTTCAACATGCCATCGAAGCATCTTGTATGTAGACAGTGGAGGATCCATGCACATGACAGGAAGCAGCTCCCTTCTAAATGACTACTCTCAAGGAAAGAAGGGATTTGTTTCTTTTGGCATAGATGCAAAGGGTTACATCATTGGTAAAGGCTTTGTTTCCAATGGGGAAATAAGGTTTGATGATGTTAACCATGTTGAGAATCTCAAGTACAATCTCTTGAGTGTCAGTCAAATGTGTGACAAAGGCCATGTTGCCTTTTTCACAAGCCAGAACTGTCGGATTCTGTCATCCAAAGTTCTGAGTTTGATTGACAAGGCATTGGATGAACATACTTTCCTGAAGGCCAACAGGACAGGAAGAGTGTATGCCTTAGATCTCTCCAAAAAGATGGATCTAAAAGGCCATCCTTGCCTATTCTCCAAGGCATCTCCTCAAGAGTCTACACTATGGCATAGAAGGTTGGGTCATGTTAATTTCAAAAACATGAATCAGCTTATAAGCCATGGTTTAGTAAGAGGATTGCCTCAGAAGGAGTTCAAGTGTGAAGATGACTGCACTGCTTGCGTGAAAGGAAAACAACACAAAGTTTCATTCCCTTCAATAGAAGAACCAAAGTCCACTGCCTGCTTACAGCTTCTGCACATGGATCTCTTTGGTCCTGTCAGAGTAATGAGCATGGCAAAGAAGAAATACTGCCTGGTAATTGTGGATGATTATTCCAGGTTTGTATGGACTTTCTTCTTGCACTCCAAGGATGAAGCAACAAAGACAATAATGAACTTTGTGTTACATGTAGAAAAGCAGTATTCCCTACAGGTCAAGTGTGTGAGGAGTGACAATGGAATAGAGTTTAGAAACCACACACTTGATGACTTCTACCTGTCCAAGGGAATTAGAAGGCAGTTTAGCATTCCTAGAACTCCTGAGCAGAATGGAGTGGTGGAGAGAAAGAACAGGACCCTCATTGAAGCAGCAAGGTCAATGTTGGCTGACTCTGGGTTGCCACTGACCTTTTGGGCTGAAGCTGTCAATACAGCTTGCTATGTACAGAATAGAGCTTTAGTAAATAAGAGGTTGATAAAGACTCCTTATGAAGTTCTTCATCACTTGGCCCCTCTTATTTCATTCTTTAGAGCCTTTGGGTGTCCATGTTTCATTCTCAACACTAGCAACCCACTCCAGAAGTTTGCTAGTAAGGTGGATGCAGGGTACTTTGTTGGTTATTCATCAACTTGCAAGGCATACAGAGTCTTCAACTGTAGAACAAAGGGAGTTGAAGAAACTTTGCATGTCAAGTTCAATGAATCTCCAAAGGACAAGATTCCACAAAACCCTATGGAGTTGTTTGATCTGGACATACTGCAATATGTTCTTTATCAACCTCCATCTGTTGAGCCTGTCAACAAACCTCCACCTGGTGGTACTGATGATATGATGTAGTCAGTACTCACCTCTTCAGGTTTAGTGACAACCTGCCTGAGTCCACTGAACCTGATGCTCCTGTAGCCTCAGCAGTTCCATCCACTACAAATGCTGATGAGATTTCTGCTTGCTCTACTTCGTTTGAGCTGCCATCCTCTGCATGGTTTCAGGAATCTCTATCACCATCTGTTGCTACTGATGGGTCTACAAACACTTGTACAGATATCATAGTCTATCAAGAGCTCAGGAATCACCCCACATCACAGATCATTGGTGATATCCATGCTGGAGTTTCAACCAGGAATCAATTGTCCAACTTCTGCTTCTATGCTCTCTTCATCAGTCAGCAAGAGCCAAAGAACTATCATATTGCTTTAAGAGACAATGGATGGGTGGAAGCTATGCAGCTTGAGCTTCTTCAATTCAAGAAACAGCAAGTGTGGGAGCTTGTTCCATTACCCAAAGATAAGTGTGCTATAGGCACCAAGTGGGTATTCAGGAACAAAACAGATGAAAAGGGCCAAATTTTCAAGAACAAGGCTAGACTGGTTGTTCAAGGGTTTGCACAGGAAGAAGGCATCGATTATGATGAGACCTTTGCACCTGTGGCCAGACTAGAAGCAATCAGACTGTTCTTAGCTTATGCTGCCTTTCACAGTCTTAAGGTTTATTAAATGGATGTCAAAAGTGCCTTCCTATATGGGAAAATAAAAGAAGAGGTTTATGTGTGTCAACCACCAGGCTTTGAGGACAATAAACATCCTGATTGGGTGTACAAGCTTGATAAGGCTCTTTACGGGCTGAAGCAAGCACCTAGAGCCTGGTATGAGACACTCTCAACCTTTCTTCTAGAGAATAAGTTCACTAGAGGCACCATTGATAAAACCTTATTCATCAAGACTGTGGGACAACATAAGCTCCTTGTTCAGATTTATGTTGATGACATCATCTTTGCATCCTCTGATCCAAAGTTGTGTGATGAATTTACAAAGCTTATGAAGCTAAGGTTTGAAATGAGTGCTATGGGAGAATTACAGTACTTTCTGGGTTTGCAAATCAAACAACTGGATGATGGAATCTTCATCCATCAGTCCAAGTATACCAAAGAGTTGTTGAATAAGTTTGATTTACAAACCTGTAAGCCCTGTTCTACTCCTATGAGTAGCATCACACAACTAGATGTAGATCAGAAAGGTAAAGCGGTTGATGAAACCCTTTACAGATGTATGATTGGGTCCTTGATGTACCTTACAGCTTCTAGACCAGACATCATGTTTTCAACATGTGCTTGTGCTAGATTTCAGGCTGCACCTAAAGAATCCCATTTGATTGCAGTCAAAAGGATCTTTAGATATTTGCAAGGTACCCAATCACTAGGACTTTGGTATTCAGCTGGGCATTCTTGCAAACTAGTTGCTTTCTCTGATAGTGACTATGCAGGATGCAAAGTCACCAGAAAATCCACTTCTGGTGGTTGCCAATTCCTAGGCAATTGTTTAGTTTCTTGGCAGAGTAAGAAACAAACATCAATTGCTACATCCACTACTGAAGCTGAGTATATTGCTGCTGCAAGTTGTACCTCTCAAATACTCTGGCTTCAGAACCAACTTCTGGATTATGGCATTACTGAGACTAAGACTCCATTATTAATGGACAGTGCTTCAGCTCTTTGTATTGTTAAGAATCCAGTCCAGCACTCTAGGACCAAACATATTGAGATCAGACATCATTTTATCAGGGATTGCTATGAGAAAGGTCTGATTGATCCTAAGTTTGTGCTTAGTGCTGATGAGCTTGCAGACATTTTTACTAAGCCTTTAGATAGTGCTACATTTCAAAATTTGGTACTAAGGCTTGGTATGCTGTAGCTTGATTGATTTGACCTATGCTGATGCTCTTACTTCACAACTACTGAAGAGCAAAGGTCAAATACAAGTACTGATGAGTAATTTAGTCTTCAGCTCTTTCACAACTACTGAAGACTAAAATGACTCAAAGTACTAATGTACATTATTTATTGAAAACAACTGATGTAGTGAGGTGGATTACAACTACTGATGTATGATTTTCAAATAAATAAGTACTGAAGAACAAATTTTGCTCACAAGTACTGATGTGTAATCTTACACAAGTACTGAAGACAAAATTTGTTCACCAGCTCTGAAGAATATTCTATCAGCACTTGTGAACATCTGATCACAAGAGCTGAAGGCATAAATCTTCACAAGAGCTGAAGGGTCAATGAAACATCTGAAAGTCAGCCAAAGAGCTGATGAGTAAGTGTGGAGGCTAGTATGAAACAACTGACTTGACGGAAACAGCTGATGAGTAATTTCTCATCAGCTGATGACAACAGCTGCTGTCTCATACCCAAACAACTGAAGGACAAAACCATGTCTTCAGTAGTTCACAACTACTGATATCAGTAGTTCATAACTACTGAAGGCTAACACCAAGTCCTCAGTTGTTTACAATAACTGAAGCAATAACATGTCTTCAGTAGTTCACAACTACTGATCTCAGTAGTTTACAACTACTGAAGGCTAATACCAAGTCTTCAGTTGTTACAACGTCTGAAGAAGAATATTAGGTCATCAGTAGTTCATAACTACTGAAGACTGACAGTAACTCTTCAGACGTTTACAACATCTGAAGGACAAAACCAAGGTCTCAGTAGTTTAAACTACTGACGACTAACACCAAGTCCTCAGATGTTACAACCACTGAAGGTTAAAACCACGTCATCAGTCGTTACAACAACTGATAACTAACACCAAAACCTTCAGTAGTTTTCTTTCAACCTTTGCCCTACCCTATAAATACCCCACCTTCAGAGCATTTACTCCTCACTTGACCTAATCTTTCAAAAACCTCTGAAATTCCCATACACCATTAATGGCGACCATGCAACTGAAACCTCGACACAACTGTGTCGCCCATCTCACCAAATCGCCATTATGGCCCAAATTTCACCAAGCCGTCGATCTTATGCACGACTCACCATACAAAACGGCTTTTCTCTTGAACCCCACTATATACACCGACTCCTTGACGGAGTTTTGGACAAACATAACCGTCCAAACCGGAGAGCAGGATGGCGAGGTCTCTCTCCGGTCCTCCGTCAACGGCCACCCCGTGGTTATCACTCTAGCTACCCTACGCCAAACCCTAGAGCTGGGGGATGCCACCCACCCAACCTCCTACCCCAAAGGTGCCCTGGATCTCTCATTCACATCCCACGACTACCAGGGTAACCTCTCCGCCTCCACCTTGTTGAAGAAACACTTCCCTGACCCTCAAAGACTGATCTTCCACATGGTGAACGTGTGTCTGGCTCCCAAAACCTCTTCGTGGGACCAGATGTCCACAAGGTGGCAACAGGTATTGTTCTCTATCCTTGAAAAACAACCGTTAAACTTAACTGATATAATATTTTTGGAAATAAAGGATATGGCCACAAAACCAATTTCTAACCGCTGGATCTTGTATCCTCGGTTCATTATGGCCATAATAGAGAACCAGCTTCAGGCTGAGGGACTAGTTGGCACTGGAGTCCCTGCCATGGCTGTTCTAGCCGAGGTATACTCCAGGCACAACACTGACCAAACACTCAAACAGGCTGGCCGGCTGCAAAAACCCACGCAGCAGGAACCCACAGCCTCCACCCCCAAATCCAAAGTCCCCTCCAACCCCAAAGCCAAAAAGAAGCCAAAAAAGGCTACTCAGGGAGATGAGTCCCCTGAGGATGCCCCTGCAACACAAAGGCAGGATGTGCCTGCTGGTTCGATTCTCCCAGCAGGTACCACGACTCAACCTACCACAACCGCACAGGCTTCCTCTCAACAGGAGCCTGATGCAACCAATACTGGGGCAACCACACTACTGGGGTCTATCTCAATTGAGAGGACTGCCATTGAACAGCACAGTCCTTCCCCTGTGCACACTGCTTCGAGCCCATCTACTGATGAGACCGCCCCACAAAGCCCTACATTGGTTATCGCCAAAGTGCTGACCCATCTGAGCACTCCACCCTCTCCCCAGAAACCTATTACAACTGGGGAGACTCCAACCGAGGAGGGGGTGGATACAAGTGCTGATGGGAGCCCACAGCACAGAGAATCAGTCCAATCTCCCAGTGTGGCTAGGGAGATGGGACAATCTGGTGAGGCTGCCACTTCCCCTGCATCAACATCTGAGCAGGGTGAAGCTGGTAACATCAATAAGACCTCACCAGAGGCAATGGCCGATGATGGATCCAATCCGGAGGCTAGAAGTCCCCAGTACCATGAACAAGGGGCACATGCCATTACTGAGCCACACTCAGGGCATGTACATCCTGACATTGTCAGGAGGTCAGGTGATTCAGCTCATGTTGATGATGACCTGAGCTTCTTCTACGATGTAGTAGCTCAAAACACTATCCTAGAGGATGAGATAAGCAGACTCAAAGAGCTACTTGCTCAAATGACTCAGGATAGAAGTCCATCTGCACCACTACCCAACAGATGGCACCTTCACCCGAAGGTCTCACAAACATTGAGCCACTCCCACAAACTCAGCCACCAGCCCCTGCTTCTGGCACTAGCTCTCAGGGTCAGAACCCCCCTGAGCAGCTAGATGCTATCCTCCAGAAATCCCTGCCTCTCATCACACCTCTAATCACAGAAATTGTGATGAAAACTATTGATGAGAGGCTTCCCACACATATCCAACCTCTGGTGGAGGTTGCTGTTGCTAAAGCACTTGCTGAGAGTCAAACCCCAACCAATGCACCCAAAAAGGGGGAGACCTCAGTGCAAGTTAAGAGGAAGAGGGGAGAGGAGGAGTTAGAAGTAGGTAGAAAGGAGGTGGTAGAGAGGGAGAAGGTTCAGGAGACTAAGGGGAAGGGGAGGGAGAAGGAGGAGAAGCTGAAAAAGAAGTGACTGGAATCCAAAAGGATTTCAGTGTCACTTATCAAAAGAAAGGAGAGAAGAGAGGAGAGGTGAGGGAGAGTACTGATCCTGATCTAGCAGCCCTTGTTAAGGAGGCTGATGCTGAGCATAGCCGTTCAATGGACTCTGTCATTGAACTGCTGTTCAGGCAAGGCTTTGACAAGGACACTGCCTTGCTAGATCAAGAGATCAGGAATATGGAAAGAAGAGAGATTGAGTACCGATGGACTACTCATAGCCAAGAGGAAAGAAAGAAACTTGAGGCTATGAGTAGGTTCACTTCGAAGTACCTGGGCAGACCAGTCCTTGATGTCAAGGCATGGACCAGGGACAGACTCTTGGCAATAATCACCAAGATCTGTTCGGCTGGTGATTTCACTAAGGGACTGGTCGCTGAGGCCCTCTCTGAAGCCGGTGCTGGGAACAGGACACTGCTAGTAAAACTGACCAAACCAGCCCTTATCTCTAGGTTACTAGCAGTGCCTGCCAACATTCCCACACCAACAACCCAATCACAACCCACTAAACCAACCCCTTCACCATCAAAACCCGCAGCCAATGATCCACCCTTGAAGAAGAAGAGAAGGGTGTTGAGGCTGCAAGAAGAAGAAGAAGAGGATGAGGAGGATAGACTGCCCCTTTCAGCAGTCATCCCTCTACCAAAAGCCAAACCTCAAACCATCACTCCCACCTCACAGATGGACACTGTGAGGGTAAAGATAGAGGAAGAGGCACAGCAGCAGCTTCATGATGCTGAAATGCTTAAGTCAATTAACCAAGCATATGCTGCCTCTACCTCTATCATGAATATGAAGAAAGAAGCTCTGAGACTCTTCACTCTCAAACAAACCTTTCAATATAGCAAAGAGAGAGTGAGGACTTTGCCTGATCCTAGGGTGGCTCACAGGATCACAAAGAAAGATATTCCTGTGAGGTACAAGAGCCAGATGAAGAGGATTGTAGATGAAGAAATCACAGTGGCTCTTGTAATAACACCCTGGGAAATTGTGGATGAGTTCGAGAAAGCTTATAAATCTAAGCAACCTCCTGAAATGATGTTGGAGAACAGGATGGTGAGGAAAGGCTTAGTTTATAAGAAGCTTGAGAACTTCCATAAAGATGAGCTCAACTTGTTGCTAGAGGGCAGACATCCAGATGAATTTGCTTATAGGCAAATCACAACAGTTGAGCTCAAGAATGGCAAACAGGTCAAGTTTGTCTCAGAGATGTACGGCCGTGAAGGATTGTTCGATGGTGGAGATGAAGGCATGACCAAAGAAGAACAAATGATCTTTGTCCGAGCCTACACCAGAGAATCCTACAGGCTAGTACATGGGAGGTAGGTTTCATGGATGGGAAAACAGCTCTGTGTCCAATTCCCCAAAACAGAGCTCCCATCCATACTTAGCCAAACAAACACTAGAAACCTTCTCCCAGGCCAGTGCTTATCTGGGTCAACTTCTAATCTGATCTAGAAGGAAATAGACCAATCCTTATGCCACCAATAAGTGCGACAACCAATAATTAGAGGTTTTGGCTGCATTGGTTCAGGGGGAGTTTGTTGGACCAAAAGAACCAATGAGCCAAGATCAGGAAAACCTCTAAGTCCCACATGCCACTGCAACAACTGCTGAAGACTTCCATCAGCTGTTCTGACAAAGTCTGAAGATCAAAGTATGAAGATCAAAGAACTGAAGAACAACAGCTGAAGACTCTAAAGTACTGAAGACAAGTACTGAAGTCTGAAGTATTGATCATACAAGTACTGAAGACTTCAAGTACTGAAGACAAGTGCTGAAGAATCAAAAGCTGAAGAACTGAAGAGCTGAAGAACTTCTACTGAAGCACAAAGTCTGAAGACAAAGATTGAAGACAACAGCTGATGACATCTACTGAATTCATCAGTTGTTACATCATCTGAAGCCAAGTCTGAAGAACAAGTGCTGATCTCAGAGTTTGTCACAACAGCTGAAGAAGTCTTCTTCAGTTGTTGTGATGGTTTTTCCTTTTTCTGTAGTTTATTTTGTTTCAGTAGTTATACAACAGCTGAAGAGCTTGTTCTTCAGCTGTTATAGTATCAGTAGTTGTAAACAACTGAAGAGTTTGTTCTTCAGTCGTTGTAGAATTTCAGTAGTTTACGTTTGTCAGTACTTGTAAAAGTTAGGAACACTTTTGTAAGAAGATGTCAGTTGTTGACATCTTCAGTAGTTTTATGTTCTGTCAGTTGTAATTTTAATAATCTGCTGATGTCAGAGAAAGGACATCACCACCATCCTTTTGCCGCCTATAAAAGGATGGTGAACCATGCTGTTTTAAATGCCGAAACGTGTTGAGCAATAGAACAATTAATTTCTTGCAGAACTCTTTTCTCTCTCTATGATTGTGCTTTTACTTGCAATATCTTTTATGTTCTTGCATTAATCGCTAATTAACGTGCTAAATCCGCTGCAAACCAATCTGATTGATCAAACGAGAGGCTGAGATCCTGTCAAAGTTGAGACGCAGCAAGATACCCATTGTTCGTGTAAGATGGAATTCCAAACGAGGTCCAGAGTTTACAAGGGAACGAGAAGATCAGATGAGACTTAAATACCCACAATTGTTCGAAGATGACACTCTTGAACCTAGCACCAGTTGAATTTCGGGACGAAATTCCCTCAACTGAGGGATACTGTGACACCTCACAATATCAAGCAAAGGACATTATGGGTCTACTTTCACATTAGTGTGACAGTTCAGATGATACAAATGGATTTGATAAACAAAGTTTTAGAAACATTCAAGATATTCCCAAATTAGAAAGGAAACCTAAGATTCTTCTTGTTGAAGATCATGTGGTAAATGTGATGGTGTGTGACATCTGTCACTAACCAGTCCATCGATCAACATTAAGTTCGTTAACTCACCGTGTGTATTAACGATCCTCACGTATGTTCATAATCTATTTATCGTATTAACCGAATTATCTTCGTGTACATGTGTCCATGTGTGTTAACTATCCTTACGTATTTATTATTTATATATATATATATATATATATATATATATATATATCGTTTTAGTTGAATCTCTCGTATACTCGTTTATAATAAAAAAAATTAATAATAATAATAAAAATAATAATAATAACAATAAATAACAATAACAATAATAATAATAATAATAATAATAATAATAATAATAATAATAATAATAATAATAATAGTCCAGGGGGCTGTTGGTCATTTATCAAACTTCAAAAGAAATTAACAACATAAAATAACAAATATTAAACCACAGGGACCATTTGTGTAACTCTGCAATTTTCAAAACCAACCCCCGCCCAAACCCCGATTTTCCGGCCACCGCTCCGGCCAAAATCCGGCGATACTCCGGCGAGGCCAAAACACAAAAATTACCCGATTTTAACCCCCAAAACCTTTTCCAATGCGTTCGCAGGAGGGATTCAAACCCAATGCACCCCTAAAACGCGTTGTAACGGTAAATTAACGGCTATGAACTTTTTCACTTTATTTCCCGAACGTTCAACGGCTAATTCACCCACTAAACACTAATGTAATCAAATCTAATCGACACACTCGAACTTTATCAACCTATAAATCAAATGTAACCCGTAATTCTAATCACAAACACATAAACAAGCAGATTCGATTATCACCTCTGTTCGAACCTGCAACTCAATCAACCGTCATTCTCCGACCCATATACAATGCAATTAACATAGGGCTTTCAATCATTAGCCTCATTCGAAGCTGTCCATGCGATCAATTTGATTTTCATCTGTGTTTGATCATCACTCGTATTCAAGCTAACCCGCGACCTGTTCTTATATGTTCTTAGCATCAAATCAACCTAAATCAGGTAATTGAAAGCATCATTATACTCGATTTATCATGAGGAACAAAAGCCCCATGAAATTATTCAATAACAGAATCAATTCGGGGTTCAATTTGATCGATTTCGATCTAGGGTTCATATGAATATGGGGAAACTGGGTTAACCAGGTTTAAAAACAATTAAAACCAAATACCAACGCGGCTGAGGCCTTTGGTTCACTGGTATGCGGGTGTGTGTCTAAGCTGGAGGTCGCGGGTTCGAACCCGGTTACGTGCAATTATTTTTGTTAAAGCTTTTTAAGCTTCTAAAAATTATACAAAAATTCCTAAAAATTATAAAATAAATTTTGTAAACTTCCTTTATTTTAAATCTCACAAAATTATTTTCTGTAAATTTATTTTATTTAAAAACCTTAAAAATCTTTATAAAATATTATTTATAAATAATTATTTTTATAAAAATAGACATTAAATCGTGTTTAATTATGAAATAATCACGAGAATCATGGAAAATTACACAACATATAATTTCATAAATTATTTACGAATATAATTATAAGTTATTTCTTATAAAATATAGTTAAATTAATGAAACTTAAATATATAAATCACTAAATTTATAATTCCACTCAAAAAAATATAACTAACCGTGGGCGTCAAACCGAACCGACTCGAATTCAATCAAACTTATCTATTCGCGCTGAATGTGTTTTAAAGGCTTAGTTATAATCAATAATAGGTATTGACCGTGTTTGATCGTGCATTGCTTTATTCTGTGAAGTCTTTGTGCATTACATCAATTCAAGGTGAGTTTCGTGGCCCCTTTTTATGCTTATATAAGTTTTTAATGTTTTCAATCAACGGGGGAAAAGTATGCTCACCCGTTTTCAATGCTGTACATCATATATTCAATTTTCATACTTGGAATCAACGTGATACTGTTTTGCATACATACATGGTGTTATTCTATGGATTCTTACAACCATTAATTCCCGGTTTGGGGAACCCGCGGTTAGGTATTGGTAGTACTACTGGGTTGACACCCCCACCCTTCGACGATTGGTTAACTTGCGAGTTACCAACACAGCTGCCAGCAATCAGGCCAAGGGTGAATATATTCCGTCTAATTTATATGCATAACGTCATTAGGTTTGGTTGTCTAAAACACTTGTTATGTGGTTTTTACTTGCAGTATGATTCCACATCAAATTCTATACAGCATCAATTACATGTTTTCAATTTAAACCTGCGGAACTCACCAACATTATGTGTTGACATTTTTGAGCATATCTATTCAGGTGATCATAATCAGAGAGGATAGCTAGAGCAGATGCCTTAGCAGAGACCCTCAGGATTTCGATAGATTTGCATTAGTATTGTTTGTCATTTGTTTTTATATTTGAACACTGTGTATCTTGAATTATAGAATCAATAAGACTATGATAGTCGTGGAACTGACTAACCACGACACAAGTCACCATTGTGTCGGGCGACGTCATGACACGAGGATTTTGTATATATTATGTCTCTGTAATTATACCAAGTGTTATGACGATCCCGTCCGTCGCATCCTCGTGTTTCCGCTATAAGCGAGGGTGTGACATATATAAATCGAAGTTGTTCAAAAGTCACACGCGTTACGGCACGTGAACTCAGACATAACGGCACATTAAACATGCATTACACAATACATGAATATAAGCAAAAGATTTAATAGAGAGTAGATAATATTTAAAATACTATATACGGGAAAAAAATTTATCGTGCACTACGCATGTGAACTTTATATATAAAAGTAACAAACACAAATGCAAGCATTAAAACAAAAATGTAAGTAA
This sequence comes from Flaveria linearis, assembly GCA_024085815.1. NCBI lineage: Eukaryota > Viridiplantae > Streptophyta > Magnoliopsida > Asterales > Asteraceae > Flaveria > Flaveria linearis. The sequence goes on along the minus strand of CM044002.1, from coordinate 43,315,745 downwards.
ACTTTATATATAAAAGTAACATATTTACACAAATGCAAGCATTAAAACAAAAATGTAAGTAAAAAAAGTTTGCTACATAAAAGAATATAATCATAATTCTTTCTTTATATATTACTTAAAACATACAAAATAATAAAAAAACATATGTATAGTATTTACAACGTTAAGTGAATACAATGCTTACTATTAAATATTATATTTACAAAATTAAAAGTTAAAACCTCTATATTTGTAGGTGTAATCTTACTTTTGATCTTTAAATTTTATTGTATTTTCTGTGCAGGCTATCACATGTTAGCATGTCATCTTAAAATATTATTTAAAAGCCAATGAGTCTTAGATCAACTGGTTTACGAGGATGCATCCTATGATTTTTTAAATTAGAGGTCATGAGTTGTAGACTCACTAGGTGCAATATGCTCCAATTGGGCAAATGGTTTTACCACAGTGGGCCTTTGGATGGTGGGTTTCCCTTGGAATGGTGGGCGAGCCGAGTCACCAGCGCTGTCTGTGTTCGCGGGTGTGGGTGGCCTTTCGCCAATGGGTTTACCCGGATGACCGGGCTTAAAAATTATTCGTTGACCGTTCAAAAAAAATATTATTTAAAAAAAGACAAAAAGATACATGAATAAGCTGGTTGTATACAAAGCATAAGGGTGTGAAGAAGTTTGTCTTTTAAAAATATTACAATATGAAGCGAAACATATATGTTTTGTTTCACAAAAGAAGAACCGTGTGGCGTAGTGAGCTTGATTGAATTTAAGCTCTTTAAGCCTTACTAAAGCGGAACATAAATGTTGGTGCGAGCCTTTGCCCACTTTGTTTATAGCTACCTAATCATCGGAACACTTGTTTATTTCATGGTATTACACATCATGTTATCGAGTTATGTTACTATTTGGTGTCGGGTGCCTACTTTCTTTTCTTTTTCTATACAGATGTATTAGAATTGCTCAAATCGGTCTTTTTCCCGCTCAATAGAAAGGTTGTTGTTCAGGATATCGTTTATGATCACGACGTGGTGCTTATGGAAGACGTGAAATGGAGTAGCGTTTGGCAACCAAAGGTCGTCTATGAAGTCTTGCTAGAAGATCTAAAGAGAATCGGTTCTTATGGGCGACGAGTAGAGCAAAAATCCATACACTATAGTGGTCTGGTTGGGTTAATTGCCATTTCTAACATTGTCTTTTATTTGTAGTTTGGTGCTAAATTATATCCATACACTGTAGTAGAAGAGGTGGACAAAACCTCAGCAGTCTGTAAGAAGAAGACTATGGTGGTGTTTGTTTTTTAAGAAAACCACTTCCCCACCTCTTCATCTGCGCGCACGCAGACGCGGGAGAGGTTTTGAGTGCACAGACTGTTTGTTTTTTGGAAGGCGTTTCATTAAAAAACGTCTGCGCGAGATCTTCTTGGTGCAGACATGGACTAGTATCTTCAGGCGGGAAGATATTTCATCAAACCTCTTCTCCCTTCAAAAAACCTTTTTAACTCAAATAGCAGCCCCTCTCCTCCTGCAGCCCCCCCGTCGGGCCACCTCCCCCTCCGTCGTGCCGCCTCTCCCTCCGCCGCGCCGCCTCCCCCTCTGCTTCGACCGCAACCATCATCATCTTCGGTCCACCACACCTTCTTCGACCGACCGCAACCACTCTAGAACACAACCATCGAGCCCCCCAATTCAACAATCGACCGAACCCCAAATCAACAGTCGACACCGTTCGACCTTCCAACACCATCGCGGACCACCACTCCCGAACATCACCATCGACCGATTTCAACCTGTCAACCGAACACCTAAAATCCAAAATCAACCACAACCCAAATCATCTTCAGTCAACCTTCGACCATCATCATCGACCATCATCTACCTTCTTCGATTTTGTATTTGTTTCTTCTTGAAATCGAGGGTGAGAACATAGAAAGCATCGAGAGTTTTGTGAAATTGGGATTTCAATTTGGTTTCTTTTGTTTACTTTGGCCTGCAATATATATGATATTTATATTAATTTTAACTTAAACGACTCATATGATCTATGGGTTGTGTGGTTATGCTGATTGTGATTTGAAACATTGATCTAAAATATATATAAAAGTAATAATCAATTATATTATGATTTGTTTTATTAATAAGATATAAATTTGATTGTGTGGTTATGCTGATTGTGTGGTTTTGATTGTTTAAAAAATATGTTTAATTTAATTACAGAATATTTTAGCATTCTGCAGATGTTAAAAAAACAAACAGTTTTTTTCTTGCAGACTGCAGACGTTTGGTTCACCTATTCTGCTGCAGATGTCTGCAGATGTGGTCCGCAGACCGCAGACATTTTCCTGCAGAAAAAACAAACAGCACCACCAACACTTCTTCCCAATCAAAACCACACAGATTGGAAGGTTGTTGATCTGTTTCTTAACATCTGCAGACTGAATCCAATTTGCGATTTAACTCGAGATCAACAACCTTCCAATCTATATAACTCAACACCACCAACACTTCTTCCCCTCCTCCAATCCCCAAAGGTCCCTAAACACATATATATTGCTTTCATAATTTCAAAGGATGTATGTACCTGCATCACCAATAACTAGGGCATCGATTCCTTCCCTGTAATCCTTTTAAAGGGTGGTGGCACAAATTTGAAGTGATCCCTTACGGACCTAACACAAGATTTATATTGTAAGAAAACTAGTGGAAAGGTGGATTTACGCACCAATAACTCGCATTTTCTCCATCTCGATGCGCTAACAAAACAGCCGATTCGAGCTCCGGCTTTGAAGGTGAGGATGAGGGAACCGCCTTCTTTGGCGGGTGTGGGTCGCTGGAAAAGAGAGGTCCGCGGTGGAGGAGGTCGGCAGGGGGCGGTCGGCAGGAGGAGCAGGTGGAGGAGGAGGCAGTGGAGGGTTTTTGTCTGAAGAGGTTGGAAGATCCTAGAAAAGATGGGGTTGGGCTTCTCCGAGAAGAACTCGCCCAGACGTTTTTTCAGGTGGTGTTTGTTTTTCTACAAAAGAGCTTCTGAAGCTCTTTTGTCTGCGCCAAAAAGAGGCGGGCAGACGTTTATGGTCTGCAGAGTGTTTGTTTTTGTGAAGACATTTCATTAGAAAAGGTCTGCGTGACCTCTTCCCCAAGAAGAGGTGGACTAAAGTCTTCAGAGATCTTCCCACCTCTTCTTCACATTTCAACCCCAAACCCCCAATTTTTGGTCTGCTCCCGTTGCCTCCCCCACCGGCCGAACCATCCCCAGCCCTCCCCCCACCGGCCGAACCATCCCCTGTCAATCCACCCCATCGAACTCCACCATCGCAACCCACCATCATCATCATTGACGGACACCCACCATCGAAGCCCCCCACCATCATCACATTGCATCCCCAATTGACCATAACCAAGCCTCCGGTGGAACATGAGGCGTTTATCGGCGGAAATCTCCACCGGCGAAAGCTCCGGCGTCAATGGCTTCCCTTTCCCTCTTCTCCTTGCTGATCTCCGGTGGCCGGAGATCTTCTGATCGGTTGTTTCTTCAACACTGAACTGTTTTTGATCATTCATGGGTTTCCCTCTTGTAATCCTTTTGGAAATCACATGTTTCTGCTCGGGATCTCGAATCTGCTTCAACTGAGGCATGATTCTTCACTTGAAATCCGTTCAAGCAGCAGATTTCAAGAACCAATGAAGCATAAAAACGAGAGCTTTATGTGAAAAGAAAGAGGGTATTGCATAAAAACAAAGGGGAATTCAGAGATGAGAGATTAGAAGGTTATTATAAGAGGTTGGAATAATAATAATAATAAAATAATAATAATAATAATAATAATAATAATAACAACAACATTGCAGATGTTAAAAACAAACAGTCTTTTTCTTGCAGACTGCAGACGTTTGGTCCACCTCTTCTGCTACAGATGTCTGCAGATATGGTCTGCAGACTGCAGACATTTTACCTCTTCAGAAACAAACAGCACCTTAATGAAACGTCTTCGAAAAACAAACGCACTGCGGAGCCTTATATCTGTGCGTGATCTTCTTGGTGCATACATAAGAGGTCAGGCGGACCCTTTTGGAAAAAACAAACACTCTCTTAGTTTATCTTGCTCGCCACCGAAGAGTCTTCTGTCTTCAAAGAGTTTTGAAGCTTTTAACTGAAATGGAGAAAAATAAAGAATTTGAGCTTTTTGTTTGCCTAAATTATGACCAAACATCCTGCTTCCTTGATCCTTAGGATTTTTTGGATCAATGCTTGAAACACCGACACCCTTTGTCTGAATTCCAAACATGAATCAATGCTACTTGTATCTTGTATAACGTTGGAGCTACCAATGGAGACACTAGAATTTGAGGTATCACCCAGATCCCTAAGAGTGGGATCACCATCAAATGAGTAAATATATAATATATGTTTTAAAAATAGAAAACACGTAATTAATCTTTTAGCTGAGGTAAATATACAATTAACTAGCTATAGTAACCCGTGTGTTACACGGGTTGAATGAATAAAAAATTAATATAATAAAATTTATTAATTATAAAATAATATTTTAAGATATAATATCACTGAAATTATGTATTAGAAATAACTGTAAGTTATAAAATAGCGATATCAACTTTTTAAAACTTTATTTTTTTAAAAAAATAAACGTTTTGTTCCAAAACAAACCTTATAAAATTGTCATTTTTAAAAAATTTCTTATTATAACTTTTAAATTAAATTATTTTGGTTTTAAAAAAATAACTTTTTAAAAATACCAATTTTAAATATTTCGTATTTTTAAAAAAAGTCTTACGCTTTAAATAATTTATTATTTTATAAAAAAATATTTATTTAGAAATAACATTAATAAATAGATCTCTTTATTAATTTATTAAATCAAAGAAGTGATTAGTAGTATTATTAGTAATTAAGGTAATTATTTAATAGGAGAGAGAGACGGGAAAATTTTGGTGAGAGTGATTGTGATGTTGACACGTGTCATCCCATATACCCTTTTATTAAAATAGGAAGATAAGTTTAAGAAGGAAAATATGTAAATGTCCCTACTTTTTACACGTATATCAAGTTTAAATTTTAAAAATTTAAAAAACAGATGAGTTACTAATTATAACATGATCAAATACTAAAACAACATCAAGTTTTACATCATTTAAAGAAAGTTACGTGATTCTTTTATAAACTTTAGAGTTATTACATGAAGAATCCCTGCGTTTAGACCCATTGTAAAGTATTTGTATTTGTAGTCGTCAATGAGATACTCTCATGGTAAGAAATCTTCCTCAATATAAAAAAAATAAGAGCTCAAATCATGTTAAATGTAATTATATAAAGTGTTTAATATAACCAGATCAAGAGAGAATCTATTAAAATTTTATTTATTACACAAATAATTTTTGTTGAGCGATGTTTGGAGTTACCGTCAATACTCGAGTGAATCTTTCTAAAACAAAATGTTAATCGTTCATACGAATTTTAACGCTCCAAATCTGACTTACTCAGAAACATAATCATGAAAGAAAAACACCAGTTTAGTTACATTAAGTCAACTTTGAATCTAAAACCTTAAAAATCTTAAGCTTTAATAATGAACCTGTGGTAAAAGAGTGTAAAAAACTCGCCCCAAAGATCCGAGCAGTAATTTATAATATTAGTTCGACGCGGAACGGAATTAATATATCAAGCGTAATCAAGCACCGGGTAATTTTAATAGGCAAGAAAATAAGAACAAAAGAGACACAAGGATTTACGTGGAAAACCCAAAACGGGAAAAACCACGGGTGGCGGAAGCCGAGAAACAATCCACTATAATTTGCAGTGTTTACAGAATTTTGAATATAAGAAAAATATTCAAAGAGTATCTCTACTGTATATATGTGGCTTGGTGTATGTATTGGTTTTGTGATGGTGCATTTTATGAATGAACTTCAAAGCCTATTTATACTTGAGGTTTGCCATCCATATTTGAAATTAAGAACCATCCATTTTAGACTTCCTGAACAACCGTCCATATTTAAATGTTGAAGCCACCACATTTGAATACCATCCATCTTTGAATGGAACAACTTGCACCACCAACCAATTTTGAAGTCACATATTCACAATCTCCACCTTGACTTCAAAATGCAGCAAGTCATAACCAAGAACTCATCAAAAACTCCAAAACTCCATAAGAACCTGCAATAACCATATAGAGAAAATTGTTTCCAAAAAAATTAAAATACTTCCACCACCACGAGCCTATTTGGCTCAACTGCGATCAGAAATACCCATCAAGTCCAAACATAGTTTGAACTTGGCTATTGGAAGACTCTTAGTGAACACATCAGCGGGATTATAATCTATATCAATCTTGTCTATGACACAATCACCTTTCTCAATGATATCTCGCACAAAATGATAACGAATATCAATGTGCTTTGTTCGATCATGAAACAACTGATCTTTACTCAAGAAAATAGCACTTTGATTATCATAGAAAACTGTGGTAACCTTTATTCTATCATCGAGTTCTTCAAATAATCCTTTCAACCATATATCTTCCTTAACTGCTTCTGTAACCGCCATATACTCTGCCTCGGTAGAAGACGGTGCAACTGTAGACTGCAACTGGGCTTTCCAACTAATAGCACAACCATTAAGAGTAAACACATACCCTGTAATTGATCTTCGCTTATCCAAATCTTTGCCATAATCTGAATCAACATATCCAAGCACCCCAGTGTTGGATTTACCATAACGTATACACATAGAAGACATACTGCGCAAATAACGGAAGATCCACTGTACTGCTTTCCAGTGTTCTTTCCCCGAGTTCGCCATATATCTACTGACCATGCTAACAGCATAAGCCAAATCAGGGCGCGTGCAAATCATAGCATACATCAAAGATCTAACAGCACTAGAGTATGGTACCCGTGCCATATAAGCCATATCAGTCTCAGTAGTAGGACTTAAAGCAGATGATAGCTTGAAATGAGCTGCAAAAGGTGTGTTGACAGGTTTGGCTTCATGCATATTGAAGCGTCTTAGGACTTTCTCAATATAACTTTTCTAAGAAAGATGCAAGACCCTAGACTTCCTGTCACGAATAATTTCCATACCTAAAATCTTTTTGGCAGCTCCTAAGTCCTTCATTTCAAAATCAGCCTTCAGCTGGTCTTTTAATTTCTAAATCTCCTTTATATCTTTCGTTGCGATCAACATGTCATCCACGTATAAGAGTAAGTAGATCTTTGAACCATCGTCACATTTCTTGTAATAAACGCAGCTATCACGGGTGCACCATTTAAATTTGTGACTGGTCATAAATGAATCAAACCTCTTATACCATTGTCTGGGAGACTGCTTGAGGCCATAAAGAGATTTATTCAGTTTACACACGTAGTTCTCCTTGCCAGGAACTACAAAACCTTCGGGTTGTTGCATAAAAATCTCTTCCTCAAGCTCACCATTTAAGAAAGCTGTAGTAACATCAAGTTGCTCTAACTCGTAATCATTAGAAGCAACTAACCCCAACAATACACGAATAGAAGTATGTTTGACAACTGGGGAATAAATGTTAGTGTAGTCAATGCCAGGAATCTGACTGTAGCCTTTAGCTACTAACCGAGCTTTGTACCTTGGTTTCTCAGTTAGGTTAATAGATTCTTTGAGCTTGTAGACCCACTTGCATTTGACTGGCCTTTTTCCTTTCGGAATAGGAACTAAATCCCAAGTACCATTCCTTTGCAAGGATTCCATTTCATTATGCATAGCAATCATCCAATCACTTGAGTTTTTAGACTTAATAGCCTCATCATAATTAACAGGCTCCACTCCCAACTCAATATCATCAGCAACAGTAAGAGCAAAAGCGACAAGATCAGCTTGAGCATACATCTTTGGAGGAACAATTTGTCTTCTCGGCCTATCTCTTGCAATGCTTGGGGTAGTAGCTTGTGGTTGTGAGGGTGTTAGATCCTTAACAACAACATGCTCATCTGGCGAGGAAGACTCTTGATGCTCAATTATACTCTGATCGGTAGTAGGTGGAGTAGGAAGCTCCACCTCCACTTGAGATTGCTCTTTTCTTGCTTCGGACGATGTGTCTGATATATCTGTAGGTTTTGAAAGGTCTGCAACTGGTTGAATCATTTTAGATTCATCAAAAGTAACATCTTTTGAGATAATTACTTTCTTTAGATCAAAGCTCTATAACTTGTAACCTTTTACTCCCGGATTGTACCCAAGAAAAACATATTTGATTGCTCTTGGTTCTAACTTCCCATTGTCAACACGTGCATACGCTGGACATCCAAAAGGTTTTAAACCTGTATAATCGGCAGGTTTTCCAGACCATAACTCAAATGGAGTTTTCTTCTCAATTACTCGTGACGGTGATCGGTTGATAAGATAGCAAGCAGTCGAAGCAGCCTTCGCCCAAAAGGACTTGGCAATTTGGAGTTAGAAAGCATACACCGGACCTTCTCCATGATAGTGCGATTCATCCTTTCGGCTACACCATTTTGTTGAGGTGTATGGACCACCGTTCGGTGTCGAGTAATGCCTTCCTTTCGACATTAGGCATTAAACTCTTCTGAGCAAAACTCAAGTCCATTATCCGTGCGAAGATACTTTACCACCAATCCTGATTGCTTTTCAACCTGAACTTTCCAGTTTCTGAAAGTAGAAAACACATCTCCATTATGTTTCAAGAAGAAAGACCACACCTTTCTGGAAAAATCGTCAATTATAGTGAGCATATAGTTAGCTCCACCTTTCAAAGTAACTCGAGCCGGTCCCCATAAATCTGAGTGGACATAGTCAAGTGGTCCTTTCGTTGTATGAGTACCACTCATAAAACTCACCCGTTTTGCCTTGCCATATACACAGTCTTCACAGAACTCTAAATCAACAATCTTTTGTTCACCAAGTAATCCTCTTCGACTCAATTCGGACATGCCTTGAAAACTCATATGGCCGAGTCGAAGATGTCAAGATGGGACTGATCTGGTTCAGAAAGAGACTTTGAAACAACAGCGGCATCACTTGAAATTGTTTGTCCTTCAAGAAAGTATAGCTCTGAGGTTTTTCGTTTGGCTCTTAGTTTGTCAGAACCATCTTTGAATACCCTCAGAACTCCACTTTTACCAGCAAACTCATATCCTTGTTGATCAAAGGAGCTAAGAGATAACAAGTTTCTTCTTAGATCAGGAACATATCTAACATTCCCAATGGTTCGGATAACACCGTCAAACATACGGATTCTGACTGAGCCATGTCCAACAACTGGACATGTAGTATTATTGCCCATTAAGACATAGCCCTGGTTACCTTTTCAAATGTATGAAACCAACTTCTGTTGTGACACATATGAAAAGAACAACCAGAATCAAGTATCCATTCGTTAGTGGAATCCATTTTATCTGAATAAACTGTCAGGAGTTCTCCAATAAAAACTTCCTCTGCTACATCGGCTTCACCCGAAGTGCTAGCTTGTTTTCCATTTGCTGCCGCTTTCTCTTTATTCTTTAACTTGAAACATTCATGGATCCCATGTCCTTTCTTGTGACAGTAATTGCAAAACTTTCGTTTGCCTTTTGACTTGGATCTCGTTCTGTTGGAAGATTGAGGGTTTTTACACCTATCTGTTGTTCTTCCTCTGGCATTTAAACCTTCGGCTTTCACATCACTGGTACCACCACTAGTAATATGCTTCATCTTTTCTTTTGAATCCAAAGCTGTATAAACTTCATCTAAGACAAGAGTGTCACGGCTATAGATGATAGTATCACGAAAATGGCTGTATGATTCGGGCAACGATGACAGCAAAAATAAAGCCAAGTCTTCATCTTCATACTGAACATCCATATTCTCTAAGTTATTAACTAACTCTTTGAATGTGGAAATATGTTCAGCCAAAGAACCACCTTCAATCATTTTGAGATTGAACAATCGTTGCTTTAGATGCAACTTGTTTGGTAAGCTCTTAGTCATCAACAATTGCTCCAACTTTAGCCATAAAGAAGCCGCTGAAGTTTCTTTCAAAACATCTTGCAAAACATCGTTTGATAAGTGCAAACGAATCTGAGATAGTGCCTTGAGATCTTTCATCTCTTTTTCTTCTTCGGTCCATGACGCGGGTATTTTTCGGAACCCAAAAGCGCCTTATGCAAATCCATCTGAATTAGAATATCTCTCATCTTTACTTGCCATAGAGGAAACCTGGTGTTTCGATCTAACAACGGAATATCGAACTTCATCGTAGACATGATTTATATCTTGATAAAATAATTCCAGTAAACTAATATTAAAACCCGGATGCTCTGATACCAATTGTGGTAAAAGAGTGTAAAAAACTCGCCCCAAAGACCCGAGCAGTAATTTATAATATCAGTTCGACGCGGAACGGAATTAATATATCAAGCGTAATCAAGTACCGGGTAATTTTAATAGGCAAGAAAATAAGAATAAAAGAGACACAAGGATTTACGTGGAAAACCCAAAACGGGAAAAACCACGGGTGGCGGAAGCCGAGAAACAATCAACTATAATTTGCAGTGTTTACAGAATTTTTAATATAAGAAAAATATACAAAGAGTATCTCTATTGTATATATGTGGCTTGGTGTATGTATTGGTTTTGTGATGGTGCATTTTATGAATGAACTTCAAAGCTTATTTATACTTGAGGTTTGCCATCCATATTTGAAATTAACAACCATCCATTTTAGACTTCTTGAACAACCGTTCATATTTAAATGTTGAAGCCACCATATTTGAATACCATCCATCTTTGAATGAAACAACTTGCACCACCAACCAATTTTAAAGTCAACCTTTAGCTTTTTAACACAAATAACAATATAAACATTGCACGTTTCCTTCAGTTTTGTCAAAACAAACAACCAAAGATGAAGGACTACAACACGATTAGCTAAAAATGGAAACCACTATGCGACATGTGAAGAACAACTCACTACCGTTGACGACACATTTTTCAAACTACAAACTCAAACGCATATAAACAACAAACCACAATTCAAAAATCACATTTTGATAGATCATCTTCTGCAAATGGGTTCCAAAGGCAGAATCAACCCTCGAACTTCAATGCGAAAATCATCATCATCATCTTCAACCCTCATCTTTTCAGTACTCATCACCTTTTCATTCTTCATATTAATCGTTCTGGCCTTTGTAATTCTCTCGATTCCCCGTGATTCTTCTGATTCCCCCAAGCCCCGTGAAGTCAACTCCATCGTTCATCGTACTGTTGAGAGGTTTGTTGAATTTGTTGCTGTGATCTGTGTTTGGTGTTGGATTTGAATTGTTTTTGAGGTTTTGGTGAATTTTGCAGGGAGATTAGAGATGATACTCGTGATAGAGTTGATCAGTGGGTTGAAGTGATCTCATGGGAGCCTAGAGCTGTTGTTTATCATAATTTCTTGGTTAGTACCTTTTCATTGAGTGATGCTTGTTTCAGTTACATTGCTAATCCTTATTTAGGGGATTTTGTTGTTGATTTGTAGAATATTTACTAGGAATGAAGTGATATCTGTTGCAAATTGATGATTATTTGAATCAGAAAGTTCAAATGTATATAGTTACAGTTCTTCTTTGGGCATCTAACAAATCTTGAAATGCAGCTGAAAATGAGTTGACTAGCCTCATCCGGTCCATATTATCGTTTAACATCGATGATGAACCTTTGGTCATAGGATCTGTTGCAGTTTAATTCGTCGGAGATGATGGGTAGTATTTTCTTTGTTCTTATGCAGAGTGATAGTTGAGTTTACAGTGTTAAGATTGTGCTGCATTCTTATTATACTTGAATTATAGAATCCAAATTAATTTACCAGATATTATAGGGTTGAACGATTGCGGTTTTAGAATCATAACACAACTATTAAGATTCTCAATACCATGAGTATATGCAAATACAAAAGTAAGTAATTGTGAAGTCTTTGTTTGGTTCGGTTTCTGTCTGCAAAAATTCACCAACATAATCATAGTTAACTTTTAACGGCAGTCCCAGCATGAATGCGAGCATCTGATTAATCTTGCTAAACCTCATATGGTAAAGTCTGCTGTTGTTGATAACGAGACTGGCAGGAGCGTAGATAGTAGGTGTGCTTTCTCTTCTTGTTACCTTTCATGATTTATGCACTTCAGTTAACTCATTTTGGCTTGTTTTTAACTAGTAGTGTTTTAACGCCCTTCAGATATTTATATTAACTAGTAGTGTTTTTACGTGTTTCTCATTCAGGGTGCGTACAAGTTCTGGAACATTTCTGGCCAGAGGGTTTGATGAAACAATCAGAGACATTGAAAAGAGGATTTCAGAATTCACCTTCTTGCCTATAGGTATGCGTTTTTACTCCAGCCACATGCCCAGCTGTTCTAAACACTTTTACTTATGAACTGGGTTGTGTATTATCTCAACCGGGTCAAATTATAAAAATTTAGCCAAAATGGGAACAATGAAGTGTTGAATGGGTTGAAAGTTTCTCAATGCCAATACTGTAGTTAATGCATACAATCTCCTAAACTATATTTGTTTAAAGATTTAGATTTACTGTAGTAATATTGTTCCTGTAATTATAACTAACACATTGCATATTTCGTAGAGTATTCTAAAATCAAAATTAAGAAAGTGTTTATGGGTCAACCGGACCTGGCACGTTTTGACATGTACTAAAAATGGCCCGTTCAACCAGAACCCGCCCATTCCCAAACCTACCCTATGTGGCTACTTCTTATTGTCTAGTGCGCCTGGTCACCACATTTTAGACAGGCTGATGAACTTTGTGTCCAGAAAATGGAGAAGGACTGCAAGTTCTACATTATGAAGTCGGGCAGAAATACGAACCTCACTATGACTACTTCCATGATCCGTATAACACCCAGAATGGGGGTCAACGAATGGCTACAGTTCTAATGTACCTGTAAGTAAAGTTTTTTTTTTTTTTTCTTTTTCTATCATAATTGTAATCATCTCATTGATATCTCTCTACTCCGGTTTACAGCTCAGATGTTGAAGAAGGGGGTGAGACGGTTTTTCCTTCTGCCAAGGGCAACATTAGTGCTGTGCCATGGTGGAACGAGCTGTCTGAATGCGGCAAAGATGGGCTGTCCATTAAGCCCAAAATGGGGGATGCGCTGCTTTTCTGGAGCATGAAACCTGATGCATCTCTAGACTCTTCAAGTTTGCATGGTTAGTTAGTTTATGGAGAGGTCTAGTAGGTTAGGTAACAGGTCGAAAACAGGTTTGGTTGAAATGAATAATATGTGCTTTAAAAGGCCTGCACTTAGTAGCAACCAACAGCCTGGCACTTTATAATTGCCGTGGCTTCCAACCTCTCTCGGTAAAGTAAACTTACTTGGAGTCGTGATACGCTTAGTGTTGGTTGAACGAGGCTTCTTGATCAACATATATTTTTTGTCCATTTGACCCGTTTCATTTTAGCCAAAAGTTTTGATCATCTTATCTAATACTCTTTTGTATGCTTTCACTTATGTCATGCATACATTTTCTTGACTTGTAGGTGGGTGCCCTGTTATTAAGGGAAACAAATGGTCCTCTACAAAATGGATTCATGTCGATGAGTACAAGTAATGAAAAAAATGCTTCAAAAGGTATCCCCGTAAACAAACTCCTTTTGCTACCGTAAACTTTGTATGTATGGTTAAGAGAAGACAAGAGGCTCAAAACTCTCAACCGCTGATCCAATATCAAATTATCAACCCATTTACTTATGAATGAGTCGATTTGGATAAGGTTGTGTTTTATCTCAAACCTCATATAACAAGATAAAAGAGTTCTACTTGTAACATTCAATATTTTCTTTACATAACTAGGGAAAATACCACATATATCTCTCAACTTATTCAAAACAAACGTTATTGGTCTCGTACTATTTCATCGACGCTTATCTGATCGCCGTGATTCGATCTGTTTTGGCAGGTTCTAAATGCTATAACAAATGTATTCACAGTATGACATTAACCGCTACAAAGCCAATATGTGATGTACGCATCCTTCATTTCTATGTAATATATTTTGTACCATATCTATCAATTTTCATAGTTTATACTCATTATTTGAGATATCAAAATTATGTAATTTCATAATGTATTTATATATAAATAAGATAAAAACGTACGAGTAAATGTTTGAGCAAATTAAAGTATCACATCCTTTACATTGTTTTATCTATATTTTATTAATTTTTTTTATACTCTGTCCAAACTCTTATATAAGATTAATGTGTTGTAGCGAGCATATGCTTCTGATGATGCAAAGGGGGATATGATCATATTTTATACTAATTCTAGTAAGTAATACATAAATATATCATGTTTCTAATAGAATAGACTATACCAATTTATGTAGTGTGTACAGCATACACATTCATTACCTAAACTATCGGTATCGTAGTGTGTTAATAGATGTTTCTCTTTAAGTGATTAGGGTATCTAGTCCTATGATGGCATTGATATACATTTGAGTTTAGAGAGCGTGTAAATTAGTTATATAAACGTTAAAACAATAAATAGATAAATATTTATATATTTTATAAACATGTCAAATTAAAAATAATATTTGGTTTATTAATAATTTTTTTTGTGTTATAATAATTAATTAAAAGGTTTTGAAGACGAAAGATGGGTATCTTAATGGTTGAAAGATTGGGTGAAACTTGAAAGATGGAGAAGGGTGATAATGATGACATATTGACATGATGATAAAGAATGATGAAAGATGAAAGATAGATATAAATAGTATTAAATCCGTCGTGTTACGGCCAGTCGCGTTACGATCCTAATACTAGTGATATTTTATTGACATGACGCAACATAGGGTCCTAATACTAGTGATGTTTTATTAACATGACGCAACATAGGGTCTTAAGACTAGTTATAATTTGAAACCGAAACTAGCTTTTCAATTATGAATAGGTTGATCCGAGAAGTTTTATTTGTATACAATGGAAAGGAGCATACAATTTTAAACTTACCTTAATTACCACTTAAGTGTTAAATCTCACTTAATTAGTGCTATTTATTTTTACTCATAACCTAGTAGCCTAGTGGTATTAACAGTTGTCTTTTTAAAAATTATGTTAGTTTAAATTCTTGTAAGTACAAATTGACAAGGTAGCTGGTAGAAAAGAATAATAAAAAAGTGATGATATTTCATAATTAAAGTAGGGGGTCATGTTTCGTACACCACTGATTTGACGTCAACTGTAAACGGTCGTTTTTAAGTCTGTAAACGGGCGTTTTTGTGACCTGCAAGCGGTCGTTTATTCAGTCTTAAACGATCGTTTTTACTTCTGCAAACGGTCGTTTGCATTAAAGTAAACGGTTGTTTACTTTTTTGAATTGACAACTCAAATTTCGTCTTCTACCCATTAAACCGAACCCACAACCCACTCCATCAATTATACCACCATTTTCACCATTTCAATCTTCACCCACCATTTTCTTCTTCATTCTTCATCTTCATTTCAACCCATATTCTCATCTTCTTTACCTCATCCAAGAAATTTACCGTCGTTTATCATCATATTCACCATCAAGGTTAGTTTATTATAATATATTAGTATAATATACATTTTATTTTGTTACTAATTGTAATTATTTTAGGTAATGGCTTCAAGTTCACGTCAAGATACAGCGTCGGTTCGTGCTTCGAATCATCCGTGGCTTCAGTTTCGTCGAGGATCAGATGAATATAAAAAGCTTCAAAAACTTTTAGATAAAGAATTTGAGCCTTCACGTTCGATATCTTGGAGCTTGTTACGGGACGTGGGTGAATTTACTCGTGCTCGTAACATGATGGACGAGCCGTGGAGCAGATTTTTTGCAATTAGTGGCCCGCAATATAAGGAGCTTTGTTTGGAGTTTTTCTCCACATTTAATTTCGACTCGAACAACCATAACTATAGGTATACCGATTTAGTTGGATTATATATAATTTCGACTCTACATTTAATTGAACTTATATTTTTTTACAGTGATCACGATGCTATCAGTTTCGTGCTCGGGGGAGTGCCACGTAATTATTCTGTGGCCGAGTTTGGTGTTTTGATGGGTTTATATACAGTTCAAGAGACCCATCAATCTGATTTTTTGAACGGTCTTACGCAATTTCCAGAAGATTATAATGATGAAATATTTTGGCAAGAAATTGGTGATGGCCAATATATGCCTAACAATAAAACGAAAGCTACAAGAATGAACGATCCGTTGTATAGATATCTTCATCGCGTTATTGGTTATACAATAGCTGGACGTAGGATGACCAGCGGTGGGGTGACTAAAAAGGATCTGTCCTTTTTATTTGTTTGATTAAAAGGAGGTCTTGTAATTTGGCATATATGTTTGCTGATTATTTTACTACTTGCACGGGTATAAAGAAAAGCGGGCATATTTGTGGTGGTACATATGTTACTCGACTCGCCGAGTCTTTACACATTCTCACCCCTGAGAACGTGTCAGGTTAAACGGGCCGGTTCTTATGTCCGGATTTGTTGATCGTGAACATCTTATACGAATGGACATGATTGCAGATTATCCACAAGTTAGGTGGAGGTTTAAACATAATAATCAAATATGGATACCTCCATATGAAGACCCTCCTGATGACCCGTATCAATAGATTAATTGAATTTATAATGTAATTTTATTTTTATTTGTATAGAAATGTAATTTTTTAGTTTTGTAAAATTGTGATTTACTTTTATTTATATAATAATTTTATTTATGTTTGTTTTATTGTAATGGTTAAAAAACAAGTCAAAATCATTTATTCATTCACACATTTCAGGATAAGATATATAATTGTAATTTTAGGGAATTGTGCCAGATAACAATGATTGTAATTGAAGTTCTGCTTTTGATGCGTATAAATTCTTTCATTCGTTCACACATTTCACAATACACAATTCACAATTCACAATTGACAATTCAAAATTCACAATTATTTAAATTCATTCATTCACACATCATCGTAATTGAGATTAATAATGTCTCAATTTTGTAATGATTGGGTGTACCAAACAAGAGAGGAGTTAATGGATTGGGTGCAAAACACTGCACGGATCCTTGGATATGTTATTGTCACACAACGAACGAAGAAGACTGTATACAGCTTCGTCAACAAGGCATTTCTTATGTGCGATCGGGGTGGTGTATACAAGTCAACATCAGATTCAACCACGCATTCAGGCACAAAGAAGACAAGTTGTCCATTTCAACTTATAGCAAAATATCATGAAGAAGATGGAGGTTGGAAAATACATGTTGTTGTGACGAACATAACCATGAACCTTCTAAGTTTTTAGAGGGTCATGCTTATACAAACAAGACATTTTGTATTGCTTTCGCGTTCATACGAAATGAGAAAAAAGATAATTTCAAGTGGGCTTTAAATTGTCTGAGGAAAACATTGGATGGCTATATGGTACCGCGTGTCATAGTCACTGATAGAGAGTTGGCATTAATGGATGCATGCCAAGTAATTTTTCCAGAAGCAACCCGATTGCTTTATAGATATCATATACAGGAGAATATCAGAAAGCATTGCAGACCATCTTTCAAGTCTCAGACTGAGTGGGATAAATTTATGTATTACTGGAGATTTCTGCTTCAATCTCCAACAGTTGAGGCCTACTATGAAAATCGAACGCGATTGCAGTCAAAGTTAATGAACAAGCATCGAAGTATTTTCCTGATCTATTCAAATTATTGTTTTTATTTTAATAAACTTGAAACTAACATATTGATTTCTCTTTGCAGATGTGTTTAATATTTGGATTTTAACTGGTTGTAAAATTATAAAGAGATGTTCGTGTCTGCGTGGATTGATCAACATCTAAATTTTGAAGAACGAACAACAAACAGAGTAGAAAGCCAACATGCTCTGTTAAAAAAACATTTGAATTCTGACAAGTCAAATTTAGATAAATTTATAAGAATTTTAAAGAACATAATACGTTTACAGGAAACACAAATAAAGGCAAGTTTCGAGGAAAGTCGGATTAAAATAAAACATCAACATAAACGTAATTTATTTGTTTCTTTGTTATCAAATGTTTCTCATGAAGCTCTGGATATATTACTTAGAGAGCTGACACGAGTTAAGGAAATTCAAAACCAATCACAAAGCTGTGGCTGCCATATTCGTACTAGTTGCGGTTTACCATGTGCTTGTGAAATCGCACAGTATTTAAAAGCAGGCAAACATATTCCACTACATTCGATAGATATATTTTGGAGGAGGCTTGACTTTTCACCAGTATCGTTAAATGAAGATGAAGAAGATATTCAATGGGATGACGAAATTGAGAGGTTCAAAGAAGCTTACCAGAAACAAAAAAATCCCACGGTAAAAAGGAATTGGTTACAAAGGATAAAAAGCATAAGGGATCCTATCATCATAAATCTTAACGAGCCTACGGTGCAAAAAAATACTCGTGGCAGGCCAACACTCAAATCTCAAAGATAGAACAAACCAAACCCTTCACCTGCTGAACCTACCCGAGGTCATACCTTCACGACAGATGATTTTGCTAGTTATGATTTTATGGGTTGAGCCCCCCGAAACATACTTCAAACGTAATAACCCAACTCAATCTTCTCTATATCACCATCCTTTACTAACACAGATTCCAAAACTTTTCGATCCATATATAACACATATAGAGAACGTAAGCAGTGATGGTAACTGTGGGTTTCGTGCAGTTTCCTTTTCCTTAGGATTCGGTGAAGAATATTGGCTGAACATGATGTATGAGCTTTTAAACGAGTTACATAACAATTCTAATTTGTACAGAAATCTTTTCTCCAGCTCATATGATGAGACAGAACGTAGTTTATCATGGCTACAACCGGGTCCAGCTCCTCATCAACACTGGATGATAATGCCTTACACAGGATTATTGATCGCCAACAGATTTAATGTGATTCTTCAATTCTTATCTCCCACTGAAAGTGCAACTTATTTTCCGCTATGGACAGGTCCGGATGAACTCATCTACCACCAATTCATTACTATTGCCCATGTGTATGGTTGCCACTACGTCTCTGTGCGTTTAGAGGGTGAATATCCATTGCCCTTCATAACGCCGTTATGGAATTTTCACAAAAGTAATAATGCGGCTGTGTGGGAAAGAATGTACGAGGATAGACTTCAAAGATATAGTCAATATATACTTCGAAATAAAACTGTTACTCGTTTCAATATAGATTAGATTAGTATAATTTGTAATTATAGTTTTATATAGTTAATATAATAAAAACTTAACAATTTGTATAATATAAATATAAGTAGAAAATTTTAATATAATACATGTACATGAAAGCTTAATAATTATATATTTTGTATGATAAAATATAAATATAAATTTTAATATAATAAAACTTAACAATTTATAACTATAAGTAGAAAAACTTAAAAAAAATACTAAAAAATAAGTAAACGGCCGTTTAGGGCCATGCAAACGACCGTTTATCCCTCTGTAAACGGTCGTTTACAACTCTGCAAACTACCGTTTATTTATTAACAAACGCCCGTTTATTATTTGACAAACGACCGTTTATCAGTTGACAAACGACCGTTTTGGCTGTCTGGTGTAAAATGCCCAACTAGTGGTGTATAAACCAATTTCCCCTTAAAGTATCTATAGTTGGACGTTATTAACATGCCAACTTGCCAAGTAAACCTCTTTGTCACGCCGAGCACACTGCCCTCTAGATGTGACAGGGCTAGATAGAGGGGCGTGAGCGATCATGATAAAATGATACATATTTTATTTTAGATAGAAATGATTTTCAATTTATATAAACATCATTATTTTTAAAGGAACCAAGCTAGGTGTATTTTAGATAATTTGGATCTATTTTAATATGTGAGTTGGTTATCTAAATCAAATTATAAAAGGGTTTTGGTTTAAGGGTACCAAGACGTATAGAAAAGTTTCAATCCTCAAATGTTTTAGTGTTTAATGACCAACAAATGTGTAAATTTAGGTCATGTTTGGCATTGTTTACTTTTAACATTTGAAAAGTTGTGTTTTCAAAAGTTGTTTTTCAAAAGTTAAAAATTTTAACTTTTCAAAACAACTTTTCAACTCATATTTTCATCTTAATCCAAACACATTTACATCTCTTTTTTACTTATTTCTTTTTTAAAAATCAAAAGTAATTTTTAATAAGCAATTCCAAACACCACTTAGATGCATGATACAAGGCTTATAAATTGTCTTTTTATAGAAATCTATATCAATTAAAAAACCAAAAAGAAATATGATTTTATCAACTAAAGAAAATATCTTCTATTCCTTTGCAATAAATAATTATTGTGCGTCAGATCACTAAATGCTTGTCCTCATCGACTGATTTCATCTTCCCAAACACCTTGTTCGCGTTTCAGTAAATGCAAATCAAACAGCCCATGATGCTGAATCCGTGAGACATCAAAACTAACTCCATTTTGTGTTTTATTACCATTTACAACATCAAAGATTTTCCTCATAAAGAATATAAAATTACAGAGAACCCTCTTTGCAATCCATCAGTAATGGAGGTTTACCCTTATACGTCTCATTTTCTGCCATCAATCTCACACATTTCAACGCTTTCGTTTAGGAATCTTGTGTTTAAAGTTAAAGATTTCTTTAGCTCTGCATTTTCGGTGATTATTGGGAATGTTTTATCTGCAATTCTCACGTTCTTCTTTGCATTGGGTACGTGCTCTGTTATTCGTTTACTGGGTCTTTTTGTTCGAATTTGATTGAAAGAACTTGTTGGATGTGAATCTTTATTGGTTTTTGATGTGGGGTTTCTGTGATTTGAACTGTATGTTTAATCTTAGCTCCCAATTTTACATTTTCTTGTTTATCGAAAATATGAGGTTAGGGTAAGGGTTTTTCATGATGTAACTTTGAAAATCAATGAATGATGATGAATATATAAAGGATCTACTGATTAAAACTTTGATTTCCATCATTTATGCTGGAAGTGCAATCTAATGAGAGTGATAATGAATTGATGATGATGATGATTGTCAATATTTTGCAGTTGGTACTTTACTGGGAGCAATGACAGGGGCTTTAATAGGCCAAGAGACAGAAAGTGGTTTTGTTAGAGGGGCTGCAATTGGAGCCATTTCGGGTGCTGTTTTTTCGATTGAAGTCTTCGAATCTTCGCTTGTTTTGTGGAAATCTGAAGAATCTAGATTAGGTTGTTTACTTTATCTGGTAAGCATTTCAGTTTCAGTCTTCATCAGTTCATTGCCATTGACAAATTTGATTAGATTGATCATGAAATGCTTCAAAGTTCATGTTTTTAGCACACGCCCTTCTCTATATAAAGTAGAGAAAGATGATTGTTAAAAATTTATGTTGAGGATGCTCAAAATTGGTATGTGAAAGCAATCTTGACCTGAAAAGATGTTTTCTTTGTTAACTTTCATGATGTTTTATTAGCACATCCGTAAATCCATGTCTTCAGTGACTTTGAATATTGTCTGATAGTTTAAGGTCGAAATAATGGTTTTGGAGAAACTGTAAGTTGTAAGAAATTGATTACCAAGATGAATGCAAATTTGTCTGTGTATTCCTTCTAATTCTTCAAGAATGATCACTTTTAAAAGATATATCCTAACACTCCTAGAACTAATGACACTTGTTGCACCAGATTGATGTCATTGTAAGCTTGTTAAATGGAAGGCTTGTACGCGAACGGATTGGTCCAGCCATGTTAAGTGCAGTTCAAAGTCAGGTAAATCTGTTTTTTAAAAGGGTAACAAGAAACAAAGTTCTAAAATTCTGACTTTCTTGTTGGTCTGGCATTACATTAGATGGGAGCTGTTGAAACAAGCTTTGATGAGGTCCATAACATATTTGACATTGGGGGATCTAAAGGCTTGACTGAGTATTCTCTCGAAAAAATACCTAAAATCGCCATTACTTGTGATAATGATGTTGATGAATCAGGAGAACGAGTTCTTGTTCCGTTTGCCTTCAGGTAATTAGGATGAACGGGTGAAAATGGATCTTTCCATTCGACCTGTTGGCTTATTTAATGGGTTGATTTGGAGTATGTTTATATTAGGGTCCTAAGACACTCACCCCTATAAATCGACACTTGCTTATACGCCTCGTATAGGACTATACGAGGCATATACAGTTGACGTGACTGAAAACGAGGAAAATTCAGGTGTTAGTCAAAGGGCTATACGCCCCATACAGGCCTATACAACCCCGTATACGCCCCATACAGGCCTATACAACCCCGTATACGCCCCATATAGGACTATACGACGCGTATAGTAAAATTTGATATTAAAGACAAGGAAAAATTCTTGAGGGCTCTCAGAAGGGTTATACACCATATAGCCTATATAAGTCTTGTGGGTGTTAATTTATATTGGGAGGATGTCCTAATAACAGCTCCTTTGTTTTAATAGAATAAATGGGTCAAATCATAAAAGTTCAACATTGACAGGTTGATTTAATGTTTTACTTTTACGAGTTAAATAATCCCATACTATTTACAAACATGTGATAAACCACACCGTCCGCTATGTTTTTACTTAATATACCCCCTATTATGTGAGCGTATAAAAGGGCGTATACAACATGACATATACAGGTGTATACAAGCTCAAAACGACGTGTACGAGCATATACAATGCCTTATGCGGGCGTATATGCAACTTTATTTACCAGATCAAAATCAATCAAATTAAGAGGGGAATATGTTTAGCAACATAGGGTGCATTTAACCAACCCTAATTAAATACCAGTAGACCCCACTTTGAATTTTCTTTGATCTTCATTATTTGATGTATGATATTTATGCAGGATTTTCAACTTGGAGAAATAGTGAGGAGTTTGCCACAATGCCATCACATTTTTCACCTACCTTGCATTGATGAATGGCTGGTGAGGCATGGGTCTTGTCCATTATGTAGAAGAGATCTTTAAATTTCTTAAAACCTTTTTTAAAAAGTTTTCTGTATATTCCCACTTGAAATTTTCACTTTTTCTCAATTTGACTTGTAACGATTCTCGTATTCGTTCGTCTTGTTGTATCAAACAGGAAAAACGTTGAAAATTGATCAGTTTGATCGCCCCTTTGCATTTCAACTCGGGGTCTTGCTGATAGATCTGAAATCTCAGTACAAGATCCCACAATTTTAATTCATTCATAGAAATGTGATTTAGACCGGAGCATGGATTTCTAACATGACACAAACTGGGTTATGGTTAACGGGTACTTTTTGGTTGAACGACATACAAGTTTAGCTAACATGTGGTGTTTGGTTAACCTAACAAGTTACTTTTATAATATTCTAAAAAATGTGTTTTATGTCATTATAATGTGTTGATACCAAAATTTAGAAGTTAAAGGAAAATTAGTATATCTAAACATAATTATTTTATACAAATTTGTATTTTTTTTTGTAAATTTAAAATTTTAATGTATTAATATATAAGAAAATAAAATAAAAAAATTTATGTTAAGTGGGTGTTGTTAATGTTGACTTGCAAACGAGTGTTTTATGTTTGCTTTCATCTAACTAACATTTTTTTTTCTCTCGTTTCTCTTGACCTAAACATGACACTTTATAGATTCACTTTTATAGTATAGTTAAAAGTTGTAAAAGGTTGACGTTCAACTTAACGTTTGCAAAACTTTTACAAATATGTATTAGTCTACCCGAATACATTTTAAGGGAGGTAACACTACACAAATTAACTTACACACAAGAATAACATTGGGTACACCATGTCATGCTTTAAGATGGGATTATAGTTAGGGGTGTTCAAAAAAGCTAGAAAACTAAAAGTAACCAGAAGCTAAACCATATTGTAACTGAAAAAAAAGCATCAGTATTTGGTTTTCGGTTCGGTTAACGGTTACACAAAATCTTGGTCATTCAATGCAGTTATCCGATTATAACCGATTTAATCGGATAACCAAACCGAATAAACTGAATAAATCGGTTTAATTGATTGAATTCAGTTCAATTAGGTCTATTTCTAATTCTGTTAAGTCCGGTTAACAGTTAGCATCAAGGAATTTTCATAATCGAGTAAGGTGCTGTTTGTTTTTTTCTGCAGGAAAACGTCTGCAGTCTGCGGACCACATCTGCAGACATCTGCAGCAGAAGAGGTGGACCAAATGTCTGCAGTCTGCAAGGAAAAGACTGTTTGTTTTTTAACATCTGCAGACTGTTAAAAAACTATATCGTATCATAGCTTTTTTAATGCAAGCTCCAGCAAAAGAAAACAGATAGCTAGACATAATCTAATTTAACACAAGTTAACAATAAACTTTGAGTTATGATCACTCAAATGTCATATAATATAATTAAAAAAACTAAAATCTAACATAAAAAACTCATCCACTCAAGACATATGCTTTTCAACAAATGTCCTCTTCTTTCTTTACCTTTTACCACTCATCCATATGCTTCCTCACTCTCACTCCCCCAAATCTCTATCATCATCTTCATCTTCTGAATCTTGACACCAAATGGGCTATTTTTCTCTCAAAATCGATGATGGCACCGCAAGATTCAAGAGTAACAGCAGAGAGTGTGCAGGGGTATGCGTTGGTGGGGGAAGAAGACCATCAACAGGGGCGATTGTGTTGTTTGGGTTGTGTTCGAGAGGTGCGTGTGACCAGAGTAGCAAAGCGATCCGAACCGTGGTTGGGTGATCGGACCCATATGGTCCATCACGATCGTTTGAGGATTCTCGAACGGCGGAGGTGGCGACGAGGCGGAGGTGGGAGGGGGGATGTTGAGGGAGTGGATGATGTGTTGGAATTTACGAAAGGATTCGATGGCTCGGGATTGGGCGGAGGGGGAGATGGTGGTGGTGGTGGTGGTGGTGGCGGCGGTGGTGGTGGTGGCGGAGGGGAGGACGACGGGGTGTTTGAGGCGGTGGAGGGTGAGGAAGCGGCCGGTGGTGGGGTTGGCTGGACGATGCGGAGCTTGAAGGAGTTGGTACCGAGGTCTACGGCGGTGAAGAGGTGGTGGTGGTGGTGGTGGTCGGAGGAGATGGTGGTGGATGGGGAGACGGACAGTAGGGGGTCTGTGGCCATTGTGAAGACGGGAGATGGGTAGAAAATGGAGAAGAGGTTAGAAGAGGTGTGAAGACATTGTTTCACCTCTTCTCCGTGCAGAGGTGTTGAAGACGTTTTTTAATGAAACGTCTTCAAGAAAACAAACAGTCTGCGAAGTAAAAACCTCTTCCCGCGTCTGCGAGCGCGCAGATGAAGAGGTGGGGAAGAGGTTTTTTCAAAAAACAAACACCCCCTAAATCGTTAACTAAATGTTTTAATTATAGTATACTTCAACCACTAGAATTAATTGACTACATTAATCATCAAAAATTGCTCTAACCATGAACAAAGAAAAGAAAGTTATTGTTTGAGGGCTTCACTATTAAAAAAGTATCATCAACGTACCTCTCGAATAAAAAAAATTCTCATCAGTAATTCTTCAGCGACAGCGGATAGCCTAAACTAGGAAACAGGAACCATCACCAACGGATTACCAATGGACACTTGACACGGGTTGTTAAATATTTTAGTGTAATTGAGTTGATTTATTAGAGTTAATCTTGATTTTCGTCCCTGAGCTTTAAAAATTGGAGTACAAACGTTTATTTTGTCTCCATTATTGGGCTGCGCTTTACAAATCGTTTATATTTTCGTCATTTTAACTAACGGTGCTAACATTTTTTGTTAAATTTTTTAAAAAAACACCAAAATACCTCTAAGACTATCCCCATCGCGCGCCCGTGGCCGGCCCGTCACTGACGTGGACCGCGCCCGCCGGAAGGGCGGCGATGGGGTGCGGTGCCCGTGAAGAAGGGCGGTGGAAAGATGGGATTGGTGGGCCCCACCACCATAAATAATAATTTTAAATTCAAATGTTTTTAATTAAAATATTTAAAATCTTTTAATTAAAATAAAATATAAGTATAAAGTTTTAATTAAATAAGTTAGTTAAAAAAATATTTTAATTATTTTTACATTTCTAGTATAAAGTAATTAGTTAGAGTTAATTAAATAATAATTTAAAATGAGTTAATTAAATAATAATTTAAGTATAATATTTTAAATTTTTTTTACATTTATAGTATTAAAACATTTTAATTTTTTTACATTCATAACGACTACTTTTTTTGTTTTTTTTCATAACGGATTTTTTTTTTTTTTTCATAACGGCTATTTTTTCCGTCTTTTTTGTTTTTTTTATAATGGCTAGTTTTTTTTGTTTTATTCATAACTGCTAGTTTTTTTGTTTTATTCATAACGACTAGTTTTTTTTTTTTTCATAACGACTAGTTTTATTTGTTTTATTCATAACGGCTAGTTTTTTTGTTTTATTTATAACGGCTAGTTTTCCTATTATAAATATGTATTATTCAGTTGAGAGTTTTCTCAAATCACACTTCATCATTTTCAAACATTATAACTCTCTTCTAAACACAATTCAAAATTTAATTCTCAATGGATCCAAGAGCCCCCTTCTCTTTCACACAAATGTTAAACGATGAAACCAATGAAGAATACCCACAACAGCAACCCGGGTTCTCCCAATATCAACACCCTGGGTTCTCCCAACTCCCACAACCCGGGGGATTCCCATATCTTCAACAATCTGGGGGATTCCCACATGTTCAACAACCTGGAGCATTCCCATATGTTCAACAACCTGGCTTCTCACAATTCCCACAAGTCGGCGGATTCCCATATCTTCAACAATCTCAATCATCGTTGGAAGACTATCAACAATATCAAGCATGGCTTAACATAACGAGATTCAAAAAGTGCAACAAACACAATCACAATCACATAATAAACAACTAATTGATGAAGCACCTTCATCACCCAAAAAAAAACACCAGCAAAGAAGTAAGGAAAGGAAAAGGAAAAGAAAAGGCTGAGAAGTCTGTTCGTATCAAGTAGGCAGCTGATGATGAAGTGTTGTCAGCTAAGGCTTATGTAGCCATTTCTGAAGACCCAATAATTACCAACAGTCAAACCAACAAGCATATTGGGGGAGGATAGAACAACATTACAATGCTGGGAACCCTCAAATTCCAAGAAATGCTCACAACCTTAGAAGTCATTGGCATATGATCAAAGGAAAGGTTGCTCACTTTAATGCATCTTACGTTCGTATCAAATCACAATACAAAAGTGTAACACCCGGACCCCCAAAGAGTCCGTTTAAGTTAAATAAACATGCGGAATTTGGACCCAGAAAATTTCATTAACATTTAACTCCCAAAATATGTGTTTCGTGTCAACCGACACTCAAAATGAAGTTTAACAATCCATTTACATAACACGTGATAAGGAGTTTCAAAATAATGTTAACGCGTTAATTCTACAAAAGAAACGCGTATGCAAGTCCCGTTCGATCCTTGTATGCCCTATCGATCACTTTAGCCTTCCGGTCCCGTAACACCTGAAAACACACGTTTAGACATCCATTAGTTCATAGGAACTAAGTAAGTACATTCTAACATTCCTTTTTAGGGTCTTTACGGGGGTTTAAACGGACTCGGAACGCGTTTAAAACGATAATCGACAAAATCTGGGAAAACGAGAAGACCACAAAAGAAGCTCAGAGGCAAAATTATGCATGGGACGTAACTTACGTCCTAAAGGACGTAGCTTACGTCCTTAACCTTTCTCCCCTGATTTGTGGACGTAAGGCAGTAGCTCAGGACGTACCAAAGTGAAGAGGACGTAGCTTACGTCCTTATGGACGTAACTTACGTCCTATCCTGGGTTGATCAAAACTTTCAGCAAAATCATTATTTTTGACCCGTTAAGGGTCGTTTCGCGTTCCCGAGCCACCCCTTTCGATCCCGATTGTTCCAAACACCTGGAAATAACATATTTTATCATATACGTGATTCCCACGGAGTTTCAACGAGTCTAACCCAACTCTTGGCAATATACCAAAATTTTCTATTTTTTTGGTATTTAATTCCTTATTTAACCCGTTTATGGTTCGTTTGTTCTTTAGAGCTCCCGACCGTCCCGACAACCATGGAACCGGTCTATTATAACATATTACATATGTTTGGTGAGTTCTTAGACCCAAACCATCCCATTTGCTTATCATAACGCAATTTTCCTTTTTATACCGAATTTGCCCCTTATAGGGTCAAATCCCATTTTAAATGAGCGGTTTGCCATTCTTTCGCGAACGACCGCTTCCCTTGGCGTTACCCAACGTCCACACACGTTGCAAATCGTAGGGATAACCCCTTACCCTAGTGTTCACACACGATGTGAATCACTTTAATCCGGGTTATCCTTCTTCCCATTTCCATGGGACGGTCACGCACGTCATGACTCGTTCTGTTCCACAACCATGTGGTATAACACTAAAGTGTTATTTCCTTTATGTTCACGCACGTCGTGAATCATTGTCATAGAAGCTCACATACGGTGCAAGTCAACTATTTATCTTTTTAAACGTGGTTTTCATTTTGTTTGAGCTTATGAGCACATGGTCACACACATTGTGACTCATGCCTTTACCTTGTTATGCTCAATTTAAAGAATGTCTTACCTTGAGTCCGGAAGGTTTAAGTGGTCAATCAAACGTGTTCCTTGCCGGTTCCCTTGGATCCGCTTGCCACACCACTTCCTATTACCATTTTAAGGACCCATTTAACACATAACATTCATTTAATCACACATATGGTCTATTTGACCATTTATCACATTTAACCTACAATCTAGGCTTTCACATTGCACATTTCTTGCAATTAAGTAGTTCATTCATGTTTTTCATCTAATTTGAGCATTTAATCAAACACCTTATGTGCATAAACTTAACATATTGGTTATTTACTAGCTTTTAAACATCATCAAGCTAATTTTACACCTAATCTCATAACACACATGTTATTCATCAATTTCAACCAAATGTTATGCACATAATCACATTTCTACAAGAATGAACATGGATTCTACAACTAGCAACTAGTTTATATGAAGAATCCTTAGTTTAACCTTCTAGTAACTAAACCCATTTCCATGGTTCATGTAAATCTTCAATTAAGGAGCAATTACACATCTAGTTACCATAATACACACATACACATGATCATCTAGTACTATAACACTAGGGTTTCATGTTTAAACCACCAATTTCTACACCCACCATGTGGGTGACGATTTTTACCACCTCAAGAACATCAAATAACACTTACTTGTAGCTCTTGATAAGATGAAGAATGATTTCTAGGGTTCAATTTCGGATCTTGCACTTGAATCACCAACAATTTGAGCAATGAGATGACCAAAATTCTTCTTCTCCTCTTCTCTTGTGTGTATACGTGAATGAGCAGACAATGCTCACCAAATGTATGGCAAGCCATACATATTCATGTTTAGGTTTCATCAATTGGCAAGATCCACCTCTCTAGTACCATTTTTCATTTTTCCACCACTATTAACTAACTAGCAAATTTTCTAGTTAGTCTTAAATATTTAACCTTTAACATATTTTACAATATAGGTTTTAACACATGATACATTAATTGTATTTTAATTACATAATACGAAATTCGGGTCGTTACAAAAGTGGTTGGTTAGAAGACCAATATATAACTCAAGCAAAATATGATTACACGAATACTAATAATGCTGCCTTCACATATGAACATGTGTGGAGGATAGTTAAAGACATTCCAAAGTACTCTGGGCCTATAAAAGTGTATGGCCATCAAGCTTCCAAAGAACAAAGACAAGCAGCATAGGGGGGTATGCCTCTTCTGCTTCAGATGCCAACTTTCGCAATACTCCCGAATCAACTCAAGAGTGGGAGGTATCACTTGATGATGATAATAGTGATGATGATGTTCTTGCAATGCAACAAGAAGATCAAGAGAAAGAACATCTAGAAGAAGAGTCTCGAGAGGAGCCTCCAGCACGTCCAATGGGGAGAGACAAGGCAAAGAAGTTGGCCAAAATAAAGGGTAAAGACATGACTTTTCTTCTTCACTTGCTTAAGAAGCAAAGAGACTAAGTCTCGTTGAAGACTTGGCGAGACGACAAAGGCAAAGAAGAAAGCTATCCACATTTTGATAAAAAAATTGATAAATTCTTTGAGTTGGAAGAGAAGAAGATCCTTTTCATCGACACAAGTCATATGGATCCATTCTAGCGTGCCGAACATGAAGAATTGTGTAACGAGATAAGAGAGAAATATGGAACTTCTCGTCGTAAGTAACAATTTTAGTTTAATTTGTTGTTTTAATTTATGTTGTGGTTTTAGTTAATGTTGTATTAGCTTAATTCTCTATTTTAATGTAATTTTAGTTAATTAATGAATTTTTTTTCCTAACGGCTAGTTTTTGTCTTTTTTCTAACGGCTAGTTTTTTGTCTTTTTTCTAGCGGCTAGTTTTTTTGTCTTTTTTCTAACGGCTAGTTTTTTGTCTTTTTCTAACGGCTACTTTTTTGTCTTTTTCTAACGGCTAGTTTTTTCTTGTTTGTATAAATACCACAATGTACATCACAATCACTACAACACTTAACTCATTTTACACAAGAATACATTTAAAAATGAGCACCGATGATGATAGAATACCCATGAATATTCCTCAAATGCTCAACAAGAATTTCAAAATCTTATTTCCGATGATATCGAAGAGCTTGCTAATCGATTGTTTGAGCTTGACCAAGAAGAAGAGGGAAGTTCTTCCCGACAACGTAAGAAGCACAAAGAGATAGATAGAGGTCGCAAGGATGGAGACGCACGATGGGAATGATTACTTTGCTCCAGAGCCGGTGTACGATGAGAGTTTTTTCAGACGGCGGTTCAGGATGCGCATTGGTCTTTTAATCGCATCGTAACAGATTTATCTGAACCAGGTAAATCAGAACACTGGAAATATTTTACACAAAGATATGATGCTGTAGGTAGAAAGGGTCTGTCACCAAGACAAAAATGCACAAGTGCCATTCGTCAATTGGCATATGGCACAACAGCTGACCAATGTGATGAATACTTACGTATTGGTGAAAGTACTGCTATGGAATGTCTACAAAAGTTTTGCAGGTCTATCGTGGAAATTTATTCATCTGTGTATTTAAGAAGACTAACCCAATATGACGTTGACCGGTTAGTAGCTGAACATGAAGCCCATCATGGGTTTCCTGGAATGCTTGGAAGCATTGATTGAATGCACTGGAGTTGGAGAAACTGTCCAACTGCATGGAAAGGTCAATATACTCGTGGTGATCATGGGCATCCCACCATTATGCTAGAAGCGGTTGCATCACATGACATTTGGATTTGGCATGCATTCTTTGGAGTAGCTGGATCAAACAACGATATCAATGTGCTTAATCAATCCCTAGTTTTTAATCAAATCTTAGAGGGGAATGCACCACAATGTATTTTACAGTGAATGGGCATAACTACACCACAGGGTATTATCTGCAGATGGTATTTATCTAGAATGGGCAACACTTGTAAAGAGTTTTACATATCCACCGGAGAATAATCTGAAAATGAAGTGGTACAAAAGGCGTCAAGAGTCTGCAAGAAAGGATGTAGAAAGAGCCTTCGGTGTTCTTCAAGCTAGTGGGCAATGATAAGATCCCCAGCAAGATCCTCGAACTTACCTGTATTAGGTGATATAATGCATGCATGTATTATATTACATAATATGATTGTAGAAGATGAAGGAGGTTCCATAACTAATTGGTCGCGTGAAGAGCAAGAACCAGAGCCAGAAAGTTACAATAACGGGGCACCACCATCATTTCAAACACCCTATAGAGATTTAGAAGCTTACGTAACCAGGACGCACACCATGCATTGCGGAACGATCTAATAGAACATCTTGGGCGAATAGGGGGATTAGAGAGTAGTTTTATTATTGTTTCTATCTATTAATTTTGTATCGTCGTTTTTATTTATTGTTAACGTGTTGTTTTTATTTTATTTAATTAAATATATTTACAATAATTTAAATATCTTTATTTAAAGTAAATTAATAAAGAAAATATGAGGTGGAAAAATAAAGGTATTTGTGGAAGGATAGTGTTGGGAGTAAAAAGTGTTTGTGGGAAGAATGTGTGAAAATGAGTGGAAAGCTGATGTGGCATGCTGATTAGGACTGTTTGTGGGAAGGATGGCCTGTAGCGTTGGGAACAGTCTAAGTGCTATAAAAAATATCACCATCTCACTTTTCAATTTCTATCTCACTCCTCTTTCTTCTTTCTCCACAGCACCACACACCACCGCCACCGCACACACACCGCCACCGCATACCACATGCCATTGCACACCACACGCCACTGCCACCACACAACACCGCCACCTCACACCACCGCACCACACATCATCCATGAAAACATTGTCTCCATCAGCAAAATGAAATGCTATTACACCTAATTCACCTTTGAATTTCTTCTCGCTTTGTTCGTCTCTTCTAATAATAACCTCTCGAAACCCTAATTGGTGCTAACCACACCTCCGCCTGATTCTGCTCCTGTTAATCCCACAAACATCAAATCCAACAATTGAATCATGGATCCGTCCACCGGTAAACGCAGCTTCTTCAGTAACTTTCTCGTATGATTTCTCTTGTCCTGTCTTCTCGTTGTTGGCGTTAGGTTTTGCTTATGTTGTCACTATTCGTGGTGAATCGTGTGATGATGGTGATGATTTATGTTTCTTCTCTTCGAATATTTTGATCGACGATGACAAACTCATCATGGCGGTCGGCGATTTGTCGTCGGCAACATTACACCTGTCGTCGTAGCGTTGCCGAAGTGTCAGAAACCGGGTGATGCATTACATCACCGTTTTTCAAAACCAATCATTGATGGAATTCTGTCGACGAAATCGAAGGCGCTTTGCGTTGAAAACGCCGATTGGTGATGATGTTACGCTTTGAAAGAGATTGCAGTTGATGATGTCGTTGGGATTTACAAGAGGGTGGCGAAGCCGTTGGTAGTTAAGGGGTTAGGGTCTCATAAGTCGTTTGAGGATAACACGTTTGATTTTATATTCTCCAGCGCCGGTGGGTTGGATAGGTGTGTGCGGTGGTGTGAGGTGCAGTGGTGTGAGGTGCGGTGGTGTGTGTTGGAAGTGGTGTCCGGTGTGTGGTGGTAGTGTTTTTAGTGGCGGTGATGTGTGGTGGCGGTGGTGTGTGGTGGCGGTGGTGTGTGGTAGCGGTGGTGTGTGGTGGCGGTGGTGTGGTGGTGGTGGTGTGTGGTGGCTGTGGTATGTGGTGTATGGTGCGGTGGGTGTGGTGGTTGTAGTATGTGGTGTATGGTGGCGGTGGTGTGTGGTGGCTATGGTATGTGGTGTGTTTAGCTGTGGTATGTGGTGTGTGGTGGCTGTGTGTGGTGGCGGTGGTGTGTGGTAGCTGTGGTATGTGGTGTGTGGTGGCGGTGGTGTGTGGTGGCGGTGGTGTTTGGTGGCGTTGGTGTGTGGTGGCGGTGGTGTCTGGTGCTGTGAGAAGAAAAATAGGGAGTGAGATAAAAATTGAAAAGTATTGGTTTTTCTAAAAAATCTAACAGAAATTGTAACACCGTTAGTCAAAAGAACGAAAATAGAAACGATTTACAAAACTCAGGGCTAATAACGAAGACAAATAAATGTTGGTACTCAAGTGGAGACTATTGCAAAACTCAAGGACGAAAGCCAAGATTAACTCTATTCATTAAATAGTCTGGATGTGCGGAGTGCATAGTTTTTGAGTTTACTATGATTTCCAGTATTAGACATACTAATAGTATATATGTATATGATTTGGATTTTAGGTATAAATGCTTGATTTATATTTACTTATGCTTCATTGATTAAACATTGATTAATGATAGCCATGTTGAATTAGATTGTTGCATGCTAACTATTGTTATTATGTTCACTAGAAAAGAATTTCCAGAGTGTTAGACTATAAGCAAATTGCTACTATTCCAATTGATAAAAGTCACATGGTATGTTTCTTTCTTTTTTTAAAACAGTTTGCATGGTATATCCGTCTATTTTCTTCTTTTTAACATGGTATGTCTGTTTTGCGTAAGTTAACATAATCCCCTACCCAACTAATTTTATGATTCAAACTGAGATTCAAAAAAGATTTATTATTGTAAAGAACTATTTTAAAAGAAATGTCTACTATCTGAAAATTAATGAATTATTGTATAAAAGGTACAAGTTTCCTAGCAAACTTCACAATTTAAAAGACTTGCAAACTTAAAAGTTAAAGGTAAGCAACCATTTTTATGCTAAGTTACAAGTTAAATGTGAGTTCTATTTCATTTTTGCTCATAATTTGGTCTTCATTTTTGCTCATAATTTGGTCTTCATTTTAGCTAGGTTTTCTTAATTTTTAATGACAATTATTTAGTTTTTAAATTTAGTGTGTTATAATGAATGTATGTAACATCGTAATATTATTTTTTTACACCTGCTTCGCTACAAGATCATGGGGTTCGAATCTCATACATTTATGTATTAGAACGTAGGTAAGTCAAACTAAATGAAGTTATATACTTTGCTTCTTTGAGGGTGGTCCACGCGAGTTTATTAAGGGGGGAAGAGTCAAAGAGAAGCTGCAAGAGATCAATGTTACAACAAGAGATCGCGTGGAAGGGGTAATGTCATCCGTGAAGGGTAGAGTGACGGTGTTGGTTTAACTTAATTACATCAAACAGAAGCTGCAAGAGATCAATGTTACCAACATTAAAACAAGTTAGTTTTATGTGTTAAAAATGTGGTACTTCAATTGTATTTTGTATGTATAATATACGTATCCAACCTTTAGGGTGACGCTTGTGTATTTCACATTTATTAGATGTAACCTACCTAAAAGATCAAGAATTCACTTATATATTATAATCTTTTATAAACAATCAATTGTACGTCTGGGGTAATTGAAGAGGCAATAACATCTATCAAGTTAGGTTCCGGTTACGAAATAAAAATTTTTAACGGTAAACGTGCGACTCTATTTCGAAGGATAAGTGTTATTTTAATCCTGTTTAAATAACACGTATCTTTTGAAATAGTATCTTACATCATTCAAGTTATATTTGAGGTATTTTGGTTGCGAAAGATGTTCTTCAATCATTGGATTTGGTCATAGTCCTTGAAACAGAAATCTAGATGAGAATTTAATGGATCACCGACTACATTAAATGATTGGACGTTGAGTTTCCATTAATAATTTCTCATTCTTTTTCTTAGGCTTGAAATCACCTTCCTGAACAGTGTACTATTGCTACTACATAGGTTACAAGTTACTAAAGCACGGACACAGAAGTGTCACTAGTTGGTTTTGACTTTCCAACATACATAGGCCATTGATGGAAGAATTCTTGTCATGGCACTTAGAAATTGAGGGGTCCTTATTCATACACCTTGTAAATTTAACATCACTCGTTTCGAAAAAATAAACTCTAGTTTACACACTCATACACCATTAATTAGATATTTAATCCACTTTTTTATAACAACGTAATATGTAAGTTACGTAAATGTAAACCACAATATACCTTGTTGTAAACTTTAGTTTACAACTCGAATGGTATATGTACCCATGAATTGTAAGTTTAAATATGTCGTGCCAATATGCTAGTTTAATAACAATTGTAGAGTAAAATGTTATTTTCGTTATTGACGTTTTGTTTAATTTACCATTTCAATCTAAAAACTTTTTTTTCGGCATTTTAGTCACTATAGTTTACCAAATGTTGACATTTTTATCCATTTCAATAATTCCGTTAAGATCTCAGTTAAATATAAAGATATTTTAGTCTTTTTTAACACCTTAATTATCCAATTTAAACAAATCAATCATTAATATTTAATTAAAAATAAAAAACATAAAGTGACTGATACCGGGCGCTTCAAGCTTTGATTAACTCTAACTCATGTTGCTCGATTGAGGTCTGTTGTGAGATTTCAATCAATCTTCACATTTTGTTCTAACGTGTACTTTATTCGATTGAGGGTTGCTGTAGGATTGATGTCTGCTGTTGTCACGCTTTGTTTAATTAAGGTATGTTGTTGTCACATTCATATTGTCACGTATATTTGAACGTGATAACAACGGACATCAATCAAACAAAATGTGACAACAGTAGATCTCAATCAAACAACGGTGCACGTTCAAGCAAAACGAGAAGATCAATTGAAATCCCACAGCAGACCTTAATTGAACAACATGAGTTAGAGTTAATCGAAACTTTTAAATCGAAGCGTCCGGCTCACTAGTCGCTTCATATGTTTTTTAGTTTTGATTAAATATTAATTGATTAATTTGTTATAATTGGATAACTAGGGTATTGAATAGACTAAAATACACTTATATTCAAAGGAGATCTTAACGGAGTTAGTGGAGTGGATGAAAATGACAATATTTGATAAACTATAGTGACTGAAATGACAAAAAAAGTTTTTAAATTGAAATGATGAATTCAACAAAACGTTCGGGACAAAAATGACATTTTACTCTAAATTGTAATATTTATTAGTAAAAGAGTTAATATTTATCCACTTGAATATTTTCATACATCTAGAGATAGAATGAAAATCTATGAATGGTTTAATTTAGGTCTTAGGAAAGATTTATTCGAATCCAATAATCGACATCTAAGGAGAAGGCAACTGAAAATGCGGCGTCATCAGGAAGAACTGGTAATCTAAAAAAATAAAAAACAAACACGTGACTTTTTTCGAACACATAGGAAGGTAGATGTTGATAGATGTGGCAAAACCAAGTCTAACAATTGTCAATGTTGAATTGGAAGAGGCACAAAAAAACACACACTCTCTTGATTAACAATTCACTCACAATATTTGTAACAAAAAAAACAATGAACAATGGTTTGCTCCAAGTTTTCTGAATACTTCATTAATGGAATTGCAAAGTACATTAAATACTAGAGACTATTACTACTCATGTTCCCTACCACTACTTCAAAAGAAACGGTCAAATATGAAGCAAACGGAAATAGTTGAAAGACTATTTCTTATTCAACATGTGCTAAAAATGAAAACAAAATAAAACTTTCAGCTCATCCTTCATGCACATAACTACGTGGATTAAATATTTAAATTCAACACTCCCTCTAAATATTATAATCCACCATTCCCATTCCTTTGCTATGCTTCTTCAACAATGCACAAAAGACTCTTTGTTAATGCATGTGCAATTTGCTCACTAGATTCAACATACTTCAAATCAATTACACTTTAGAACCTTCTCTCTGATGAAATGATAGCCGGTTTCAATATGTTTCGTCCTAGCATGAAAAACTGGGTTTGAAGCTAAATTAATTGCTGAAATGTTGTCACACCATATACGAATCGAGTAATCGACTTTCTGATTCAAATTCCTTAATAATTCAATCAACCAAATACACTCTGAGCTGCCATAGTGGCAGCCCGCTTCAGTCGTAGACAAGGACACGGTCGATTGAAGTTACTGCACCATGAAACAGAACTTGATCCGAATAAGAAAACATACCAATAGTCGATCTCCTCCCATCTAGATCACCACCGTAGTCCGCATCGCAAAACCCAGACAACTTCGGTTTGAGCTCCCTCTCAATTCGGATTCCTTTACCCATAGTAGCTTTAATATACTTGAAAACACCTTTTGCAGCAGTCATGTGAGGTTTCCTTGGATCCTGCATGTACCGACTAAGAACCCCGACAACAAAGGCTAAGTCGGGTCTAGTCAAAGTGAGATAGATAAGGCTACCTACCGTCTTTCGGTATTCTGTTGGATCATCCAATTTATTTCCTTCCATGGCATATATCTTCGCATTTCTATCCATTGGAGCTACTGCTGGTTTACATGCAGCATAACCAAATTTATGTAATAATTTGGTTGTGTATTTGTTTTGATGCAGCTCCATTGCATCTTTCTCATACTTACCTCCAGACTAAGAAAGTGTTTAAGCACCCCAAGATTCTTCATCTTAAAACAAGTCGACAAGTTAACTTTCAACAGTTCAATCCCTTCATCTACATCCCCTGAAATAATGAGGTCATCTACGTACACAAGTATAAATACCACTTTTCACCAAACTTCTTAACAAACAAACTTGAATCAGCTGAAGTAAGATGGTACTCATTCTGTACTAAGAATTCAGCAATCTTACCAACCAGGTCTTGGTGATTACTTCAAACCGTAGATGGCTTTTCTCAATTTACACACATATTCTGGATGCTCCTTATCTTCGAATCCCATCGGTTGCGTCATATAATAACGTGATTGAGCTTGCCATATAGAAAGGCATTATGAACATCCATCTGCCATAATTTCTAGCCCTTAGATGCTGCTAGGACCAGAATTACACGGATGGTTGTAAGTTTTGCAACCGGACTAAAAGTTTCTTCATAGTCTAACCCTTGTTGTTGAGGGAATCCTCGAGCCACTAAACGAGCTTTGAACGTGTCAATCTTTCCATCTGTCTTCTCTTTTACTTTATAAACCTATTTACAAATACCGGTTTAGTATCCGGAGGTTTTTGGAACTAACTCCCAGGTTTGGTTTGCCATAAGAGCATCCATTTAGCCTTCATTGCATCAACCCATTCTTCTTTTGTACTAGCCTGTTGGTATGACTCAGGTTCACAAAGGGCATCATCAAACCATTGCCACTTGAGCATACATGAGTGCATTCTTAGCAGTAGGTTTCTTTGTTCTCAGTGACCGCCTTAAAACTGGTTATTACTTGGACTAGAGGCTGCATTTTGTCGGTCAAAATGACCTAATTCAGCTTGCTCTTCTTATGAAACGCTTCATCTATTTCTTCCTCTGTAAATTGCAAGTTGCTAGATTTGCGCTGACTTTTTTCGGTCAACTCTTTTGAGTCTTCATTCAATTGTTGTTCAGCCCCCCACCATGATGATCTTTCATCAAATAAAACATTTCTTGAAATATGTACTTTCCCGATGTTTGGATCACAACATCGCCATCCTTTTCTTTCAGGGTCATAACCTGTAAACACACATCGTATTGCCTTCTTCTCCAACTTGTGGCGAAGATGGTTAGGCACAAATACATAACATATGCAACCAAAAACTCGAAAGTAGTGTACATTAGGCTTAGTTTGAATAACCTCTCGAATGGTGAAGCATAATGTAGACTTTGAGTGGAGTTTGGTTGATTACATACCCGGCTATTTGCATTGCCTCTGCCCAAAAAAGTTTCGGCATATTCTTCTCATGAAGCGGACTTCTTATTACTTCTGCTAGATGCTTGTTTTTTCGTTCACACACCATTCTGTTCAGGTGTGTTTGAACAAGTAAGTTGTCTTTTATTCGATTATGTTTCAAGTATTGATCAAAAGTAGAAGACATATACTCGCCCCCATTATCAGACCTTAGGCACTTGATCTTGCAGCCAGTTTCTCTTTCAGCATCAGCAACAAAATCCTTAAATTTTTCCAATACTTCAGCCTTCTCCTTCAGGAAATAGACCCAGGTATACCGAGAATAATCGTCAATGAATGTGACTACATATTGTAGCCCTTTCATTGACTTATGTTTGGCAGGCCCCCATACATGCGCACATAATACCGGTTAACATTAAAAAATACCTGATGGCACACAACTACTCAGATTGGCATCCCATCCCTTTCCGTCCCATTCTCAGTTAAGTTAAGGTTTATTTTGAAATTTTACCCATTTGACTTAAACTTTGGCTCTGATACCAACTTGTAAGGCCTCGTTCTCGGGCACCTCACAGTTGGTCATTCATCGCACAAAACATACCTTTTTATTTATCTTATAAGAACATTGCAGCGGAAACAATCAAAATGACATCTCATTTCATCATAAAAGCTTTTGCAAAATAATACATCGTTAATCAATTACAAAATATATATTGTTGGATTACATCACAAAAGCATTATATAAATGGATGTCATCCAAAAGAGCTGAGTAGCCGCCTCGTTCCGTACTCAGCAACCTCACCTGCCAACTGGAAACACATAAAAAAAGTCAGCGTTGCTGAGTGAGTTCTAGTTTATAATAAAACATACATTTCTTTCGTTTAAAACCGTTTCTTTACTTTCATGCGATCATGCATCATACGTACACATAGATAATCTCATATTATCTTCATCATTCATTTATTATCTTTCACTTCTACCTAGATCCTGTCAAGCTTTACCCTCTTCATGGCGCGCAACCATGATTACTGAGGTCGAGTGACAAGGATCCCGTTTCGTTCTTTATTACGTTATATCGTTAACGTTCAATTCATACATTCTTTCATTCGTACGTTTATTACTTTTGATGACATGTACAATACCCGAACATTATGCACGAAGCTGGTACTGGGTCTGAGGTCTTTCATAGACCTCGAACATTGTGCACGAAGCTGACTCTAGTACCTAGGGTAAGTACATTCACCACTTATCTTTTTCTCTTTCATTACGGATCAATGCCATGTGCTATACCCCGAACATTGTTCACGAAGCTGGTTACTGGGCCTGAGCTCTTTCACAGACCTCGAACATTGTGCACGAAGCTGACTCCAGTACCTAGGGCAAGCGGCAAGGATCCCATACATATGGTCATTCACAAGGATTGGTCCCTAGTGTGCATCCTTCTGGGGTAGCTAACCCGCACACAGTTGAGCTAACACCCTTATTGGGTGTGAACCTCCATACATTTGCTTGCAAGCCTTTCTTACTTTCATTCGTTCATTCATTAATGCATGCATTCGTTCATCACGTTCCTCTTTCATTATTTTTCACTTTACGTTACGTAATACTTTCGTTTCATTCATTAACATAATACGTAAAGCCACGGGAAGATATACATACATCATAATAAGGAACGTCAACATACACAGTAGCATCATCATGCAGGGCAACATCATACATACATACATATATCATGCAAATCATGCAATCATCATCATCATGCCCAACATAACCACTAAGGCCTCAACAGTCATCTTACATGAGCTTACGGGAACTTCCACGTCAAAACTTACATCTGCACTTTCCTCCGAAAGTCAGAAATTAACTATGCTTTCCCTCGGGTACACCAGCCCTACTTGGGCGTATAGGCACCCTTCAGTCGCACTGCCTTCATGCGACTGAACATCATGCGAATGGACCAATACGGATGAACACCAATGCGGATGCACACCCAATCGTGCGAATGGACCTCAAGCGGATGAACACTATACGATTGAGCACCTATGCGAATGGAACTTCAGTCGCATGACTCCCCATGCGACTGGCGCTCCAGTCGTGCGAATGAACCTCAGTCGTGCGACTGGCCTTCAATCGCACTCTATTTGGCCGTATGGCCTCCAATCGGTCGCCTAGCCCTAACTGATGCAGAATGAAGTTCATCCCAAACCCAATCTGCCATTTTCGACTTCCAAGCTCATCCAAACCCATTCTAAGCCCAAATCAATCATCCTAAACCTTAGGAATGCATACTACAACACCATTCAAGCACACACAAGCTCGAAAACATACTCCAAACGCATCACACGCAAACACACCCAAAGGGTCAAACACACACACATACAAAAACGTGTTTACTATATGTTCCAGCCCCAAATCTGTTGAAAACGAGTAAAATAGGGGTCCTAGAACTCACACCAACTACAAGAAGAAGAAGATCTTTGTCTAGACCCGCTACACGACGATTTTGCGCGCTCGAATCCACTCGAATCAAGCTTTCTTCTCTCTTTTCTTCCTTTTCTCTCTTCTTTCTCTCTTTGGCTGAAGTGTGAGTGTGGGGAGAGGTAAGGGCTGCCCTCTCCCTTCAAATACCCCACTTATTTCTTTTTCTTCTTTCGTCGGCTTCAAAGAAAATATCTGGGTGTTACAAGTCCACCCCCTTATATAGGTTTCGTCCCCAAAACTGTTATTCCTCGAACAAACGTGGGTAATGCTGTCTCATTTCTTCTTCGGTCTCCCATGTTGACTCGGATCCCTTCCTGTGCTTCTACTGTACCCGCACAAGAGGAACCACTTTATTTCTCATCCTCTTCTCTTTTCGATCGATGATTGCCACTGGTGGCTCCACATAATTGAGCGTTCGTCTACTTCGATATCCTCAAGTGGAACAATCATATCTTCATCTGCCAAACACTTCCTTAGATGAGATATGTGAAATGTCGGATGAATTCCACTTAACTCATCTAGTAACTCCAATCTATAGGCCACCTCTCCTACGCAAGCAATGATTCGGAAAGGGCCTATGTACCTCGGGCTCACTTGCCCGTTTTCGAAACGAATGATATCTTTCCAAGGTGAGACCTTCAACATAACCTGGCCACCCACCTGGAACTCAATCAACTTGCCTCGGACTTCTGTCTATCTTTGGTTGCCTTCATAAAGGCTTTGATCCTTTTAAGCTTTTCAGTCGTAGCCTCGATCACCTCGACGCTCCCTAACTCTTTTATGACCAATATCACCCCAACCAACGGGTGTTCTGCATCTCCTACCGTATAGCATCTCATAAGGTGGCATACCAATGCTGGCATGATAGCTGTTGTTGTATGAGAATTCAGCTAACGGTAAGTGGTCATCCCAACTTCCCCCAAAATCAATCACACATGCCCGAAGCATGTCCTCTAATGTCTGAATAGTCCTTTCTAACTGACCATTAGTCTGAGGATGATAAGCCGCGCTAATATGTAACCTCATCCCCATGGCGTCGTGGAATTTCTTCCAGAATTTGGATGTAAACCGGGTGTCACGATCAGACACAATAGACACCGGCACACCATGACGAGCTACATTTCCTTGATGAACAGATCAGCCAACCTCTCAGATGAATATGTCTCGTGGATCAGTAGGAAGTGAGCACTCTTCATCAAGCGGTCAACAATCACCCATATAGCATCATACCCTTTCGGAGTACGCGGCAGCTTCGTAATGAAATCCATGGTGATGTGCTCCATTCCATTCCGATATATCCAAAGGTTGGATCTTCCCATACGGCTTTTGATGCTCGGCCTTCACTTGCAAGCAAGTAAGACACTTACTCACATACTCCACCACGTCACGCTTCATACCCGGCCACCAATAATCTTTCTTTATGTCTTGGTACATCTTTGTAGCACAGGATGAATAGAGTATCGAGTCTTATGAGCTTCGTACATAATCTTTACGCGTAGATCCCAAGACGAAGAATCCACATCCGCCCGAATCGGGTTTTAACACCAAATGTGTTTTCACCTAATTCCGCAACCAGACCTCTCATCCTTTCAGAGTTAAGATGATCTTCTTTCAGTGCCTCATCTTGGAACTCCTTGACTTGCTTCGTCACATCAGAGGTCATAATCAACTGGTACGCCTTTACCCGAATCGACTCGGGTCTTTCCTTTCGGCTAAGAGCATCCGCCACCACGTTGGCTTTGCCCGGATGATAATGGATCTCACAATCATAATCCTTTATGAGCTCCAACCATCTTCCCTGCCTCATGTTCAAGTCCTTCTGCTCGAAGAAGTACTTCAAGCTCTTGTGGTCAGTGAATATGGTGCACTTCGTCCCATACAGGTAGTGCCTCCAAATCTTTATCGCAAAGACCACCGCTGCTAGCTCTAAGTCATGAGTAGGATAGTTAACCTCATGAACCTTCAACTGTCAGGATGCATAGGCTATAACATTTCTCTCTGCATAA
Organism: Flaveria linearis; assembly: GCA_024085815.1. Taxonomy (NCBI): domain Eukaryota; kingdom Viridiplantae; phylum Streptophyta; class Magnoliopsida; order Asterales; family Asteraceae; genus Flaveria; species Flaveria linearis. The sequence continues at coordinate 43,272,083 of CM044002.1, read as the reverse complement.
ACACACACACCCTAATCCCGAGTAGGAAGCATCAGAATAAACCATCAGATCTTCACTTCCATCGGGTAATGATAAAACAGGAGCTTGAGTCAATCTCGTCTTCAATTCTTCGAACGCCTTCTCTTAAGCGTGACCCCATACAAATTTCACATCCTTACGGGTCAACTTGGTTAGTGGAGAAGCAATCTTAGAGAAGTCTTGAATGAATCTTCTGTAATAGCCCGCCAAACCCAAGAAACTGCGAATCTCGGATGGCGTCTTGGAGACTTCCATTGCATCACCGCCTCCACCTTTGCCGGATCCACCATGATCCCTTCCGGATTCACCACGTGACCCAAGAATGAACTTCGCACAACCAAAACGCACATTTAGAGAACTTGGCATACAACCACTCCTTCTCAACGTCTCCAACACTTCTCGAATGTGACCGACATGCTCTATCTCGCTCTTTGAATAAATCAGGATATCATCAATAAACATAATCACTGATTTATTCAACGTCGACCGACATACTCGGTTCATCAGATTCATAAAAGCAGCTGGCGTTTTGGTCAGACTAAAAGACATGAAAAGAAACTCGTAGTGATCGTAACGCGTGAAAAAAGCTGTTTTAGGAATATCCTGCTCTTTCACCTTTAACTGATGGTAGCCAGATCGAAGGTCGATCCTCGAAAACCAACTGGCACCTTGAAGCTGGTCAAACAAATCATTGATCCTCGGTAACGGGTACCGATTCTTCACCGTCAACTTGTTCAGCTCACGGTAGTCTATACACATCCTCATACTACCATCTTTCTTCTTTACAAATAAGACTGGAGCACCCCAAGGAGAGATACTCGGTCTAATGAACCCCTTATCAAGCAGCTCTTGCAATTGCTCCATCAACTCTTTCATCTCTGTCGGAGCTAACCGATACGACGCCTTGGCAACGGGTTGGGCACCCGGTATCAGATCAATCTGAAACTCGATCTCTCGGTCAGGTGGCACTCCTGATAAGTCTTCTGGGAACACGTCTGGAAAGTCACACACAACCGAAACATCGGATAGTTGTGGTGTTGGCGTTTCCACATCCATTACATAACACAAATAGGCGCTACATCCATGCCTCATACACTTTCCCGCCACCGCCATTGAGATTACTTTCAGGATTTTTTTTTCGTCGTGACCCGATCCCCATAAACAGTTACCGAACTCCCTTCAGGTGCTATCAAACAAATCATCTTCTTGCGACACACTATATTCGCCTCGAAGTCCGCCAACCAATCCATGCCAAGAACCAAATCGAAACTGCCTAGGATCATCACAAACGGTCTAACAGGAAACTTATGACCTTCTAATTCCACATCACAGTTCTCTATCACCTCATAAATCCTGGTAGACTTACCTATAGCAGTTTCTACATCAAAGGGCGCGTCCACACGTCTACTACTAACAGCCAGTTTAGCACAGAAAGCAGCAGAAACAAAACTTTTACTGGCACCCAAATCAAATAACACAGAAGCTAAAGTTTGGTTCACCAGAAATGTACCGAATATAACATCAGGGTCCGTCCTAGCATCCTCTTGTGTCATAGTAAATGCCCTGGCGCTCGCCCTCGGTCCTTCACCTCCCGTCTTCTTCACTCCGGAACCCTCAGCCCTTGGCTTCTTGCAGTCTCTGCTCATGTGGCCCTCCCCGCCACAGTTAAAACATTTCCCCGCTTTGCACTCCTGTGCCATATGACCTGGCTTCGCACATTTGAAGCACACATTCAGTCCCCACCTACACTCGCCACTGTGCTCCTTCCCATATTTGCCACACTTTTTCGATCCCGTACCCGGTGTGGCTACACGGCGATCATCCACCCGTGCCTTCTTGTTACCCGTCGAGGCATCACCCCGACCAAACCTCTTCCCACTCCAGTTCCGATCACCACCACCCTTCCTACTATCTTTAGCCATCACCACTACAGCCCTCTCATCATACAGTCTCCCCGCCAAATCCACCGCCGACCTAAACGTGCTCGGTCGGGCAGCTATCATATGCCTGCGAATAGCCGCAGGCAAACCCTGAATGTACCTCTTAATCTTCCATGACAGAGGCGTCACTGATATGGCACCAGACGTACCATCTCATTGAATTTGGTGGTGTAATGTTAGTGTGTCATCGTTCCCGCCTCCAGCTACAGGAATTCTCTTTCTACTTTATCCAACTTCTTCAGTTCAGACCATCTCATCCTCCCGATTGCCCTGCTACCCTCGGCTTGGACTATATTGTCCCACCAGCACAGAGCCGAGTCCACGAAAGAATGGGCAGCAAACTTCACCTTTTGGTCCTCCCGACACTTGCTGATATTCAAAACAGTTTCCATTTCCCTCATCCATCGGTGAGCAGCAGCAGCAGTGCCGTTTCCATCAAAAGTAGGGGGCTTGCATCGTTGAAACGCCCCGTAGTTACAGCCTCGTGTCGGCTCCCTCGGCTCCTGCATAGGCTCCTCCTCATCATCATCGGAGGGAATGTCTCAGTCTCCGGTTGCTCCTGACCTCCGGAGGACCGGTTCCTCTCTTGCCTTTCCTCTTCCCGTACTGCCTTAATCACTTCGGTCACCACAGACGGTAAAATTTTCTGCATGACCTGATGTGCTTGTTCAACCACCGCCTCTTTCACCGAGGCCCTTAAATTTGCACTCTGATCACCCCTTCCGGATGAGGGGTCTTGGGTTCTTCAGGAACCACCTTTTCAACTCTAAGACTGCCTCTTTTGGGCCGCGATGCAGCACCAAGCCCACCATGTGAGGCTTTAGATGATCTACCACCGGCCATCCTCTATCACACACTAAAAGATTCAAACACCAACACAGTCATTCAAGGGAATAGCTCAGTTTATGTCAAGTATAGTAAGTCCCTAATTACAGTGGCCAGTTGTGATTAGCCACTTAATTTACTCTTCGTACCCGAGCATTACCTGTCCTGACTACATCAGTATTTAAATCTACAAATAGCACATAAACCACATAACATGCGCACATAATACCGGTTAATATTAAGAAAATACCTGATGGCACGCAGCTACTCAGATTGGCATCCCATCCCTTTTCGTCCCATTCTCAGTTTAAGTTAAGGATTATTTTGAAAATTTACCCAGTTCACTTAAACTTTGGCTCTGATACCAACTTGTAAGGCCCCGTTCTCGGGCACCTCACAGTTGGTCATTCATCGCACAAAACATACCTTTTTATTTATCTTATAAGAACATTGCAGCGGAAACAATCAAAATGACATCTCATTCATCATAAAAGCTTTTGCAAAATAATACATCGTTAATCAATTACAAAATATATATTGTTGCATTACATCACAAAAGCATTATATAAATGGATGCCATCCAAAAGAGCTGAGTAGCCGCCTCGTTCCGTCCTCAGCAACCTCACCTGCCAACTAAAAACTCATAAAAAAGTCAACGTTGCTGAGTGAGTTCTAGTTTTATAATAAAACATACTTTTCTTTCGTTAAAACCGTTTCTTTACTTTCATATGATTATGCATCATACGTACACATAGATAATCTCTTATTATCTTCATCATTCATTTATTATCTTTCACTTCTACCTAGATCCTGTCAAGCTTACCCTCTTCATGGCACGCAACCATGATTACTGAGGTCGAGTGACAAGGATCCCGTTTCGTTCTTTATTACGTTATATCGTTAATGTTCAATTCATACATTCTTTCATTCGTACGTTTATTACTTTCGATGACATGTACAATACCCCGAACATTATGCACGAAGCTGGTTACTGGGCCTGAGGTCTTTCATAGACCTCGAACATTGTGCACGAAGCTGACTCCAGTACCTAGGGTAAGTAAATTCACCACTTATCTTTTCTCTTTCATTACGGATCAATGTCATGTGCTATACCCCGAACATTGTGCACGAAGCTGGTTACTGGGCCTGATGTCTTTCATAGACCTCGAACATTGTGCATGAAGTTGACTCCAGTACCTAGGGCAAGCGGCAAGGATCCCATACATATGGTCAATCACAAGGATTGGACCCTAGTGTGCATCCTTCTGGGGTAGCTAACCCGCACACAGTTGAGCTAACACCCTTCATTGGGTGTGAACCTCCATACATTTGCTTGCAAGCCTTTCTTACTTTCATTCGTTCATTCATTAATGCATGCATTCATTCATCACGTTCCTCTTTCATTATCTTTCACTTTACGTTACGTAATACTTTCGTTTCATTCATTAACATAATATGTAAAGCCACGGGAAAGATATACATACATCATAATAAGGAATGTCAACATACACAGTAGCATCATCATGCAGGGCAACATCATACATACATAAATACATCATGCAAATCATGCAACATCATCATCATCATGCCCAACATAACCACTAAGGCCTCAACAGTCATCTTACATGAACTTACGAGAACTTCCACGTCAAAACTTACATCTGCACTTTCCTTCGAAGGTCAGAAATTAAACTACGCTTTCCCTCGGGTACACCAGCCCTACTTGGGCGTATGGGCACCCTTCAGTCGCACTGCCTTCATGCGACTGAACATCATGCGAATAGACCAATGCGGATGAAAACCAATACGGATGCACACCCAATCGTGCGAATGGACCTCAAGCGGATGAACACTATACGATTGAGCACTATGCGAATGGACCTTCAGTCGCATGACTCCCCATGCGACTAGCGCTCCAGTCGTGCGAATGAACCTCAGTCGTGCGACTGGCCTTCATCGCACTCCATTCGGCCGTATGGCCTCCAATCGGTCGCCTTGCCCTAACTGATGCAGAATGAAGTTCATCCCAAACCCAATCTGCCATTTTCGACTTCCAAGCTCATCCAAACCCATTCTAAGCCCAAATCAATCATCCTAAACCTTAGGAATGCATACTACAACACCATTCAAGCACACACAAGCTCGAAAACATACTCCAAACGCATCACACGCAAACACACCCAAATGGGTCAAACACACACACATACAAAAACGTGTTTACTATATGTTCCAGCCCCAAATCTGTTGAAAACGAGTAAAATAGGGGTCCTAGAACTCACACCAACTACAAGAAGAAGAAGATCTTTGTCTAGACCCGCTACACGACGATTTTGCGCGCTCGAATCCACTCGAATCAAGCTTTCTTCTCTCTTTTCTTCCTTTTCTCTCTTCTTTCTCTCTTTTGGCTGAAATGTGAGTGTGGGGAGAGGGTAAGGGCTGCCCTCTCCCTTCAAATACCCCCACTTACTCAACTTTCTCGCGTTGGCGAGTTTGGTCCCCCCGACTTTGGACTTTATTTCTTTTTCTTCTTTCGTCGGCTTCAAAGAAAATATCCGGGTGTTACATTCTGCCAAGGTAGGTTGTGTGGGCCAACCTTGCACGGCTGCAACGAAGCTTCGGTACTCTTGATTCAATCCATGAATAATAATTCTTTTCATTCGTGCCTCGCCAATTTTTGATTGTGGATCGATTTCTCCTATATCTCTGCACAGTGTTTTGATTTTGTGGAAGTATTGAGGGATTGTTAAATCCCTTTGAGATACCGACAACAGTTCATTCTCTAAGAGTTGCAACTTCGAATCGTTTTTCTTAGAGAACAAAGTAACCAAGGTATCCCACGCTTCTTTCGGTGTCAAGGAGTCTCGGATATGTTCCAAGACTTCCTCTTCCACTGTGGTTTTCAGAATGAATAGAGCTTTACCTGCCTGCACCCTCTATTTATTCAGAACTCCATTGACATCTTCACGTAACAGTGATATCGTATCCGAACCATTCACAACCTCCCATAGATCTTGGTCTTGCAAATACGATGCCAAGCATGTGGACAAAGTGTCGTAGCTATAGTTGTTTAACTTCTTCACATCGCCAACGAGTTGGATCTCCGCCATGAGGGGGAAAAAAGAAGGAAAACTAGAACCGATGGCTCTAATACCAATTGTTGAATTGAAAGAGGCACAAAGAAAACACACACTATCTTAATTAACAATTCACTCACAATATTTGGAACAAAGACGCAATGAACTAACAGTTTGCTCCAAGTTTTCTGAATACTTCATTAATAGAATTGCAAAGTACATTAAATACTAGAGACTATCACTAATCACGTTCCCTACCACTACTCCAAAAGAAACAGTCAAATACGAAGCAAACGGAAATAGTTCAAAGACTATTTCTTATTCAACATGTGCTAAAAATGAAAACAAAATAAAACTTCCAGCTCATCCTTCATGCACATAACTACGTGGATTAAATATTTAAATTCAACAGTCAAGACATAATATTTGATGCAGGGTAGAGCTCTCGCAACCCTATCTTTATATCCATCTCTATCTCTAAAAATTAATATTTGTTTATTTTCCTTCTCCATCCCACACTATCTTTTTCTTCATCTATAAAAATTAGAGAATTAGTCGAAGTAGGTTTATTGTTCATCCCCTATAAAATTGTTCTGATTGTGTAAAGAAAAGAAAAATATAATAAGTAAGTTTTTGTGAGTAAGATAAAAATTGTGATAGAGAATGGCATTTGGAAAGTTTTTTAAAAATAAGCAAATTTAAAAAAAAATATATGTTTTTTAGTTAAATTATATAGATAGAGATTGAGAATGAGTTGAGAATGCCCTAAATAATTTAGATTAAGTTGCATAGACGAAATACACATTTTGACAAATCTTTTTTAAAAAGTTATACACTTATTCATGTTTTGAATATATAATTAGTACGTAATTTAACTCATTAGTTAATGCAATTTACTAAATTGTATAAATTTAAAAAGTACTTCGGATGACTTTGATCAGCTTAGGTAAATAAATTCCGTTGCAGCATATATATAGATTAACATATATCTCCTACCATACAAAACTTGGTATAATAGTCTACTTATCTATGGCCACCATGTGCTCCTAGTCTAAATTGTTGAGATTGTGTGTTTCTGAGTGTAGTTTACGTTGATTGTGTATCAACCACTTTGTTCATTATTCATTGAATGCTTTGGTTTCATCGTATGTTTTTTAGCCAGAGATCATTCTAGAAACATCTCTATCCTCGTGATAGAGGTAAAGTTTACCTATATTTCATCCTTCCCAGAGATCTTTTTAGCCAGAAATCTTTCTAGTAACTTTGTTTTAGATGAAATTTACTGAGTTTGATCATGGTTATAGTATGGTTCATCACTGTCATGAAACCACCACATATGGGCAGGTCACCTCCAGCCATCCACCATTACATCTCCAGCCAAACATCAAAAATCAAGCTTAACACCAGGAACTTCACACAAATCTCACAGAACTCTTGACAAAGAACTTCAAAAACGATTATCAATTTCTAACATGGTTTTACATCATTACACAATAAACATAAAACTCCAAGATTCTAACTTTCTACCATTGTTGCTCTTTTATCTCCCAAGAAACAAAATAACAGAAGGGTTCAAGTTAAATTGTTACCTTGTACATCAAAGAATTAAATTAGACTTGTAAAAGCCGACTGACAATTCAGGCGGTGGTGCTACTGAGCCCCGCGGTGGTTTATAGAGGTCATGTTTTTGCAGGTTGGTTGACACTGGCACATCGTAAAGACAACGTGGGGCCCTTAAGTGAGCTCTCTTTACTCACCAGATTCGAGTCCAGAAATACGACTACAACTGTGATGTCATCGTGAAAATGACGCCTTACTCCCCGTTCGATTTTCTTTAAATCTGAATATCTCATTTCTCTTTTCTTTGCTGCCTCCTGTAATGCTGCTTTCACTAGCCTTTTAGCGCTTCCCTGTATCGTAAGCCAACAAATTCTTCAGTTTTGGCACCAAATTCTTTTATGCTTTCAGTTTTTATATAGAGTAAGAGTGACATTCAGGAAGGTGGAATTCTTATTATGACCCTGTTACAATGCTAGTTATAATTTGAAATCTACCAAAAGTAGAATAGCAGAAGTGGCAATTTAGACCCGCTTATCTATAAGTGGGTTTAATAACTAAAAGGAAAACGGGTCAAAAGGAATCCAAAGAGCATTCAAATGCATAAAACTCAACTGGATAAAAGCATAAACGGGTCAAACCAGGTTTGTCAAGTAAATCCATGTTTTGACCATAATCAAACGCCAGAACATGAAACAAAAATCCTATGGGATCTTGAAACTAAGACTGAATTCGTCTGCCATCTTGAAAGTATGAATGTGATGTTTAGTTGTGGCATCAAGTTTCTCAAGAACGGACGAGAACATGAGCTCATCACTTGGCATCATTTGTTGCCCAAATATTCCTTTGCCAATTTGCAGAGTAAATGACTAATAAGTAAAGAGCTATTTATACACAACCTACCTTTTTTCGACCAATATCGAATAAGCTTAAGTTTACATATCAGACGACTAACGTAATAAAAGAGAAATGTGTTTAATGAGCTAGTATGGTTTTAGGCCAAAACATGTAAATTATTGAGTGGAATTAAATGTCAAAATGATTGCCCTTTAATTATGTTCCTAATAATTATATATTTTATATAATTGCACAAAATTATTATCAAAATAATGATATATTCCCTTAGATAAAGCATTTGAGATCAAAAGATGCTACAAACACTTGAATAAGGGTCAACTGCTCGGTTCATTTTAGAAGAAGTTGAACAGGAAAACTAGAGGTGATAATTTCAACTAACTTATTTTATTGGGTGGTCTTTTTATTTTTATTGAGTCAGATTGGTTATAAAAACTTGGTTCAAACGATTTGAAGGAGAAAGCATACTCGTGTCTTGGATCAAACAAATCAACTGATTTGAAGTAGAAAGCAGACTTGTGTTTACAGCCTCTGATTTGCTATTTGAAAAAGATTAGATCATTACTTCACAGAAATTTCTTTAACCATATATAGTACTTAAAAAAAACATAAACAGTAATAAAAAAAATGAAGATGCGACACTGGTGCACCAAAACCCAGTGACTCTGCAAAGGCTAGACCTTCAAATTCAAATTCAGGCAAAACCTATGTGTTAATTTTGAGAGGCTACAAGCAAATGCCTAAAATAAAAGGATATAATATTTAGTGAAGAGCTAAGGACAGCACTTAGGAGGATGGGAAAAGCTAAGGCGACGGGCCCGGACAATATACGATTGAAGTGTGGTGTTGTTTAGGAGAAGGAGTTCAATGGATAACTACCTTGTTCAACCGTAAAAAATGGTAAAATGCCTGACCAGTGGAGGTATAGTATCGTAGTCCCTCTATATAAAAACAAAGGTGGTGCACAATATTGTGGAAATTACAGAGGGATTAAGTTTGGTTACATGCCAGGGCGTTCAACTATGGAAGCAATACACATCTTGAGGAGGTCAATGGAAAAATACATGGAGAAGAAAAGGGATTTGCATATGGTGTTCATCGATTTAGAAAAGGCATATGATAGTGTGACTCGTAGACTAATTTGGGATACTTTACAGGGTAGAGGGGTCCCTAGGAATATATAGACATAATAAAAGATATGTATGATAGGACTCAAACCACAGTTTTGGTCGCCTATGGGTAATACTGATTCCTTCTTTGTGGAGGTTGCCTTCACCAAGGGTCGCGTTGAGTCTGTTCTTGTTTGCTGTAGTATGGATGAGTTGTCAAAGTCGATGCAAGAGACAGTTTTGAGATGCAGCTTTTGGCAGATGATATGTGTTACTTGACGAAAGTAAACAAAGCCTGAATTGGTTAGAAGAGTGACGAGCAACTCTAGAAGGTAAAGGTCTAAGGATTAGTCGATCTAAGACTGAGTACCTTTGTGGCGGCTTTAGTGGAGCAGACGTTGATGATGACACTCAGATCAAAATCGGAGGCCAGGAGGTACCACAATCAATATGTTTAAGTATTTAGGATCGTATGTAGAGTGATGGGGAAATAGATAGGGACATTACACATCGTATTCAGGCAGGTTGGTGTAGGTGGAGGGCCGCCTCTGGGGTATTGTGTGACAGGAATTTCCCAACTAGGTTAAAAGGGAAATTCTATAGGGTTGCGATCCGTCCGGCTATGCTCTATGGCACAGAGTGTTGGGCTATCAAGAAGACACAGGCACATAAGATGGAGGTAGCAGAAATGAGGATGCTAAGGTGGATGTGTGGCACACAAGGTTAGACAGGATAAGAAACGAGATTTTAGAGAGAGTTAGGGAGTAGCTAATGTCGCGGATAAGATAAGGGAAGGTAGATTAAGATGGTTTAGGCATGTTAAGAGGAGACTGAGGTCATCACCAGTTAGAGCTGTGGAGGGACATCGTGGTTCAGGGAGGAGGAGAGTAGAGGCAGCCCAAACTGACTTGGGAAGAAAGGATTAGACATGATTTCACAGATTTGCACCTCTCTGAGGATATGATCCAGGATAGGGGTATATGGAGACATAGGATTAAGGTTAAAGATGCCTAGGGGGTTCAAGTGTAATAGGTTTCTTAGCGGTGTCTTAGAGCTTATATTTTAACATTCCATGTAATAGCCTTTCCATGTTATAGGTGTATATGTTAAGGTGTGAAGGCCTTTGGGCTTTCGATGGAGTTATGGGCCTGGCCCATTGAAGCTTCTTAAAACCCTAATTATTCTTATATATAGAGCATGTCATTGTATTGTGATCTTGTCCCTTGAGCTTAATAAAATACCTAGTTGCAGAGAGTGGACGTAGGTCATCTTGACCGACCACTATAAATTCTCGTGTTCTTATTGCTTTCGTGTGCGTGCGTATAATAATCTGTTTATTTCCGCTGCATAAAGATACCTAACAACTGTATCAGAGCATCAGGCTCTTGAAGATTCGCCGCCGCCACTATCTAGGGTTCTGCCGTCGCCGCCACCTAGGGTCCTCCGTAGCCGCCGCCACAGTACAGAGCGCGAACAGTGTTTTTGTCAGAAGATTTTGTGACAGTGGGAGCATGGGGCATGTTCGGGTACAGTCAAGAAGAATCGTTGGGTTTTGAGACTACGACTGGAAAAATCTCTCCTGGTGATTGTTTGCTGAATTTGGAGAGGTTAGTGGTTCTCGGTGTATCTCTGAATCTGGTGGATCGTGTAAACCAGTTGAGACAGAGGATGGGTCGCTGGTGGAATTTACCACGACTGGGTTGGAGCTCGGGGGAGCTTCAACGGACCCTTTCAAGTAATTGATGAGAAGGGGCTTCTGCAACTAGGGGATTTGGATTGAAATCTTAGCTTGTTCTTTGGAATTGAAGGCTTGGAGGATTTTGTTACTTGAAGATTACTGATGACAGGGTTGTTTGTTGCTTTGTATTAGAGGCTAGCTGGGGTATAGGTGTATATAGGTGTATATTACCATTAAATATTTATTATTATTTATTATCATTATTATTATTATATGTAAAAGGTAAATTATTATTATTACCATATATTAGTGTATTATCATTAGTATATTTATTTATACTATTTTTATTATTATTATTATTTTATTTTAATTTAGTTATTTATGCCTAAAATCATTGACTACTTTGGTCTTAGTGCTATTAGATTGTGTATGCCTTTGTGTGTTCCTTGCAGGTTATTGCATATGGGGATCATGGCATGCTAGTCTTGAGATGGAGGGTATCACATGCTTGATTATGAATGGTTTGAAGAGTCGGGGGTCTCGCTGGAAGCAACATATTCTATCTCCTGAGATAGCATATGGTTTGCCTACATCTAACCCACCCAACCCTACCAATAGTTGTTACTATAGGTGGGATTACTGGGTATGGTGGTGGTGTGTGTTGTAATATTTTAGTGAAGAGTGATACTTACATTGTTAGGGGATTTTGCACTATATCAACAGCTTCATGATGCTTAGGTGCTCCCAAAGACCATCAGATAAATATGAGAAATCGATCTTCTGGTTGGATTTCATGCATCGAGGACTGATGGGTCTGCACTTTAAAATCGGCCTCCGAATAGGGTCACGAATGCCGGAAATTTGGCAACCAAAGGTCCCTATTGAACTCTGCTTTTTTAAGGTATACGTCACCTATAGATCTAGATATCTGCAAAAAAATTAAAGAAACACAAGCATGTGTTACGATCTAAATTATCATAGAAAACAACCTGATTCTATGTTTGACAATTCAATGCAGAAGACAATTGATGCTATATATAATGTATGGTAGTTATTACGAATGTATGTTGCAAAAGTAAAACTAGCTAACTCCAAGAAACCAAAACTAATGGCCAGATAGAAAACTATCAAGCTAGTATTTGTACTAAAAATAGAGAAGATAGTTACAGGAACCTAGTTAACCAAGACACGTAGACTTAGTGTTGAGGACGAAAATTCTTGTATGTAGCATGTCTTTTGGATTATAAAAATCATGTAACTTAATGAATTTCTCCATGTTTGTTCCAACGATAAATAAGAAAAAAAACAATATGTAGCATATACTAATGTGCTATAATGATGGGCATTTAACATTAATAATTATAAAGTATAATAGATCATAAAACAAAGAAAAATGGACATACAATTCAAAGAGGAAAAAAATGGAAGAACAAAACACTAATCAATTAAATCGTAATTCCATATAAATTCCTTACATTGAGCACAGTTATTAGGTGGTCGATTTGGTTGTCAGTTGTATATTATCTCATATGAGTCAAAAAGATAAAAATCAAAACTTAGCTCCAAACGGATCAAAGGTTTGAAGTTGGCCAAAGTTTAGCCTTAATATACACAAGTATACAGGTACCTGCATCTTTTTATTTGAACATTCAGAGTCTTTTTATTTGAACATTCAGATTATTGTTGTAATAATTTGCTTTTTTGTAATAAAAAATAATCCATTAACTATTTAACTAAAACAATTTTACAACAGAGAAGAAAGTGGTGCCAGTCAACCAGACCCACCTACTTTGAATAGCTCAATCTTAGGAGTCCCAAGTTTAAAAAAAAACTACCCAATTTGTGTATAAGACAGTAAGACTCCTCTAAGTTGCCACTAGCATAGCATTTCAAAGAATTTCTCATTTTCTCTTCTTTTGGTATTAACATGTTCCTTGGTATGACGGTATCATCTTACGTTTGATCTTAAATGTCAGTAACATTTACATTCCAGTCATGCCTAGTTGGACACTTCGGCTTAGTCAAGTTGCAGAAACCAGCTTATGATAAACTAAATGTCTTAAGTTTGGATTTGTATTTGTGTATACGGCTAGTGATAACAGGCATCAAAGTTTTGGCAACAAACAATTTCATCTTCTTAGGCGTGGTTTACTGAACATATAAAACACATTCACGGTTTGGTCATGTTTAATTTTGTACCAGTAAAGTTACAAGTAAGGTAAAGAGTATTATATATATGTACAAAGAGTATTATATATATGTACAATTATACATTATTGGAAATACAGTTATGCCAACAACCATGAACTAAAAAAGCAACAATATACCTGTATGAGGCCCTTAACACGCCAGACATTATGTTTCAAAACTACAATTTGAGGATCATCAGGATGCAAACTATGAAGTTCTTGCCTAACAGACTCTATACTTGCATTGTGTTCGGTCGACAGTTGGATTGCAATAACCTCCCCAGTAGCCTTAACAGATCTCCCCAAAACAGCGCGTGAATCACCAGCATTTGCAATGAAAATTGCTCCATTAGAAATCACACCAACCAGACAGCAAGATCCAACAGCAGCCAACTGGGTTTCACTGTCCATTGTTTAGCAACAATCGATAAAAACCCTTCTTCAGTCGCCATAAACGCTTTTGTATAACATCCACAGACATAGACTGTTGTTCGGTAGTCAACCCTACAAAATCACAAAAACCCAATTCAAATTATGAACTTAAGATCAAAACTCATGGAACAATGATAGGATGTCCACTTTAGTTCATTTCACTCACTCTTGAGATTCTGAAAAAGGTGATCGTTAACATAACGAGAAGTTTCAGGGCCACCATGACCATCATAAACTCCAACAAACGTTCCATACGGGCCAGAATCTTGAAAGCTCAATGAGCCTGATTCGATCTGACTTTGATCCTCTAGTAACATGTTAGCCTGAACCACTGCCATTGAGAACTCACCGGTCAAGTGCTGACCAATGTCTTTATACCAAAGAAGCCCATCTTGTCGGCCGATAACATCCGAACCGTATAAGAATAACGGTCCGATGGTCGCCAACAGGCCTTCAAAAAGTCTATCAATTTTGATAACATCCCTCATCTCAATTGGCACCACAGCTTAACACTGATTCTCAACATCCAAAATTGGATGTGAAGAACACTACAAAGCACCAACACTCCTCCAAAGTTATAATCCTCTTTGTTTCCCAAATTCCTGCAGACCACAATAATCAAAAACCATATGCATAAATATGATCATGTAAACAATTATTTTAAAATAAGAACACAAAACTTAATCATCATGACCTAATTAAGCTGGATCTTTAAAAGGGTTTGCTAAATTAGAGATCAATCAAGAAAGCTCAAGTTTTTCTTCAAAACCCATCAAGACTTCAAGAGTAAGTAGAATAAACACCACACAGCATAAAGCAATAAATATTGTTATCCAGTGAATCATAAGTGGAAAGAAACAAAACATAAAGAAAGAAGATTGAAGGCTTACAGTTGCAAGTGTATGTTTTTGGTAAGCTAAGAATGAAAAAGATGGAGATCTGAAAAACCCATGTGGGTTTAGATCTGTAGATCCATCAAAAATCCAAACTTTGTGCATATATATACACTAATACACGTATGTATGTTGGGATATTTTCTTGTGAGCAGATTGAAGGTGGGGAGAGGAGCAGGGGAGATAAAGATTAGATAATTGAAGAGAGTGAAGAGGAGCAGGTTTTTGTTTATGCTTTTGTACTACAAGATGGTAATGGAAAGTTAAAATCGGTAAACCGATCATCCGTCCGTTCTTAATAATATTTCGATCGGTGATAATAAAGGGTGTCATCTCCTGCCCTACGTGCGCGGGACTTTGGTTACTTTATCATGTTTTACATGACGTGATTTTGTTCTTTGTCAGTTTGTCTTAGCGGAAACCACAATGGTGAATATTGAAATCGGTTTCGATAATAACAATAACGACAGCAATGATGTTCACTCATAATCGGTCCGGTTCGTAAAAGTACTGTACAGTGAATGCCCTCATTATAGCATACGACACCAGAACTCTCGATTTTAAATACGACTTTGTTTTGAAATAGATTATATCGAAGCACTGACAAAAAAAATAAAGATAATCACACATTTTATTTTTTTATTAATGAGTAGAAAATTTTACAGAAATATAAAAATTATTAGAAAATAAAATGGATTTAAAGCATGACTTATATATATGATAAATGGGTGAAAGCAAAAGTAAAATAAAGGAACATTTAAAAAAAAATAATATTTTATATGATAACATTAAGGGATCACAAATACCATTTCACTAAAATTTTATGGTTAACCAAAAATAAAAAAATGCATTGTAACATTCAAGTTGCATTTGACTATATAAAATTATTGGCCCATCATGTACAAGAAGAAACTCTTTCGATCAAAACTTAAAAATCTTAAAATTACATGTAACCAAAAGTCTTCTTTTGTATAAATATATAATATATGCATAATCAATAATCAATATAATATTTATGCATAATCAATAATCAATATAATATTTATCTAACCACACATTTTCTTTTCTTAATTAATGAACAGAAATGTAAAAATTAATAGCAAATAAAATAAATTTAAAGCATAACTTATATATGATAAATGGGTGAAAATAAAAATAAAATAAAGGAAAATCTTGAAAAAATAAAATTTTGTGTGATAAATTGAGGTACCACAAATACAATTTCACTAAAATCTTGTGGTTAAACAAAATTAAAAAATGCATTGTAGCATTCAAGTTGCATTTGACTATATAAAAGTTCAAATTATCTACTGTTGGCCAATCACGTAAAAAAAGAAACTCTTATGATCAAAACTTAAAAATCTTAAAATTACATATAATCAAAAGTCTTCTTTTGTATTGATATATAATATATGTATAATCAATAATTAATATAATATTTATCAATTACTATAGGAAATTATAAAACATAATATATTTTGTAGTTAAGTTATTTATACTTTATGACATGAATACATAGAAGTATAATGTGTAAAAGAGGAAACATGTGTGGCTAAAATATAAAATATCGCACCCAACCTTAACGGCGGAAATGTCGAGATGTGAGTTTAAGATTGTTCATGCACACAACGCTATTTGCAAAGTGTCAATATTATACATTTTCAAGGTTCATAACATATATTGGGTATAAGACATAAGATTCAAACAATCATAAATACAAAAGATTACATAGCGTCATGTAACAGTATAAGTCATATTATTATTTAGGTCGAATCCTAGATGTGATCAAGTCCTCAAGAGCACTTAGACGGTAACAAGTCCTGAAACATATTAAAGATAAAGGGTCAACATAAAGTTGGTGAGTTTTCATAGTTTTCATACATAAATATATAAAAGATGGCAATTCATGTCATAAATTAGTGAGCAAAGTAACTAGGGATGTATGACAGATGTAACAATCAAAAATTGACAGTTACAAGATTCCACGTTTACAAGATTATACGATTAGCTAAGTGTACTTGCATTTACCAAGCAGGCTTGTCAGGCCCATAGATCTATGACGTCGCCAGGCTAGCAATAGTTAATGATTGTACATATAATAGTCAATACATGGTAATTACTAAAGTTCAACTAACCACAACAAACGAGTGAATTGCCCAAATGTTTACAAGAATCAAACGATTTTACAAGTGCAATGATATAAGGTAATATATTTCACCCCAATGTGTAAAAATATGAAAAAGGGGTATAAAAATACTCATATGACGTATAAGTATATATAGGAATAATAATTTATGTTCCAACGAAATCCTTCACAAGGTACCTAAACATATATATATATATATATATACACACACACACACAAGATCTAAGTTTAATAATAAGTTTAACTTTTTAACGGGAACTAAGGTTTCATTAAGATTGTGGGTTTTGACAAGTAAATAAATCTATATAATGAAATTATTTATACCTCGAATAAATGAAAAGAATTACGCCATTTAAGTGATTTAATATAGAAAAGAAAATTAGGTATAATAATTGATAAGGTTTAATATAAGATGTAAATAAATTTTTATAATCTTTTGAAATAAACATGTTTTAACAATAATTAAAATAACGTATTGATCAATAATTATTTATTAACTATTATTTAAAGTTCACTTTATAAGAAATAACTCGAAATTTACCTTTGTAAATAAATTGTGGAATTATAAAATATATATAATTTCAATTATCATGATTATTCCATAGTTAAGGATAATAGTGTCCAATAATAATTTAATGATTTAAAGTATTATTTAGAGTCTATTTTTATACAAATAACTATTTATAATATTTGTAAATAATATTTATAAACAAATGTTAAAGTGATTTTAAAGAAATAATTTTTTACAGAAAATAATGGGTTTTATAATGCGATCCATAATTTCAACAGATTTCTCAACAAAGTGCAATGACTCGTCGATCTGGATGTCTTCAAGTGGAACATGCAGACTCTCGTCGGTCAAACACTTTCTCAAATTTGAGACATGAATCACAGATGGACTCCACTAAGGTCGGAAGGTAGTTCCCTCTATACCACTTTCTTAATCCTTTTCAAGATTTTGAAAGGTCCTACAAACCTCGGAGCCAGTTTACCCTTCTTTCCAAAGCGAACAACACCTTTCTACGGTGAAACCTTAAAAAAGAAACCAACATATCGCCAACTTGGAACTCCAACGGTTTATGAAGCTTATCGGCATAACTCTTTTGTCGACTTCTTGCCACTTCAAGATTCTTGCGGATTGTAGAGACTTTATCAGTTGTTTCTTGTATAAGTTCAGGACCAGTGATGAAGTTCTCACCAAAGTCGGTCCAACAGATCGTGATCGGCATTTACGACCATAAAGTGCTTCGAACGGTGCCATCTTGATACTCGAGTGATAACTATTGTTATATGAAAATCCGCAAGCGGTAAATGCGTATCCCAATCACCACCAAAGTCAAGGACACATAGTCGTAGCAAATCCTCGAGGGTTTTGAATTGTTCGTTCGGTTGACCATCAGTTTGAGGATGGTAAGCCGTACTTAAATCTAATTGAGTACCCAAGAGTTCTTGCATAGACGACCAAAAGTGCGAAGTCAAATGAGCGTCTCGGTCGGATATGATATGCAACAGCAGGCCATGACGACTCATAATCTCGTCAATATAGATGCGGCCAGTCTTGAAACTTTGTAAGTGTCTCGTATTGGTATGAAATGTGCCGTTTTGGTCAAACGGTCGAAAATCACCCATATACTATCATGGCCATGCGGATATGAGGTAACTTGGTTATGAAATCCATGGATATATATTCCCATTTCCACATAGGGATTTCGGGTTGTTCAAGTAAACCACTAGTCGTTGATGCTCGGCTTTGACTCTTGCACACGTGAACACTTGGAAACATAAGACACGATATCTTTCTTCATTCCAGGCCACCAATATTGACAACGCAGGTCTATGTATATTTTATCGGAGCCAGGATGAATGGAATATCGGGTTTTATGAGCTTCGTTCATAATGAAGTGCCGAAGGATATCACGATTCGGAATCCAAAGTCGATTCAAGAAGTACCACATGCCGTTTGGTTTTGTCTCCAGTTGGGACCGAACGTTAGACATCAAATCTTCATCCTTTCCCTCATTGGTTAATGCCGCCTATTGAGCCTCGTGAATGCATAACTCGAGGTCACTATCGATCCTTATGTTTTAAAGCATGATAGTATCTCGTTGACATCCACATGAATCTCGGTATCAAATTCTCCTAGCGTATCAAACCATTGCCTTCGATCTTGAATTTCTTGGGGCGAGACAGTCTTGTTGTGGACCTTGTGACTCAGCGCGTCGGCTACAACATTCGCCTTTCCAGGGTGATAGCGAATGTCACAGTCGTAGTCGCTAATAAACTCAATCCATCGTCTTTGTCTCATGTTGAGATCCTTTTGGTTGAACACGTGTTGGAAACTCTTATGATCGGTGTAGACTATGCATTGCGTCCCATAAAGATAGTGTCGCCAAATCTTTAAAGCGAAAACCAAAACACCAAGTTCAAGATCATGAGTTGTGTAGTTCACTTCATGAACCTTCAATTGCCTCAACAGGTATGATATGACTTTGCCACGTTGCATGAGAACACAACCAAGACCTGATTAGAAGCATCGTAATACACGGTAAATTCATCGTTTCCATCGGGAAGTGTGAGAATAGGAGCGTTTCACAACTTGCGTTTTAATGTCTCAAAAGCATCATCTTGTTCGGGTCCCATTCAAAGTCGATTCTTTGGGTTAAAGCCGTTAATGGTTTAGCAATCTTCGAAAATTTGCTATGAACCTACGGTAATATCCCGCTAAGCCCAGAAAAGAACGAACTTCGGTTGGGGTTGTGGGAACACACCAATTCTTCACGGCTTCAATTTTAGCAGGATCGACGTGAATTCCTTGGCTATTCACCACATGCCCTAAGAATTGAACCTCTTCTAACCAGAATTCACACTTGGAAAACTTGGCGTATAATTGCTCCTTCTTCAAAAGTCCAAGAACTTGTCGCAAGTGCGTCTCGTGATCGATTTTCGTCTTGGAATAAATAAGAATGTCATCAATGAACACGATCACAAACTTATCCAAGTAAGGTTTACATACTCGATTCATGAGATCCATGAACACGACAGGTACATTGGTCAAGCCAAAAGGCATAACCATGAACTCGTAGTGTCCATATCGAGTACGAAAAGAGGTCTTTGGAATGTCATCATCGTGACACGTAGTTGATGATACCCAGAACGTAGATCGATCTTTGAGAATTGAGTTGCTCCTTGAAGTTGGTAGAAGAGATCATCGATTAGAGGGAGGGTATCGGTTTTTTATAGTAAGCTTGTTGAGTTCTCGGTAATCGATGCACATACGAAATGAACCATCCTTCTTCTTCATAAACAGTACAGGTGCACCCCACGGTGATGAACTAGGCGAATAAAACCCTTATCGGTCAACTCTTGCAGTTGACTAGCTAGTTCTTACATTTCAACGTTGCAATACGATAAGGTGATTTAGCCACAGGGTTTGCACCAGGGATTAAATCAATCTTGAACTCAACTTCTCGCACGGGAGGTAGCCCCTTAAGATCCTCGAGAAAAACCTCGGGAAAGTCCCGCACGACAGGAATGTCTTTCAATTCCTTACCCTTGGCTTTCGTATTAACTACATATGCCAAGAAAGCTATGTAGTTTTTACTTAAGCACTTGCGGGCCTTGATACAAGACATGAGTTTGAGTCCTTGGGATGATTTCTCCCCAAAGACCTTCAAAGTATCACCCGTCGGTAAAGGAATTCGAATGCATTTCTCGAAGCATAGAATTTCCGCACGATGTTTGGCTAACCAATCTATGCCAATGATAACATCAAAGCTTCCCATTGCATAGGAATAAGGTCGACGAAGAACTCATGTTCGTTAGGCTTAAGGTGCAATCACGTATTACGATATCAACGACATAGATTTTCCATCGGCGACCTCAACCGTGAAGGATCTTTCCAGATTACACGTGGTTTAGAAAGTATAGGCTCGAATTCCAAGGACACGAAACTCCTATCCGCACCCGAATCAAACAATACAGATGCATAAAGACTATTTACAAGATACATACCTGTTTGGTAATAACCTATTATTGGTATGATGAACACAAAGATAGGAGTCTTTATAAGACAAGAAATGATTTAAAAGGAGTTCAACAACGTACCATTCACCACGTTATTGTTGGCTTGAGCTTGATTGACGTTGATGTTGAAAGCCCTTCCACGAGCCGGTGGCACAGTTCCCGCATTGCGAGGATATTGCGGACGAATATGACCAAGCTCGCCATAGTTATAGCAGGTTCGGTTGATAAGCATTGAAGTGTTGTTTGGCGCACGAAGACAAGTAGCTACCAAGTGCCCATACTTTCCGCACAACGAGCAGGCTTGGCATGGAGTGTTGCTCGCGTGATGGTACTTGTACGTGTTACACATAGGATATGGACCAGCATAAGCTCCAGCCATGGGAGCTTGATTTGCAACCACCATTTGTTTTTGAGGTGCATTTGGGGCGTCGCAACGTAGTTACGTGTCGGGGTGAACTTACTCTTCTTGTTTTGGGAATGACTCGGCCCTTACCTCCTTTGTTGCCTCAGGTGTCACCTTTGCAATAGACTTGGAACCCTTTGCCAACATAGTGCCACCTCTAATATGATTCTCGGTGAGTTGCGCGGTGATAGTAATTGCCTCCTCCAAAGTTGTGGGCCTACTACCCACCACGACATCTTGAATTTGAGGTGGCGCCCCCTTGATAAATTTCTCAATGTTACGGGGCACGGTGTCCACCATGTGTGGTAGGAGCATACTCAACTCACGACGTCGGGTGGAATAAGCCAAGTGATTCCCACCATCTTGTTTGAGGTTCCAGAACTCCCCCTCTAGCCTTTCAACTCACTCCTCGGGCAAAACTTTTAGATCATGATATCCTTAAATTCCTCCCAGGGCAACGCCAAAGCAACCTTAGTTCCACGGTTCCTCTTTTCACTATTCCACCATGTTAGTGCCCGTTGTTGAAGAACACTTGTAGCATAGCGAACCTTGAACTCTTCCGGGCACTCGCTAACGATGAACGTGTTCTCCATACTTTCAAACCACTCGAGAAGTCCAGTGGCTCCTTCTTTTCAACTAAAACTAGTGGGTTTGCACGAGTTGAAATGTTTGAACGTGCAAGTACGATTGTTCCCTTGTTGGTTGTTGCTATTCTCTCCAAGAGCACCGCTATTGTTCCCATTAGTGTTGTTGTTGCTATTAGCCATTAGGGTGCTATTAAGTCCAACAACCATGGTTGGGAGCATAGCAGCCATTTGTCAGGCGATCATTGCTGCAAGCTTGCGGTCGGAACTTCCACGCTTTCCATGATGGCGAGACATGCTAGATACAAAATGAGTTAGTTACGGGAATGAAGATAACAAAGGATAGTAGTTAAACAAGAATAAGCTAAGAGTTGTAAGGCATGCAGAATGGTTCCATTTGGTAACGCGTTACCATTTGGAAACGTTGACACGTTAAGGTAAATTGACCCATTTGCCTTAGAAACTTATGTATATTGACCATAGTTTATCACTCATCCCAGAAATCCCCTGGTAAGCATAACTAGTCCCGTAGGATTTATGCGAATGCTTACCTTAGCCCGGAGGCCTTTTGCTAGAAATCCAGAATACAGGTGTCTATGTTTCACACAATATTTCTTAGGTTCATGAAATCAAAACCTTGATGAGATTTATATAGATTAGACATAACGTCTAAAGATCCAAGTCATAAGCATAAGTATACGATTCCACGTGTCGTCGAGAATAAGATTAAGAGGTTTCATGTTCGGGGAGAGTCAAAGAGTCAAAGATAATTTAGGAAGACAAGTAACAATGTTTAAGCAATCCTATGCTAAGGCATCAAATTGCACATAAGAAGGCGTAGCATTATGTAGCATGCAAACCATATAATTTACAAGATAGAAGTATGATTCTATAAGGTTCATGCATATACTATAGTCTAGGTCACCATTTCTAATAACCTAAATCCCTATAGTTATGGGCTCTGATACCAATCTGTCACACCCCAACCTTGACGGCGGCAACGTCGAGGTGTGAAGGTTAAGATCGTTCACAGCCACATAACGCTATTAATAACCAAGTATATATTAATCATAAGTGTCAATTGTACCATTACAAACATAAGTCTCAAAGAAAGTAAATAACATAACATAAGAATGTAACAAGCCAATTTATTTCATTTATTTAACTAGGTCCATTCCTAGATATGAAAGCACTTTCGCCGTCAAGGTTGGCCTAGTTAAAACACATGCTCAAGTTCGAAACGGGTTCACGAGCGTAATGGGACCGATATGGAGCAAAACGATTTAGTTTTTGAGGCGGCTCCGGGCTCGCCAGAGTTCGGCCGGAGGCGCCGGAGTCTTCTGCCGGAAAAACGGGGAAGGTGGAAGGGGGGTTGTGTTTTGTCAATTTATAGATTCGGTCCCTGTGGTTTAGTTTTTGTTTAATTAATTCCAAAACTTTAGTGTTAGTTTAAATTAAATTACGGTTTGGTCCCTGGGGTTTTAAGGCTTTATTATTTTATATAGAAACTAATTAATTACAAGTTTTAACATAATAAAAATTATATTATTTTAATTTATTTATAGATTACCCTTAATATGATTATCATTATCATCGTCATTATTATTATTATTATTATTATTATTATTATTATTATTATTATTATTATTATTATTATTATTATTATTATTATTATTATTATTATTATTATTATTATTATTATTATTATTATTATTATTATTGTTATTATTATTGTTATTATTATTGTTATTATTATTATTATTATTATTATTATTATTATTATTATTATTATTATCTTTATTATCAAAGCTTTACAAACGAATCCTCGTGATTGTATTAATAACAACCAAACTCTTACAAAAGATAACAATGATTAACAAACGTTTAAAAAATTTACGACAGGTCACATAAAACCATCAAACATTCTTGTAGCTAAAGTTCCTAAATTATATAGAGTATGATATGAAGGTTATTTATTTTTTATCGGCTAATTAAATTGCTAACCAGTCATTTTAACATCCGATCATCTTCATTTTTCATTACTTGAGTGTGAAACCTTGAGACATTAGGTTAACAGCGAAGCTCGTACATCAATTTACTTTCATCAGTCTCGAACTTAAGACCACCATCAGAAGGATACTCATTTTAGATGAGAAAACCCTCTGTATCAACATAAAACCTTTTTTTTATCATGGTAATTTTGAATACTTATGTTACAACAAATGATGTTATCATATTATCAACTATATAAAGGTTTTCAGAGTTTTCTTTCTTATATTTATGTCATTTACATTTAATCATCTGGTTTTTTTAAATTTATATTTAAGTCTTCGAGTTATGTTAAATTTACATCTAATCGTCTAAAATTTTTTTAAGTCTTATACTTAAGCATTCGAGTTATATCAAATTTTCTTTTAATCAATTTATAATAAAGCTCGTTAATTATAGTAAAAGTCACCATTTACGTATTCGCTATTTTTCTTCTCTGTTTTGATTTTTATGATATTTTTTCTATTACAGTTTTTTTATCAATGTTTTGCACATAATATTTTTCAGATGATTAGTATTAATGCATAAATTATCAGAATTAAATATTTCAAGTTTTATAACCTCCGCTGCATGATACTGGACACACTCACTGATTTTATTATATTCATTTCTAAAGGACCCATACTCCAAAAAGAAGTCATAGATATAAATAGGCTACATTAAAAAACGAATAACTATATGTTATTCATAGACTCATAATTTATATCAAAGATTATTTTGATTTGCCGATGTAATTACTCACTGGCGTACCCAAAGTCAAGGGAGGTGGGGCAGCCGTCCACCATAATTTTTTTTTCAGTGTATATATACGTGAAAATCTCGACCATCTCTCATAAAATTTTACAATCGTCCCCCCTTTAAATTATTAAAACTAATAAAAGAGCAAAATATCTTCAATAAATTGTTTGGAGCATAACTACACTGAGGTCCGGTGATCTTCCGACAGACCGGCAAACTATATTTCTCACCAACCGAGTTTGTAATCGAATGGACTTTTGAAATTTCACTCTCAAATAATCATGTAATTAGTAGAAAGAAATAAATTATATTAAGATAAATATATATGATAATAATACAGGTTGAATTTAAATTAGTTTCAAGATTGATCTCAAATATGTTAAACATATCACCAATTTATGAGTATGATTGTTTCAAACATCACTTATCATCTTTTTCATGAGTATAATTGCTTCAATGCGATTCTTGAAATATATACACATACGCAAATTCACGAGTTTGGGAACCAATTTAACGATTTTTACGTCAATGAACCAACCCGACCCGATCTGACTCGAATCAGACTAAAAATATATATTATATTGCGATAGACAAAATGACCCTTAAATTTTCCGCCCCCTTGAAAAAAAGTTATGGATCTGCCACTGCAATTAGTTACCTATTCTTGTTGATATACCTACGCATCAGTCATTATGTATCTTTTTAAGTTGTAGGTTTCATAGTCATTCGATTTCAGTTGGTGGATACCCTTCTTTGAATGGAGTAACTAATCTCATTAATTAAAGTATTTCAATGATAGCTTTAACATTTTAATCGGTTAATTTAGATAAAATAAAAAAAACAATAATGTATGTTCATGTTCTGAAATAATCTAAGGACTTTTGGTTGAGAGAAAAAAATAAAATATTGTGTTTTTTCTCTAATTCCATAAACAATTGTATATTTCTCGTGTCTTATGATGATATGTACATACATATCTTTTAACATATTTATACAATTTTATACTTTGTTAGGAGGAGATAATAATACAATTCTCTAAAGAAGATGTTTAGGGATAGTAATGATGATATCATAGTAGGTTAGCCTAAACGTATCATTGTATCATTTATAAAGAATATACTTTCATGATCGGATTGATTTTGATTTTGTAAATAAATGACTATACGTATGTATTGGACCCGCATACAATCGCTTGCTCTCGTATACGCCCGTATTCAACCTCATAAACACTTGCATACATGCAAATTAAAGTTTGAAAACTAAAATGGCTTATGTTGCAAGAGGATATATATGTAAAATATATGTGAGTGATACA
The DNA here is from genome assembly GCA_024085815.1 of Flaveria linearis. NCBI lineage: Eukaryota > Viridiplantae > Streptophyta > Magnoliopsida > Asterales > Asteraceae > Flaveria > Flaveria linearis. The sequence goes on along the minus strand of CM044002.1, from coordinate 43,246,255 downwards.
TTTATCACAACCATGCATATTATAAATGTGTTCAAATTTACTTGGACCAAAATGAGTTTAACATATTGAAGGCATGTAAAGATGTAAATGACAGAAAAATTAGGAAGCTTTAGCCAAGTCAAGACCAACCCTATAACTATTCCTCACCAAGTAAATTGCTACCTCTACTCTCTACCTTCCTCACTCCATTCTTAAACTATAACATTCTTCTTCATTCGATCTCGTTCCATAAAGTGTCATCACTCTTAAGTTTTATTCTTATGGTGAATCAAGTAAAGGTATATCTCGCACTAAGGTCGATTCAAAAACCATCAGATAAAAAAATGTTTTGATTTATGAAAAGGAAAATATGCATCATTTGGTAAAGAACAATCGCGTCGATGGTAAAACGACTTGCCGGCATGGTTATGGAGGAGGAGGAGGAGGAAATCATGATGTGACTGTTTGCCCAAAGCCTCGTCGCCCTAGAATGACGATCCCTCATGAACTCATTAAACCCTTCAAATGCACCAATGCACACACGTTGGTTCATATCCTTTGTTAAATCCTCATTTCATGTCACTACTAGAAAACTAGAGAACAAATAGTTCCGTTGGTGAATGGTTCGATATGTGGTGGAAACATCATCACCGACAGATCATTGACGGACAGTTGGTCTGTTCTTAATTTGCGACAGATCCTTAAAAAGATTTTCATGAAAAATATTAAAATGTTCTTGGCAGATTTCGTCTGTAACGACAGTTAAAAAGTTTTTGTTGGTGAAAGTGTGGTTTTCTAGTAGGGTGTGCAGTTGCTTTAGCATTTCATGCAACAACTAAATTTCTACTCGGTTTGCAGCCAAGAAAATCTTGATGGAAGAAGTGAAATTCTCAACATGATCATCACAGATAAGGTTTGTTAATACACACATTACGCTTTTATTACGATTTTTCTGTCTTTTTAAGACGATTGGGTACTAATGTAATCCCTGTGGTTTTATTAGAAAACACCCGAGGAGCGCGATTCGTTTTGTTACTTCACAGGATCTCCCCCACAACGAACAGATAATCCATTGATTCACGATGTTCATTTCATTAACCAAATGGAGGTTTTTTCGTCATTAGCTTCATTAAAGAACTAAGTGATTGATAATAGTATCCTCTAGGTATTTTTTGGTAGTTGAAATTTAGTATTATATAAGCTTTTTCTTTTATGTAAAAAGTTTACTCCACGTATATATGATTTACGCCTCATGACATCAATAAATTTTTGTGTATTTTGTAAATATAAAAGTTTGAATAATATATACATTTATACGTCACGAATCTTGGTTGTCACTTATTTCTCATTTAGTTTTGTCAGATATACAATATTTAGTTACGTGTGGGTTGAATATTGTTATTATTTTTGTTAGACAGTCGGAATTATTGTTCATTATTGACATTGTGATTGAAACTTATGTTACGATCTTCCCATACTACCATTTATAAGTAGTGCAAGATCGAGTAAAAGGGTAAACCCAGGTAAAAATCACTATTTTTTTTAAACAATTCTTAGATTTGAATACATCAAAACTTGTATCATATAATATTTAAACCCATAACGTTTTTATCATGGAGTATAAAACTTAGTGCTAATTCTCTATTTTTATTTTAGTTTTGTTATTTTCAATACACTTTTTTAGTTATGTTTTTTTACAACTCTTTTGTCTTATTTTGTAAGTTTGTTTTATTTAACGTATTGCTTATCATGCATGCAACACATTTTATTTTTCTTTTATTTTTGCGTTACAAATTAGAACACCCTTGTTGTATCGATGTTTTAAAATATACAACCATAATTATGACTATAAAAAAGTTACATGCATCGTCACGTGATGTGATACTAAAACTAGTTATAGCTAGTAAATCCATAGTATTTACAAATATTTATAGTAACGTATTGATCAATAATTTTGAAAAACTTACTGTCACTCTAGTTGTGTATTTATTTAACTTTATTTGCATCTCATTTTATGTGAAAATAGTTAAAAATAATATTGGTTTATAAAATAACGCGTCCCTGTAATAAAATGACATACAAGGATATAACATGTCATCTTTAATGATGGTGAGATATATCTAATAAAATATAAAGTATATTAATCAAGCAAAACAACTTTTCTTTCCTATAATTTTCTATGATATAATCGTTTTCAAATTTTTAAATCCATGTTACTTTTCTTTTTCTAAATCATCCAATATTTTTATCGTTAAGAATTTTTGATTCGGTCAAGTTTTACGATCGTGAACCGTATTAAAAATTTGTAAAAATAAGAGACCAGCTACTAGATTTTTACCATGTGTTGCGACGGATTGATATTGAGTAAAATTTATATTGAAACGTAAATATTACGACTCCATTTTAAACATCAAAACACACATGGGGACATTAACTAAAAGAAGCATATCAACATGATGATAGAAATAAAGACCTTGAGCGTTACATCTAAAATTTTATAAAACATCATATTTATAAGTTATATAGAAAAACAAAAAAATGTAAAAACAAAATCTTGAGGCAACTTTGATGGTTTTGTATGTTCGTGTTTTGATGATCATATATTATCATGAAAACTCGGTTTTGAACAAAGTTAAATCGAAACGCAGGCAAAACGAACAAGCCACAACTCTATATTCAAAATTTAATAAAATATCATACATTAAAACTATTAAAAAACAAATAAAATAAATAAAATAAAGATTTGTGAGCTAGTCATGTAAATCATCTTAGAACTACAGAGTTGAAAGAATAATTTTAATTGAAGACGAGAGACTCAAATTCTAACTTTATAGATCCTCTCATTTTATAAGTTAATCAATTCATGTTGAGAAAACTTTTACAATGATACTTTAAGCACTTGCAAACTTGATTTCTTCATTCTAAAAGAAGAAATCTATGAGATGTTCATCTGAGCGGATACTATTAACTTTTATATTAAATAGTAACCTTTAGCTATAATGTTTTTATAGCCTAATCAAGCCATTTGGTTTTTTTATTAATATTTAATTTCTTTAGGTATATATATACGTTTGAAACGAGTTAGTAAACAAGTTGGTCTATCAGTCTGGTGTTAGTTGTTAGTTGTTAGTATCACCAAGTTAGTAATATTCGCCCATGCCAAGGTTTGAACCTTGGACCTGCAAGAGAGGCAAAGCCTCCCACCTCCCCCTTGACTACTAGGCCAAGAGATCATTGGCAAACATCTTAAAATTTAAAATTTAAAAAAGTCTAACCAAACATCATAAAAATTTAAAAACAAAATTACATGAAAAGAAATGGGTTTTGAAACCACGGTCCATGATACTTTCACTTTTTTGTTTCTAATATCAATCCAAAGAAACAAAAAATGTAAGATGGAATCAAAGATTAGCTCGCATTCAAGTCATTAACTTTAAATATAACTTCATTTCTAACCTTCCAAATCACCCATCGCACGGAAAATAGAATTCCTTCCACAGCTAGTTTCTTTTTCTTTGTCAAATGACATAATTAATCGAGTCATGTATGGAAGTCAGGCCAGCCTAACAGTAATCTTGGCCAAGCTAAGGGCTTTGGGCCTCCCAAAACTATATGGCCTCAAATTTTGACCCAAACTATATGGCCTCTCAAGTCTAGGAGTCATAGAATTCTAATTTCTAAAGTAGCCAACTGGCCAAGTGGGGATTCAATACTTCTATAAAACCCGCTATATATAAATATATTACTAAAAAAAAAACAACACAATAATGGAAAGAAAGAATTGTAGAGTTGGAATCAAATTTAATCCTTACGTTCGTACCTCACATGTCACCACGTTGCAGCCATGCGTCTTTCTGTAATTAATAATTAATAAAAAAAAAATAAAAAATAAAAATGAAAATCGATTAGTTGGGTCCATAGTGATGCTTAAACGGAGACAGAAAATCAGGAAAATCAGGAAATCCCTTAAGTGGACGGACGGAGTGGACGGAAAATCAGGAAATCCCATATAATTCGTCCCTAATTGGCCGATTCATACCCGTTTAATTCCAATCGCATCTCCTCAAAGCCAACATTGTTTTGCTTTCATCTCACCGTTGTACTCTCACCTTCTCTGTGTTCTAGTTTGAGAGACTGCAAGGGTCGTAATTTGCAACAACACCTTCCTCCATTGTTAGGTTGCGGTTTGAAACCGTCGGAGCATCGAAGCATTCGTGACGCTTCTGAAATTTTGCCATCAGTTTTGATTAACAACTCAGGCAACGTTGCAGCCTCCGTCGCACACCGTGAACCATTATCATGTTTTCTTTTTGAATTGTTTCTGTTTGATCACCGACCAAGTTGTTCAAGCTCCCGTATCTGCGCCATTTTGGTTATCAATCTAGCCCCGGCGTCACCGCACTCAACATCCGGATACCGAGCACTACTCCACGTTGGATACTGGACTAACATCTCCGTTTAGGTAACCAACATTTTTTTTGTCTTATCATGCATGTAACAGTTCGAATATGGTTGTTTCGTTGATCGACCGTTCCGGCAATTAAGTATAATGTGAAACTCACAACTTCCTGTTTTGTTTATTCCGTTGTACTCTTGGTTGTTAAACTTACCATTCTGTCCCTTTTGATATATAAATGGGATTTTCTACTTTTAATCAAGCAATTGACATTGAATCTTAATTATGGTTTCGTACAACATAATAACCATTTTTTTCAATTTTTCATAGATAAGTAAGTAGGATATGGTTGCAAAGGATGTTGGTAAGCATCTGAAATCCAAAATAAAGATCACTCACTGCCGGTCATTTACGTGAAGTAAGTAAATGGTTCGTAAATAAATTGATCTTGCAAGCTACTATAATACACCTGTGTAGCCTAGTAATTAAATTATTTAAGTTTACAAATTAGTACAGAAGACTTATGAACTAATATGTTCCATGAGGTTTATGTATATGAATAGTTAAATGGAGTTGTAGTTCAGTAAGTATAATGATACTAAGTACATGATATGGGTCCACTACTTTGCAAATGAAATGATGCATGTTATGAAAACTTACGTGGGTGTTGAATTAGTTTTGCATTGTTTGGTGTGGCCGAAATAATAATATTTATGTTAAATATAAAAATCTATATCCGTGACGAAATGAGTTATTTCATTTTAGACATATCGATAATTTCGTAGGTTAGATTTTTAAGACATGAAATATAATAAATGTATGACATAAGAACTTAGAATAATGATAATAACAACAATAATAATGATACTTAAAAAGAGGGTCCATCGCCGGGACACTAGTCGATCAACATACAATACAATTTAATCCAAGCCCTGTAAAAGTAACATGAATATATAAAGTGTAGGTGCTAGTACAATTTGAGGACAACTTGGCTTTGTATGCTTGCGATCTTGATTAAGGTACGGATTCCTGATTCTTGTCTAATAATTGATTCCCGTTCGTCTCTAGTTTGATTCCTGTCATACGTAGCTAGTTGTTTGATTCCGTTGTAAGTAGCTACACTACTATATATTTCTGAAATTTGTTACCCGAGCTCTCCCTATCTTGGGGGTGACCAAGACGCGTTATTGCGGCATCGATAACGTGGCACCAACCGTGGCGGTGAGCTGAGATCACGGCGTCTCTAAAGAGGACTCTGAAATTATGTCTGGTTATATTATTATTTCCTCAGAGACGTATGGATCGATCCTAGGCTAGTTCTGTTATTTCCTGGTGGATGGTTACACACCATTCCATTCAGGACTCTGGTGAATGGTTTGTATGTCTGCCCATACTCCATTTCACATTGGTTCACAGGCTCGCTACCTGTGTTCCCCCTGTTCAGTTATTATATGATATGATTATTAGCTCGGGTATGTTCTATCTGATATATGTCTTATGACGTATGTTCTATTTGATATATATATCTTATGATCTTTGATTCTTTGATTATCACCATGTCTGTTTATTTTTGATATCTGCCGATTCTTTGATTATCAACATGTCTGTTTATTTTTGTTATCCGCTATTCCGTTCACTGAGCGTTATGCTCAGGCGTGCTTTTGTTTTCATGCACGTCAGGTCAGCAGGGTAATCCGGGAAACCAGTGAAGAGTGAATTGAAGATCAAGATTATCTGTTACTTTAATTGATGTATTGAACATCTTAATTAGGTTTTGGAATTTGAACTTGTAATCGTTATTAATAATGGGAATGCGTTTGGATTTTGATTACCGTGATAGTGACACGTCAGCCTTGTCGGGTTGGGGTGTTACAGTTGTGGTATCAGAGCCAGGTTCTTTCCTGTAGAAAACTTAAACATTAATAATAAACTTGTGAGGTTATGGGTAGACGTTGGGTTAGGATCTAATTTGTTTTCCAATCTAAATTCCTGTGTTCACACGTATATTTTCATTTCAGATGGCTCCTAAGAGACGTGTGAACAACCGCAATAAATCGAGTGGCCCCTCATCTGATACTCCTCTTGAAACCCTTGTTGCTAATGCCGTAAACGCTGCTATTTCTGGAATACTCCCTAATCTGATGACTCAAACTGCTCAAACAGTCATCCAGCAGATACAACAGGCGAATTTGGGAGGAAATAACATCGGATCAGCATCGGAGGGTAATAACAATGGACCACCACCTGGTGGGAACAACACAGGACCTCCATCCGATGGAAATAATTCAGAGCCACCTTCTGGCGGAAACAACACGGGACCACCTTCCGGTGGAAATGCAACACCACCTGTGGCTGAGATTCATGTTTGGCTTGAGCGCTTTATGAAGCAAAGATCAAGATCTTTTAGTGATGCTGCTACACCGATGGATGCTCGGAACTGGATAGCCCATGTGGAAAAGATTTTCGAAGTGCTAGGAGTCGGCGATGTATTCAAAACTAGGTTGGCTTCTTACAAACTGGAGGATGACGCTCTAGTTTGGTGGGAAGGGGTTAAACTTGCACATGGTTGAGAGGGTTATGCTGCTACTCTTCCTTGGGCCGACTTTCGCACTATATTCTTCCGAAAGTATTTCTCTGAAGTGGAACGAAGTGAGTATGCACGGGAATATGCATCTATTGAGCAAAGAGATGGTGAACCTTGGCAAGAATTCATGGCAAGATTCTGTAGGCTGGCTAGTTTTCTTGGGGAAGCTGCAGGTAGCCCAGAGGTCCAAGCTGAAAAGTTGAAATGGGCTGTTCATGAGAGAACTCGGAGATGGATAGTACTCAAAGGTTTAACAATATCAATGAAGTAGCTGATGCTGTGAAAAAACTTGACATGGAAAACAAGAAGAGGTTAGCTAAAGCTGAGGAGAGTCGAAAGAGAAATCGTGAAGGAAACCATACCGCACTTTCTGGGCAATCTTCAAGCGAGAAACACCATACAGGCGATCGAAAAGCCCAATTCAACAGAAATAATAACCGCCAAGGTAATCAATGGAAACAAAACAGCAGAATCCTAAACCTGCCGAAAACCAAGCTCAAAAGAAAGTCCCGGTATGCACTACATGTGGGAAACGTCATTTTGGTGTTTGTCGCCGAACTTCAGGAGCCTGTTTTAGATGTGGAAAGACCGGCCATGTACTGAAAGACTGTCCGTATCCTGATAACAAAGGGAAGGCTGGAAATAGTGCAAAGCAGCCTACTAATGGAGGACGAGTGTTTGCTCTGAACGCAAAGGATGCAGCAAACACACCAGGTATGACTCTTGATATTCCTCCCATATGTGAATCTATCGTATCTGAATAATCTAGTAGTCTTACCATGTAAATTATGCTTGTTATCTATTACTAAGTGTGCCATGGTAACATAAATTCTTTAGGTACTGTTTCTGGTACTCTCATGTTAGGAACTCGTGAAGTTCAAGTCTTATTTGATACTGGAGCAACACACTCCATAGTTTCTCAATCTTTTCTTAAATATCTAACGATGAGCCCAACATTATTAGAAAATACTTTGAATATTATGACTCATATGGGAAACTCTGTTACAATCTCTCATGTGTATGAGGATTGTCCGATCCGAGTTGAATCGCTCATTCTTACAGCGGATCTGTTGCCCATGCAAATGGAAGATTTTAATATCATCTTGGGAATGGACTGGTTAACTCGGCATCATGTTACAATTGAGTGTCAGACTCGTCGCATTCTGTTTGGAGATCCCCATCATCCTGAACTCATTTATCAGGGGACTAAACCTCGAAAAACTCTTCAAATAATTTCAGCACTTAAGGCTCGTAAATCCCTACTGCACGGCGCTGCAGGATTCCTTGTTTCAGTTAAAATTTTATCTCCTGAAGAGCCTAGTATTTCTGATTATCCGGTTGTTTGTGATTTTCCCGATGTGTTTCCTAAGGAGCTACCTGGACTTCCACCAGACCGCGAGGTGGAATTCACTATTGATCTTATTCCTGGTGCTGAACCGATTTCCAAGGCACCTTACCGTATGGCACCACTTGAACTCAAAGAACTGAAGGACCAATTACAGGAGTTATTAGATCTTGGATTTATTAGACCAAGTGTCTCACCTTGGGGTGCACCGGTCCTATTCGTGAAGAAGAAAGATGGTTCTTTGAGACTCTGCATTGACTACAGAGAACTCAACAAGATCACTATCTGTAATCGTTACCCTCTGCCTTGTATTGATGATTTATTTGATCAGCTTCAGGGCAAAGTGTTTCTCTAAAATCGATCTGAGGTCTGGTTACCATCAGCTAAAGATCAAAGATTCTGATGTCCCTAAATCTGCCTTCCGTACGCGATATGGTCACTATGAATTCTTGGTTATGCCGTTCGGGTTAACGAATGCCCCAGCTGTTTTCATGGACCTAATAAACCGAGTTTTCCATGACTATCTGGATAAGTTCGTCATCGTGTTTATAGATGACATTCTTATCTATTCTAAGAGTAAGGAGGAACATGAAGACCAACTTCGTATCGTGCTTGAAACTCTGCGTAAAAAGAAGCTTTATGCTAAGTTTTCAAAATGTGAATTTTGGTTGAGTCAAGTAGCCTTTCTGGGTCATGTGGTCTCTGCAGATGGTATTATGGTAGATCCAGCAAAGATAGAGGCAATCACTAAATGGCCAAGACCTACTTCAGCCACAGAAGTCCGGAGTTTTCTTGGTCTTGCTGGTTACTATCGTAGATTTGTCGAAGGGTTCTCTGTTATTGCTTTACCCCTTACGCAACTTCTAAGGAAAAGGGTTAAGTACTCTTGGAATGATGAGCGGGAGAAAAGCTTCGAAGAGCTTAAGAAGAGATTGGTGTCTGCCCCGATTCTTACACTTCCATCGGGCACGGGTGGATATCAGATTTACAGCGATGCCTCTAAAAAGGGACTCGGATGTGTGCTAATGCAGCATGGTAAGGTCATTGCTTATGCTTCGCGGCAGTTGAAACCTTATGAGGTTAATTATCCTACGCATGATCTTGAACTCGCTGCTGTTATTTTCGCGCTGAAAATATGGCGTCACTATCTTTACGGAGAGACTTGTGATATTTTTACTGATCACAAGAGCTTGAGATACATCTTCACACAAAAAGAACTAAACATGAGGCAGAGAAGATGGTTAGAATTGTTAAAAGATTATGATGCCAATATTCAATATCATCCGGGAAAGGCCAATGTGGTAGCTGATGCTCTTAGCAGGAAGAGCTCAGGAACAGTATCCTCCCTACAGCTACAGCCTCAGAACATTACCGATCTTGATAAATTAGGTATTGGCCTACATATTGGCAAGAGTGACGGATAACTCGCTAGTCTTCAGATAGAATCAGACTTAATATTCCGGATTAAGAACGCACAGAAAGACGATGGTGAACTCTGGGCAATCTTACAGAATGTGGAGATTGGTAAGCAATCAGAATTCAGAGTAGATGAGCATGGAGTAATCTGGTGTGGTAAATGTTTATGTGTGCCTAATGATTCTTCTCTTCGAGAATCGTTATTAGCTGAGGCACATAGTTTTCCTTTCTCTATCCATCCTGGATCTACTAAGATGTATCGTGATCTTCGTCAGAATTTCTGGTGGAATGGTATGAAAGAAGACGTGGCTAAGTATGTTAGTCGTTGCCTTACTTGTCAGCAAGTGAAGATTGAGCATCAGAGAGCTAGTGGTTTGCTTCAGCCACTACCTATTCCTGTATAGAAATGGGATGATATTTCCATGGATTTTGTGACAGGGTTGCCAAGGACATTTAAGAAGAATGATGCAATATGGGTTGTAGTTGACAGATTGTCAAAGTCGGCTCACTTTCTCCCTATTCAGCAGGGATTCTCAGTTAGCAAACTATCTGAAGTGTTTACACAAGAGATTATTAGACTTCATGGCACTCCGGTGTCTATCGTGTCTGATCGAGACCCGAGGTTCACTTCTCGTTTTTGGAAGGGTTTGCAAGCTGCATGGGTACCAAGTTGAGGTTTAGTACGGCGTTTCATCCTCAGACTGACGGTCAGTCGGAGCGTACTATTCAGACACTTGAGGACATGCTTCGAGCTTGTGCCTTAGAGTGGACTGGGAACTGGGATGAGTATTTGTGTTTGGTCGAGTTTGCTTACAACAATAGTTGGCAAGCTAGCATTGGCATGGCACCTTTCGAATTGTTGTATGGTCGTAAATGTAGAGCACCTATTTGTTGGGAAGAGGTCGGTGAAAGAGTCATCGAAGGACCCGAGTTAGTTCAGATCACGAATGAGAAAGTTGCTATTGCTAGAGAAAGGTTAAAGGAAGCTCAAAGTAGACAGAAAAGTTATGCAGACCGACACCGTCGACCTTTGGAGTTTAATGTTGGTGACAAAGTATTCCTGAAGGTTTCGCCTTGCAAAGGCGTACGACGTTTTGGTCTAAAAGGGAAACTTAGTCCACGGTTTATCGGACCCTTTGAAATTCTAGAAAGAGTTGGTGAGGTTTCGTATCGTTTGGCTTTACCACCTCAACTGTCACATGTGCATAATGTCTTTCATGTATCTCTTCTAAGGGGGTACAATTATCATCCGATTCATGTTGTTAACTATCCGCTTCATTTAATTCGTGAAGACCTATCGTTTGATGAAGAGCCAGAAGCCATTCTTGACCGACAAGAACGTGTCATGCGTAAGAAGACCATCCCTTTTGTTAAGGTATTATGGAAGGACCACTCTGAACGTGAGGCTACATGGGAAACAGAAGACTCTATTCGTTCTAAATATCCGGCTCTATTTTCATCTTAGTGGTTAGTATTTCAACTTTTGCATTTGATATTTCAACTCTGAGTTAGAATGTTTCAGTTATCTGCTTCAAGTCATATGACAAGCTACCCTCTCAATGTTTGGTCGTTACATGCTTTGAATATCTGATCGGTTTTGTAATCTGTTTAATTATCCGTACCTAGAAATTTCGAGGACGAAATTTTTCGTAGGGGGAAGGAATTATAAAACCCGCTATATATAAATATATTACTAAAAAAAACAACACAATAATGGAAAGAAAGAATTGTAGAGTTGGAATCAAAATTTAATCCTTACGTTCGTACCTCACACGTCACCACGTTGCAGCCATGCGTCTTTCTGTAATTAATAATTAATAAAAAAAAAATAAAAATAAAATGAAAATCGATTAGTTGGGTCCATAGTGATGCTTAAACGGAGACAGAAAATCAGGAAAATCAGGAAATCCCTTAAGTGGACGGACGGAGTGGACGGAAAATCAGGAAATCCCATATAATTCGTCCCTAATTGGCCGATTCATACCCGTTTAATTCCAATCGCATCTCCTCAAAGCCAACATTGTTTTGCTTTCATCTCACCGTTGTACTCTCACCTTCTCTGTGTTCTAGTTTGAGAGACTGCAAGGGTCGTAATTTGCAACAACACCTTCCTCCATTGTTAGGTTGCGGTTTGAAACCGTCGGAGCATCGAAGCATTCGTGACGCTTCTGAAATTTTGCCATCAGTTTTGATTAACGACTCAGGCAACGTTGCAGCCTCCGTCGCACACCGTGAACCATTATCATGTTTTCTTTTTGAATTGTTTCTGTTTGATCACCGACCAAGTTGTTCAAGCTCCCGTATCTGCGCCATTTTGGTTATCAATCTATCCCCGGCGTCACCGCACTCAACATCCGGATACCGAGCACCACTCCACGTTGGATACTGGACTAACATCTCCGTTTAGGTAACCAACATTTTTTTTGTCTTATCATGCATGTAACAGTTCGAATATGGTTGTTTCGTTGATCGACCGTTCCGGCAATTAAGTATAATGTGAAACTCACAACTTCCTGTTTTGTTTATTCCGTTGTACTCTTGGTTGTTAAACTTACCATTCTGTCCCTTTTGATATATAAATGGGATTTTCTACTTTTAATCAAGCAATTGACATTGAATCTTAATTACCATGATATGGTTTCGTACAACATAATAACCATTTTTTTCAATTTTTCATAGATAAGTAAGTAGGATATGGTTGCAAAGGATGTTGGTAAGCATCTGAAATCCAAAATAAAGATCACTCACTGCCGGTCATTTACGTGAAGTAAGTAAATGGTTCGTAAATAAATTGATCTTGCAAGCTACTATAATACACCTGTGTAGCCTAGTAATTAAATTATTTAAGTTTACAAATTAGTACAGAAGACTTATGAACTAATATGTTCCATGAGGTTTATGTATATGAATAGTTAAATGGAGTTGTAGTTTAGTAAGTATAATGATACTAAGTACATGATATGGGTCCACTACTTTACAAATGAAAATGATGCATGTTATGAAAACTTACGTGGGTATTGAATTAGTTTTGCATTGTTTGGTGTGGCCGAAATAATAATATTTATGTTAAATATAAAATCTATATCCGTGACGAATGAGTTATTTCATTTTAGACATATCGATAATTTCGTAGGTTAGATTTTTAAGACATGAAATATAATAAATGTATGACATAAGAACTTAGAATAATGATAATAACAACAATAATAATGATACTTAAAAAGAGGGTCCATCGCCGGGACACTAGTCGATCAACATACAATACAATTTAATCCAAGCCCTGTAAAAGTAACATGAATATATAAAGTGTAGGTGCTAGTACAATTTGAGGACAACTTGGCTTTGTATGCTTGCGATCTTGATTAAGGTACGGATTCCTGATTCTTGCCTAATAATTGATTCCCGTTCGTCTCTAGTTTGATTCCTGTCATACGTAGCTAGTTGTTTGATTCCGTTGTAAGTAGCTACACTACTATATATTTCTGAAATTTGTTACCCGAGCTCTCCCTATCTTGGGGGTGACCAAGACGCGTTATTGCGGCATCGATAACGTGGCACCAACCGTGGCGGTGAGCTGAGATCACGGCGTCTCTAAAGAGGACTCTGAAATTATGTCTGGTTATATTATTATTTCCTCAGAGGCGTATGGATCGATCCTAGGCTAGTTCTGTTATTTCCTGGTGGATGGTTACACACCATTCCATTCAGGACTCTGGTGAATGGTTTGTATGTCTGCCCATACTCCATTTCACATTGGTTCACAGGCTCGCTACCTGTGTTCCCCCTGTTCAGTTATTATATGATATGATTATTAGCTCGGGGTATGTTCTATCTGATATATGTCTTATGACGTATGTTCTATTTGATATATATATCTTATGATCTTTGATTCTTTGATTATCACCATGTCTGTTTATTTTTGATATCTGCCGATTCTTTGATTATCAACATGTCTGTTTATTTTTGTTATCCGCTATTCCGTTCACTGAGCGTTATGCTCAGGCGTGCTTTTGTTTTCATGCACGTCAGGTCAGCAGGGTAATCCGGAAACCAGTGAAGAGTGAATTGAAGATCAAGATTATCTGTTACTTTAATTGATGTATTGAACATCTTAATTAGGTTTTGGAATTTGAACTTGTAATCGTTATTAATAATGGGAATGCGTTTGGATTTTGATTACCGTGATAGTGACACGTCAGCCTTGTCGGGTTGGGGTGTTACAACTTCAATCTGCAATTTGTTCAATTTTTCATCCTCATTTCCTTAATCGCGGCCCTGAGTCCCCAATCGGCTGGCAGATGAGCCGATCGACCTTCACCGCTTCACGAGTTCACGACTGTGACTTTTCAGATTCACTCTCGAGAATCAAGCGACAAGCATTCTCGTAATCATCACGCATTGACGCATCACGCATCAGGTTACGATTAAGAAGGTCTACTCGGGTTATCGCTTTGTGCTTTAGTGATTCGGTGGTTATCTCTTCAGTCATCAGGTTAGTTTTCTTGTTTCTTATTCAAGTGATTTATTGTTTTTTTTCTAAATTTGCTATTTGGTTAATTGTTTTGCACCTGAATTGGTTATTAGTTTTCTGTTTTTAGATTAGTTTATTTCATTATCTTATTGCTTGAATTTGATTACTTGATTAGTTTATACTACATACTATAACTAGGAAGTAGGAATTGTAACTTGGTTGCTTAGAATTTAATCAATTTATAACAATGTTAAACCTAATATGTAAGTTCGAATGAGGTGCATATCAATTTATTGCCAGTCCCAAGCCTGGATAAAGGATGAGGGTTTATATCAATATTCTTTTGAGGGCCTCATTTTTTTTGTTCGCTTTGGGCCTCCGAAAATATTAAGCCGGTCTTGATGGAAGTCCTTAATATCCATTATATTTGGCCTAAATAATTATAACGATATGAGAACCGAGTTCCAAGCCGCAAAACAACTCCATAATAGGTAAAAACATAATGAGGTGTTTCCATGACTCTAGAATAAAACAAGCACATAATAAATGGAACATTTAACCCTTTATTAGAAAGGTTAACCCTATTAGGTAACCTATCAAGAAAAAACCTCCAAATAAAAATGTTAACCTTTACTAACCTTTAAGGTTTTTTTTTCTTTCTTTTCCGGAAAGAGATCGTTTGATATGGTTTGTATCATATTTTGAAGTTTTCCGCACAACAATCAAGAGAAGTATATTAGTTTGTAGTAATTTAGAAGAAGAGATATGATATATTTGTCATTCATTAAAATATAAGGGTACTAGAGATTGGACAATAACACCATCACCAGTCCTCGGGTGCCTCCATTCGGCACTACAATTCAGGTACGACACACTAAATGTAATTGTTGTTTTTGTGGCCGTTGTACTTATAATTAAAAATAATAATAATTGGATATTATGAATTGTGATCCGTTTTAAGTAAATTGAGTAAAAATAAAATAAGAGTAAATTACACGGATAGTCCCTGGGGTTTGAACGTATTACAACTTCATTCCTACTTTTAAAAAATTACTGATATGAGCCTGTACTTTACATGGTCTGCACATGTTGAAATATATGGATAGTTCAATTCAATAACAAAAATGTTAATATGATTTTGTTTGTTGTTGTCTCATGTAAATGTGATTAATGGGCTGGATATTTGGTTGATGAGCTGGATTCATGCATTGGGCTTATGGGCTGGTAGGATTGTGGATGCTATGTTGAAGGCTTGGACCAGGGCCATAAATGGGTCACACATCTTGGTTTTTTATAAAAAGCAAGAGGAGTTCAGTAGAAACATGAATCTTTACCATCTCATCTTCTCTGATTCATCAAGAGATTTTCTTACTTGATTACTAATGGAAAATCCCTAAGACACGAGTTCATCTTCTTCGTCTTTCTCAAGTATATTTGTCCTAGGGTTTACATCATCATGTTCTTTTCTTGAGTTACTTTAGATATGTATCTTCATCTTGTTCATCATGTAATGTTATCTGTCTTTGGTTGCTGAAAATAGACGTTCTTTTTCTGAGTTTCTTGACATGGTATCAGAGCTACGGCTTTGGTATCTTCGTCTTCCGCTGATTGTCTTCTACGATTCTTTGATTAGGGTTTTCTCAAATACAAAATGTCACACCCCAACCTTGACGGCGGAATCGTCGAGGCGTGAGAGTTACGATTGTTCACAGCCACATAACGCTATTATTAGTTCCAATATATAATCAAGATTCATTGTAACAATACAAGTAATTGTTCAAACAAAGATACATCCAGAATACAAGTATAAAAGTATCCCGATCATTCGTTTATTTCTCTAAGTCCAATCCTAAAGTGATAAGCTTCAAAGAGTAACCTGAAACATGTTAAAAATAAAAGGTCAACATAAAAATGTTGGTGAGCATTCAATAGTTTTAAATACATAAGTATATAAAAGATGGCAATTCAAGTTGTAAATTAGTGAATAAAGTGACTAGGGATGTTATGAACAATGCACAATCGAACCTCGACAATGTTTTACAAGTATCAAACGACGTTAATATTCTATTAACGTTAAAAGTATATACGATCAGCTAAGTGTACTTGAATCAACCAAGTAGGCTTGTCTTACCCATAGATCTATGACTTCGCTGGGCTAGCAATAGTTAATGATTGTACATATAATGCCATAACATGGTACCACAAAGTTCAACTAACCACAACTCACAAGTAAATTGCCATAAGTTTACAAGTCTCGAATAAGTTTTAAGTGCAATGATATAAGTTAACATGTTTCACCCCAAAGTGTGAAATAAGAAAAAGGGGTATAGAAATACTCACTTGATATATATAGGTGATGATAAGAATTTAAACGAGGCTCCAACTATTTCTTTACGAGTTACCTAAACGTATTGATTCCAAGATTAAGTTAAATAAAAGATTAATAGTTAGACATGGACTAGGGTTTCAATTGGGATTTGGGGGTTTAAATAATTAAATAAAATAATGGATCGTTTACGTTTTGGGTTAATAAAGATATTATAAATCAATTAAGTCCAAAATGATTAAAATATCTCAACAATTTAAGTTAATAAAATTAAATTTGAAAGAAATAATTAATTTAATAATTAATTTTGATAAAGAAATTAATTATATACCTATTTAAATGACCTTAAAATTTATTTAAACTCATTTTATAAAGTTTTGAGCTTTTAGAATATTTCATCATAAAAGTTTTATAATACAAAACCTTAAAAATCAAATAAAGAGAATATCGTTTTATAAATTTAAGAAGTTAAATAAAGTTAACGAATCTTTATTAACTAATGGTGATATATTAGATGAACAATTTGTCATTAAACATATGATTTTATAAGGTTTTAAATAATTTAAATTTGAACCATGAAAATATTTATCATTTAAATTACATAAAGAATTATAATGTTTTAAAATAAATCTCCATTTATAATATCATGATTTAAACGTTAAGATTAAAGGAATTAATCTGAATATATTATTTGAACAAATATGATTTAATATGTTAACAATATTTAAAACCTATTTTATATGAAAATGAACTAATTAAACAAAATGATACTAAATAAATAAAAAAAATTTTATAATAAATTCCAGCAAATAATTAGATGATTTCAAAATTATTGGTAGTTTATAAAAGGAATTTTATAATTTTTTCTGATTTTTTTAATCATTTATTTAAAGGTTAAAAGCATAAAAAAAATGGACGAGGGAGCCGGGTTCGAACCCGGGACCTCATAGTGTGCGAAAGGCTTGGGAACTAGTGACCAGGCATCCACCGCGGTGTAGAATGGTTCCATTCTTTTTAAACAGGTTACAAAGCAAATCCCAATCCGTATGAACCCTAGAAATCGATTCCTCCCAAATTGAACAATCAAACGCAGGTGTTAAAGAACACATTCAAGGGGCTTTTAATCCCTATCTAAAATCGAGCATAATGATATATGTAACTTACATGATTGAGTCCGATTGATGTTCTCCAGTTTAAGAACGAGTCGCGACGATTTGATTGTTAATTCAAGGTGCAAACGTTGTTCGTAATCAAATTAACTTTGCAGGAAGCTTCGGATGGTGTTGATAAGTGACGGCCCTCTTCCAATTTGGTTTAATAAAGCTTCGAGCATGGATTTACGGTTGAGTTGCAGGTCGACGAGGAAGATGATGATCGATGGAGTGTTTTTGTGTTTCAGATGCAATTGTAAGTGTAGACTGATTAGTTACATTATAGCATTGTTTGTGTGTGTTTAATTCGATTATAGTAGTGTGTTTAATGCGATTCAAGTCTGTAAAAGTTGCCGACAATCACGTGGGTGTTAGATCACCACTTTCAGATTGAATTTTTCAAATTGTTTGTGGGTTTTGAGTTCGAATCTTGCATGTGAGGTGTCGGGACGGTTTGATTGGTTTAAAACCGTGTAGAATCGGTGTTTTTGGCCTCGCCGGAGGGTGGCCGGAACTTGGCCGATTCACGGGGGCGGTGAGGGGCTGTTTGTGTAATTTTATAATTACACTTTCAGTCCCTGTGGTTTGAATTCATTTATTTTTAGTTTTAAATTTCTTTAAAGTTTCGAAAATTGCAATCTTAACCCCCTGGACTTTATTATTACTATTATTATTATTATCCTTATTTTTATTATTCTTATTCTTATTATTATTATTACTATTGTTATAATTATTATAGTATCTTTATTATTATAATTATTATGATTATTGGAATTTAAATTAAATTTAATTTTTAAATAAATAATAAATAATAAATAAATAAATGAATGAATAAATGAATAAGTAAATAATTAAATAAATAGATAAATAAATAGATAATTATATAAATATAAATAAAATTTATACGAGATGTTACAGTCTCCACTACTTTAAGAAATTTCGTCCCGAAATTTAATCATGAGAAATAAATTTTAAGGTTATGAGGAGACTTAGATGTCATTTCGTGTTCACGAGTGCACTCTTGGAAATGTTTAAATTCAATAAGTTTGACCATGATTTTTAAGTTTGTTAAGTTTCATCGTTCATGATCTTATATGTTCATTGACAAAGTGTGCAAGTCATTCCTTTAAAATTTTTAGTTGATAATGTTTGTATTCCAAACGTTCAATATGGTTAAAAGTTTTGTCATGTGTGAAACACCATACATTAGATCGGGGATACGGCTCGGCTTAACAAACATGAGAAATAAGTTTCGAATGTTTTTGGATGGAATTCATAAGAGTTTCTCAAGCAAATAACCTTAACGGGTTTCTAGGTGATCGATTCTTGTTTACTCATGTCATTGAGGTTTCAAAGTGTCATTAGTGTAACGTTGATACAAGTATCGTGTTTGTTAAGATTAAGGATTAACTTTGGTATGAAGAAATCATTATAATGGGTTTTCAGAATAAGTGTGTTTTTGAGGAAAACATTCAGAAAGATTACTAGAGGTTGTTATAAGGAGTTCAAAGATGGTCCAAGAAATGACACAAATAAGAATTGCATTGATCAACGAAGATAACGTTCCCGATTGGATTAAAATTTAAATAATTCAGGATATTGCGGATAAAGGCAAACACCAGTAGCTTTCCAAGTACGACTTGCACACGCGGTTCATCAAACTCATAATCACAGCTGAGAACATTCAAGTGGCTAGGAAGCCATGAACACAAATTGGTAATGTCTTTATTTGGCGGATGATTGTTTAGGAAGCTATCATTACGCAATCAGGTTTTAATGATAACTCAAAATGAAAGTTGATAAGTAGGGAATAAATGGTTCGATGTAGCTAGACCGAGTCAAAACATGAAGATAAGGGAAAGAAATCAATTTAAGAATTTACATGCTTCAAGCTTGGAATCAAAATCAACCTAAAACGATCGGGTCTTCTTTTAAGTTCAGAGATCATGCTTTGGCTTAATAGGTCAAAACACTAACATTGTTTCACCCGTTAAGTTACTACATACTTCTCGTCACTTGATTACAACCATGGTAAGTTGAAGATCAAGAAATAAGAATAGTCATCAAGGTGTGGTTTTCACTCCTAACTTGATGGGGTATTCCCAAGATATGACCATTAACTTACCAATCAAAAAGTTCGATCCCAACTCATTGTTGAGGATCTACAGAAATAAGACGAGATAACTCACCATTAGGTAAGGGAAATCACTCCTATCTTAACGATGAAGTTTTACAAAAACAAAATATAACAGGATGAACTTCTTCATCAAATCCAGAATTCACTCCTACTTTGATGAGATCGTTTCATTTGAGAGAATACAATCCATAAAAATGAAATTATCATCAAGATATGGGATTCACGCCTATCTTGATGATTGAATTTCATAAATACAAGAAGCAATCGAAGATTGACATTTGTCACCAAAGTACGGGTTTTCAATCCTATTTTGGTGAGATCATGTCACTTGCGAAATGCCATTCCAAGAAAATACTTGAAGTCAATCCCAAGATAAGGTATCACCCTGATCCAGAGGATGAAATTTCATTAACACACAATTGAAACCATTTATCGAAACGAATAGAGATTCATCAAAGTAAGGGAATCCCCCTGTTTTGATGAGATAGAATCATTTAGGAGATACGAGTGTTCTTAGTCATAGGCTGACTTGCAAACCCTTGCATTTCCCACGGTGCAGACGGTTCAAAGTTTGACTTAACAACGAAAGAAAAGGATATCATTTAGAATTTCAGAAAATTTCAAGTTACATCAATGTAACAAAAGGAAAATCATGCTTACAAAATTAAGGTCAATGTTCGAGGTAACAGGATTTGTTATGATGTTCAAATCTTGGATGTCTTAAATCAGGAAGACGAAATGAAGGACAAGAATGATTCAACACCATGATGCGATGTGAACATTCGATTCACAATCGAAAGGAAATACAAGGACTTCTCAAGATATGAGGTCAACCATAGCCTTATTAAAGACACGCGTACTTAAAGTGGTAACAAAGTTATAATTAGTTTATTCGATCATTGAGGTGAGTGACCACTTATAATATTTAAATTAACAAGTAACATTCAATTAGCAAAGTATTTCGAGATGTAAGAATTCCACCTACAGCATTGCATGTTCTTAGTTTAGGACACATCCTTAGGAGGGTTTTGAGGACCATAAGTAACGATTTAAAGTTTTAAAGACCATACGGTTTAGATTCTCAATATCTTTTGGTATATTGAAATCCATGTTCACGTGGTCAAGATAAGAAGATAGTTACATGAAATGCCGAGTTCAATACTGTTACACGTTAAACGTTGTGCGTTTAAACGTAAGAGTTGAATTGTAGGATGGGGTTAATATTAACAGGAATATTATTTAGGTTAAGAATGAGAAAGTATTTAAACTTTGATGATAAACCAGTTCAAGAATTCAAGGATTTTTAAGATATAAAAGGATGGTTCTATTTGGTAACGCATTACCATTTGGAATCGTTGACACGTCAAGGTAAATTGACTCATTTGCCTTAGAGATTTGTGTATTTTGACCATAGTTTATCACTCATCCCAGAAATCCCCAGGTAGCGTAACGGTTCCCTCAATGAGATTTATACGAATACGCTTGCCTTAGCCCGAGGGCTTTTTGCCAGGAAATCCAGAATACAGGTGTCTATGTGTCACACAATATTTCTTAGGTTCATGAAAAAAACCTTGATGAGATTTATATAGATTAGACATAACGTCTAAAGATCCAAGTCATAAGCATAGGTATACGATTCCACGTGTCGTCGAGAATAAGATTAAGAGGTTTCATGTTCGGGGAGAGTCTAAGAGTCAAATGTAGTTTTGGGAGACATGTAGAAATGTTTAGGCAATCCTATGCTAAGGCATCAAATTGCACAAAAGGCATAGCATTATGTAGCATTCAAACAATATGTGAGCACAAAAGTATAAAGATCTTTCTATGAGGTTCATGCAACTATAGTCTAGGTCACCATTTCTAATAACCTAAATCCCTATAGTTATGGGCTCTGATACCAATCTGTCACACCCCCCGTAGGAAGGTGTACGAGAGCCGCAACGTGATATTGTCCGCTTTGGTCGCAGCCTCACGGGTTTAAAACAATATATTAAACAAAATGATAACTAAATATGTTAAACAATATTTAAAACCCTATTTTATATGAAATGAACTAATTAACAAAATGATAACTAAATAAATAAAGAAATTTTATAATAAATTCCAGCAAATAATTAGATGATTTCAAAAATTATTGGTAGTTTATAAAAGGAATTTTATAATTTTTCTGATTTTTTTAATCATTTATTTAAAGGTTAAAAGCATAAAAAAATGGACGAGGGAGCCCGGGTTCGAACCCGGGACCTCATAGTGTGCGAAAGGCTCGGAACCAGTAGACCAGGCATCCAACCGCGGTGTAGAATGGTTCCAATTCTTTTTAAACAAGGTTACAAAGCAAATCCCAATCCGTATGAACCCTAGAATCGATTCCTCCCAAATTGAACAATCAAACGCAGGTGTTAAAGAACACATTCAAGGGGCTTTTAATCCCTATCTAAATCGAGCATAATGATATATGTAACTTACATGATTGAGTCCGATTTGATGTTCTCTAGTTTAAGAACGAGTCGCGACGATTTGATTGTTAATTCAAGGTGCAAACATTGTTCGTAATCAAATTAACTTTGCAGGAAGCTTCGAATGGTGTTGATAAGTGACGGCCCTCTTCCAATTTGGTTTAATAAAGCTTCAAGCATGGATTACGGTTGAGTTGCAGGTCGACGAGGAAGATGATGATCGATGGAGTGTTTTTGTGTTTCAGATGCAATTGTAAGTGTAGACTGATTAGTTACATTTATAGCATTGTTTGTGTGTGTTTAATTCGATTATAGTAGTGTGTTTAATGCGATTCAAGTCTGTAAAAGTTGCCGACAATCACGTGGGTGTTAGATCACACTTTCAGATCGAATTTTTCAAATGTTGTGGGGTTTGAGTTCGAATCTTGCATGTGAGGGTGTCGGGACGGTTTGATTGGTTTAAAACCATGTAGAATCGGTGTTTTTGGCCTCGCCGGAGGCTCGCCGGAGGGTGGCCGGAACTTGGCCGGATTCACGGGGGCGGTGAGGGGCTGTTTGTGTAATTTTTATAATTACACTTTCAGTCCCTGCGGTTTGAATTCATTTATTTTTAGTTTTTAAACTTCTTTTAAAGTTTCGAAAATTGCAATCTTAACCCCCTGGACTTTATTATTACTATATTATTATTATCCTTATTTTTATTATTCTTATTCTTATTATTATTATTACTATTGTTATAATTATTATTAGTATCTTTATTATTATAATTATTATGATTATTGGAATTTAAATTAAATTTAATTTTTAAATAAATAATAATAAATCAATAAATAAATAAATGAATAAATGAATAAGTAAATAATTAAATAAATAGATAAATAAATAGATAATTATATAAATATAAATAAAATTTATACGAATCTTGGCGTCTCAGATAGTTCTTGGGAATTTGATTCAGGCTCTTGATAAAGAAATTGTTGTGTTATCCATCATAGTTTTGTGAATATTTCTTTCTGATTAGAGTTGGTTCTTGGGTAAAACAAGCACTTCCATTGCATCACCTTCCATCTTTTTATCAGTTCTAGAAGGATTGTCAATTTCAGAATAGCAACGAAGAGACACCACTCTTACTAAAGGACTTGGTCCGACTGCTTGCATTCTTGAGGACTTATATTTCAAGTTGAAGGTTTTGTACTCAACTCAATTTTCCAAAGCTGCGTGGAATTCTTTAGTTGCTTTTTCAAGCTTTTTAAATTTCATGTCACCTATTATGATTTATTTGGCATTCTTGGCTTGGGTAGGTGTACCAACATTGATACTGATAAACATGAACAATCATACCCTGTTTTGTGTAGTTGAACAGATGTGTTTTATTGTGATGTCTGGTTGTCTTGTTAGTCATCAGTGGACTACTCTGTGTGCATCATTCAAAATTATCTGAATTATTTGGTTCATAGTTGATTAAATGACTACTTATTGAGTGACTTGTAGTTTGTCAGCCTTCTATTCAATATGTCAAATTGTGGGTGTGATTATTTAAAGGTTTTATGGATTTATAAATTCTTGATTGAACTTTTGATAGTCTTGAACAAGTTGGTAAAGTTGATTTAAAGCTAACTGAGTTTATGCATGTTAAATCTTTAATGTTTGAAGTTTTTCACTTGGTCCTGTTTTCTCTTAATCACAACTCAGCAGATGATAGTTACGAAGGTCTTAGTTTTATTTGAAAGTGTGTTAGTGATCTATGATTGACAGGTGTGAAAATTTGTATTTGGTTGATCTTTATCACAACCTTTTTTTCATCCCTGCTCTCATTCTCCAAAACAAGCTTCTACACTGGCTCTTTGAACATTTGTTAATCCACACCAATCTCTCAATAACTCCCATTTCTTGAAAGATTAACCCAAAGTTCTTGTTTTTGTGAATCTTGATCACTACCCACTTCAAGAAACTTCAATTCTGCAATAAGGTAACAAATTTAGAGAGAACATATGACCACCCATGAAATCTAAGAATTTTCGCACAAAAGTTAAGAGATAGTGGTTTGCTGTAAGAAACATAAATTTAGCAGATAGTGAGAGATGTTATATTGGTAGAATCACAAAGAAACTAGATTATTTTTTGGCTAAAGAAAGGTAGATTGTTGTGGTGGTTGAATACCCATTTCAAGAATCTTAAAAAGGTGAATAAAGATTCAAGATGCTATCATTCTCACATCAACCTTTGCACATAGAAAGAATTACTACCTGAATACCCATCTTAAGATGCCGCAAAAATATGCAAAAAAAAAAGAAGAAAAAGAAAAACACATAAAAATAAGGGAGGTTAGTGTGGTAGATGCTTACTGGTTCACGATCAACTCTTTTTTGGTAGAATCTACAAATTGTTTTTAATAAAACATATTGTCCTACCACTAGAACGTTCAAAGTCATGCTATCATCTAGATATATGCGTATACACATAGGTTAGCATAACTTTTTTCGATGAGATGTTCAATATGTTTAATGATTTTCTTTAAAATGATTCATTAACTGCCCAAATAGTCTTGCTGCGTATTCATGCTCTTTCTGTACTTGTGATTGCTATGCGTCTGTTTTGTAATATCTTGAACTATCTTCAATGTTTTTTAGTTATATGCTACTGTATGTATATATCAAAGATGGTGTTCTAGTCATTTAGGGGGGATGATGGTCTTAAATGACTAGATTGATGTTGGAATGTTTGGTGTCAAAATGTGGTTTGTAAGACCTAGATATATGTTTAATAGATCTTGTGTCAACAAGTTTTCATAATAGTGTTATTCATGATTATATTATGCATCTGTTAGTGAATTGATTACTACACCACATATTTTATGAACCCAAAAGATCATTAGTGTTGGTTCTTCTTTTGCACAAAAAATAATAATTGAAATGTTTTAAAAATAGTGTGGAAAAATTTCAGCAACTTGTTGGTTGATTAGAATATGTGGTTTCATTCTGATTTATTAACAGAAAAAATATTATTGCTTGTTAAACAAGTATTCTAAATCCTAAACTTTATAAATGAAAGTTACATGTGGTTTTGTAATCAAACACATTATGTTCTTTGTGATAGTGTTATTGATCCCCTTGTCTGATTCCATATGTTTTAGTCAAGAGGATATGTCTCTTGACTGAATGTCTATATACTGGTTGGTCGAACTATGTGGTTCACGTGTTTTAACCAGTCATATTATCAAGAGTGTTCTTGATTCTTTGATAGCCTTGTATGTTATATCCTTGTGTAGGAGATATTATCAATCTGTTTAGCTGTGTCTTCTAGTCTGGTATAGTTTATGCTTTTCTTATTGTTACCAGGCTTGTCTTTTGAATCGTGTGATTCGGTGTTGTTGTGAAGTTGTAAAAGTTTTTGCTTGGTTCAATTAGTCTTTATGCTCTTTAAAGCCTTTTATGGCATACTTCTTGTAAAGTTGTAAAAGTTTTGAACAAGTCAAATTAGTCTTTATGTCACACCCCAACCTTGACGGCGGAATCGTCGAGGCGTGAGAGTTAAGATTGTTCACAGCCACATAACGCTATGTTTAAATGTAAATATTCAATTTAATAGTTTCAACAGGAATTACAAACATAAGTCTCAACCATGAAATACATTCAAGCAAATATCAAACACAACATAACATTTCATTTATTTAACTAGGTCCACGTCCTAGTTTTATTGTAAGCTTTAAAAGACCACTTTAAACTTGGGGGTTACCTGAAACATGATAAAAATAAAAGGTCAACTAAAAATAGTTGGTGAGTTTCCAATGTTTTCATACATAATATGAAAAGATTATAAGTTGCAATTCGTGTCATAGGTTATAAGCTAGTAAGGTTATAGAACACATATCTTTACAATCAAACCTCGACTTGATTACAAGTATATAAGATTGGCTAGGTGTATTTGGTTCCCTAGTGCACAAGCATACGGCTCCTAGGAGTCGGCAGTTCATCGACTTTAGCACCAAATAGGCTTGTCAGGCCCAAAGATCTAAGACGTCGCCAGGCTAGCAATAGTTAATGATTGTAACAAACTATGTATCTCATATATCACTTACAACACACAAATAACCATGACAAAATATAAAGATGAATTGCAAGCGTTTTATAAGTCTCAAACGTTTATAAGTGTATAATGTATATGTATCATGTTTCACCCCAAAATGGTGTGAAATAAAGTAAAAAGGGGCAAGGAAAACTCACTTGGCGATTAAGTATATATTGGATGATTAATAAGAAATAATAACGCGCGTCGTTTCAACGAATTCCTTTACAAGGTATCTATATATATACACATATATATAAAATTGAAGTTGATGATTTCACGCGAATTAAGGTATTAGAATTTATACTTGAGGTTTTGTCAATTAATTATATTTAATAAGTGGGAACAAATTATATTTTTATGAAATAAATGAAAAGAAGCTTATGATATTTTATATACTTAAAGATGTGTAAAGAAAACATTTATAAAAATTTATAAGATATATCTAAAATTTGAATAAAGTTTGTAACTAAATAAACACGTTTTAAACAATAATTTAAAGGCAACGTTTAACCCAATAATAATTTTTGTGGAATTAAACTTTTATTTAAAGTCCATTCTTTATAAAATAATTGATTATAACATTAGTTAAAAATATTTAAAATCTATTTTTAAGAAAATGAACCAATTAAACAAAATAATTAACTAGATAAATAAATGAAAATTTTAAAATAAATTCCAGAAATTAATTAGATGATTTCAAAAATTATTGAAAGTTTATAAAATGAGTTTTATAATTAATTGATTTTTATTATTTATTTAAAGGCTTAAAACTATTAAAAAAACTAAATGGGGGTGCCCGGGTTCGAACCCGGGACCTCCTGTTTGGATTGTGAGCACAGAACCATCAGACCAAGGGCCTCAGCCGCGAAAGTAGACAGTGTTTAGTTGTTTTAAATCAAATCAAGCAAAACCCCAAAATCCCGTTGAGCCCTAGTTCGAACCCGATCAAATTGAAGCTCAATTCGATCTTGAATGCGTCTGAAAGCATAGGGCTTTTGATCTCCAGTTAATAACGAGTGTGTGGATGTGTTCAATTACCTGATTTGGTGTTAAATCGATAGAGAACAGATTAAGAACAGTTCGCGGTCGATGTGATGATCAATGGATGAGCAAGCAGTGATTATAATCAAATTAAACTTGATGTTAGCTTCGAATGGTGATCTGGAACAATAGCCCCTTATCAAATTTGATTAAAAACGATCGGAAGTTGGGTTTTAAGAGAGTTGCAGGTCCGATGAAGACGATGAATGATTTCGGATTGTTTGTGCGTGTTCGATTGAAATTGAAGGTTGTATTCCATTTATATTGTGATAAGGTTCAATTTGATTGAGTCAATTTGTCTAAAGTAGTCTTTGAATGGGTCAATTAACTTGAACGGTCGGGAAAAAAAGTTGGATCCAATGTTATTATGTAAATCGATGATTAACGCGTGTTTAAAGGTGCATTGGGTTCGAATCTAACCGACAAATGCATTGGAAACGGTTTCGGGTTTGAAAATCGTGTATTTTTAACCGATTTGGCCTCGCCGGAGTTCGGCCGAGGCTTCGCCGGTGACCGGCCGGAAAATCGGGGGTGGGGGAATGGGTTTTTAAAATATTACAGAAATGGTCCCTGCGGTTTTAGTTCTGTCATTTAATGTTATAAACTTCTTTATGAAGTTTCATAAATTACAAAATTGGCCCCTGAACTTTATTATTATTATTATTATTATTATTATTATTATTATTATTATTATTATTATTAGTATTATCATTATTATTATTATCATTTTTTATTATTATTATTATTGTTTTTATCATTATTATTTTATTATTATAATCATTTATTATTAAATATTATTATTATTATTATTATAAAAGGTTAATAACGAAATACGAAATGTTACAGTCTCCCCTACTTTAAGAAATTTCGTCCCGAAATTTGTTTACGAGGAGGCTGAGACGACAAGATGAGAACTAGGAGAACTTTCAGGTTTTGATAAAGTATCAAAAGAAGAAAATTCATCATCGATTAAGCTGACCGCTTTAGTGTTTACTTTATGTGCAATGGCAGAGCCATTAGAGGTAAAAAGAGAGTCTAAAGTGTGTGTCTTCCAATTAGCCTCATAAGCTTTTAAATGTTAGTTATCGTATAAATACAAAGTGTTACTGTCTCCCCTACTTTAAAGAATTTCGTTCAGAATTTAAAAATGAACTAAACAAACAAATTCGGGTATCTCTGCTTCATGTGATCCTCCCGCTCCCACGTGAACTCAGCTCCACACTTGTTCTCCCAACGAACCTTGACAATTGGAGTAGTCGTGGTCCTAGTCTTCTTCATGATGCGATCCATAATCTCGACAGGTTTCTCGATAAAGTGCAATGACTCGTCGATCTGAATGTCTTCCAGTGGAACATGCAGACTCTCATCGGCCAAACACTTTTTAAGTTTGAGACATGGAACACAGGATGAACTCCACTAAGGTCGGAAGGTAGTTCTAGTTTATAAGCCACTTTCCCAATCCTTTTCAGGAATTTGAAAGGTCTTACAAATCTTGGAGCTAATTTGCCCTTCTTTCCAAAGCGAATAACACCTTTCCATGGTGAAACTTTAAGAAGAACCATATCACCAACTTGAAACTCCAACGGTTTACGATGCTTATCGGCATAACTCTTTTGTCGACTTCTTGCCACTTCAAGGTTCTTACGGACTGTAGCAACTTTATCGGTCGTTTCTTGTATAAGTTCAGGACCAGTGATAAAGTTTTCACCAATATCAGTCCAACAGATCGGTGATCGGCACTTACGACCATAAAGTGCTTCGAACGGTGCCATCTTGATACTCGAGTGATAACTATTGTTATACGAAAATTCCGCGAGAGGTAAATGCGTATCCCAATTACCACCAAAGTCAAGGACACACAATCGTAGAAAATCCTCAAGAGTTTGGATTGTTCGTTCAGTTTGGCCATCAGTTTGAGGATGGTAAGCCGTACTTAAATCCAACTGAGTACCCAAGAGTTCTTGCATAGATGACCAAAAGTGTGAAGTGAAACGAGCATCTCGATCAGAAATGATGTGCAACGGTACGCCATGACGACTCACAATTTCATCAATGTATATGCGAGCTAGTCTTGAAACCTTGTAAGTGTCTCGTATAGGTATGAAATGTGCCGTCTTGGTCAAACGATCCACAATCACCCATATACTATCATGACCACGAGGAGTACGTGGTAACTTGGTTATAAAATCCATGGATACATGTTCCCATTTCCACATAGGGATTTCAGGTTGTTCAAGTAAACCACTTGGTCGTTGATGCTCGGCTTTGACTCTTGCACACGTGAGACATTTGGAGACATAAACCGCGATATCTTTCTTCATTCCAGGCCACCAATATTGACCACGTAAGTCCATATACATTTTATTGGAGCCAGGATGAATAGAATATCGGGTGTGATGAGCTTCGTTCAAAATGATGTGTCGAAGGTTATCACGATTTGGGATCCAAAGTCGATAAGAAAGTACCATAGGCCGTTGGTTTTTCCTCCAGTTGTGATTGAACGTTAGACACCAAATCCTCATTACTTCCTCGTCGGTTATTGCCGCTTGTTGAGCCTTGCGAATGCATAACTCGAGATCACTATCAATCCTTATGTTTTGGAGCATGATAGTAGCCTTGTTAACATCCACACGAACCTCGGTATCAAATTCTCTTAACGTGTGAAACCACTGTCTTCGATCTCGGATTTCTTGTAGTGAGACAGTTTTGTTATGGACTTTGCGACTCAGCGCGTCGGCTACAACATTCGCCTTTCCAGGATGGTAGCGAATGTCACAGTCGTAGTCGCTGATTAACTCGATCCAACGTCTTTGTCTCATGTTGAGATCTTTTTGGTTGAACACGTGTTGGAGACTTTTGTGGTCGGTGTAGACTATGCATTTCGTCCCGTAAAGATAGTGTCGCCAGATCTTCAAAGCGAAAACCACAGCACCGAGTTCAAGATCATGAGTTGTGTAATTCACCTCGTGAACCTTCAATTGTCTTGATGCATAAGCTATCACCTTTCCTCGTTGCATAAGAACACAACCAAGACCTTGTTTTGAAGCATCACAATATATGGTGAAATCATCGTTTCCATCGGGTAGGGTCAAGATAGGAGCATTGCTTAGTTTGTGTTTTAATGTTTCAAAAGCTTCCTCTTGCTCGGGCCCCCACTCGAATGGTTTATTCTTTTGTGTTAAAGAAGTGAGCGGCTTCGCGATCCTCGAAAAGTTGGCGATGAATCGCCGATAATAACCAGCAAGACCAAGGAAAGAACGGATCTCGGTCGGTGTCGTGGGAACACACCAATTCTTCACTGCTTCCACCTTTGCAGGGTCAACGTTAATTCCTTGGCTATTCACCACGTGTCCTAGAAATTGAACTTCCTTGAGCCAGAAATCACACTTCGAGAACTTCGCGTACAATTGCTCTTTCTTCAACAATTCAAGAACATGTCGCAAATGCAGTTCATGCTCGGCGTTGGTTTTGGAGTAGATGAGAATGTCATCAATGAAGACGATCACAAACTTATCTAGATAAGGCTTGCATACTCGATTTATGAGATCCATGAAAACAGCAGGAGCATTAGTCAAGCTAAAAGGCATCACCGTAAACTCATAGTGCCCATAACGAGTACGAAACGCGGTCTTTGGGATGTCATCATCATGGACACGTAATTGATGATATCCAGAACGTAGATCAATCTTCGAGAATATAGTAGCTCCTTGAAGTTGATCAAACAGATCGTCGATACGAGGAAGAGGATACCGGTTTTTGATGGTCAACTTGTTGAGCTCTCGGTAATCGATACACATACGGAATGACCCATCCTTCTTCTTCACAAATAAGACAGGTGCACCCCAAGGAGAAGAACTAGGGCAGATAAACCCCTTCTCGGATAATTCCTGGAGTTGGCTAGAGAGTTCTTGCAATTCCGATGGTGCAAGCCGATATGGTGACTTAGCCACGGGGTTTGCTCCCGGTATCAAATCAATTTTAAATTCAACTTCACGCACGGGAGGTAAACCACTAAGGTCATCGGGAAATACTTCAGGAAAGTCTCGTACAATAGGGACATCCTTAAGTTCTTTCCCTTTGGCTTTTGTGTTGGCCACGTAAGCCAAGAAGGCCATATACTTCTTGTTTAAGCACTTTCGGGCTTGAGTGCAAGACATGAGTTTGAGTCCTTATGATGATTTCTCGCCGAACACTTTCAAAGTATCCCGGATGGTAATGGTATTCGGATACACTTCTCAAAACAAACGATCTCGGCATGATGTTTGGCTAGCCAATCCATACCAATGATGACGTCGAAGCTTCCAAGTTTCATGGGAATAAGATCAATAGAGAATTCGTGTTCGTTAAAGCTTATGATGCAATCACGTATTATGACGTCAATGACAATAGGTTTTCCATCGGCGACTTCGACCGTGTAGGGTCTTTCCAGATTAATACGTGATTTAGAAAGTATGGGCTCGAATTCTAACGACACGAAACTCTTATCCGCACCCGAATCAAATAATACAGATGCATAATGATCATTCACAAGATACATACCTGTTTGGTAAAAAAAATTTTATTATTGATACGATGATTACAAAGATGGAAACATCAATAATACAAGAAATGATTTAAACGGGGTTCTTCGTCGTACCATTCACAACGTCATTGCTGACTTGTGCTTGGTTGGCGTTGATATTGAAAGCACGTCCTCAAGCTGGTGGCACATTACCCACAAGGCGAGGGCATTGTGGGCGGAAATGACCAGTTTGCCCATAATTGTAGCAAACACGATTTGTGACCATGGCGGCGTTGTTAGGCGCACGGTGACAAGTCGCCACCCAGTGACCATATTTACCACATAAGGTACAGATACGGCATGGTTGATTCCCCGGATGATGATATCTATACGTGTTGCACATAGGTTGCGGACCAGCATAGGCTCTAGCCCCAGGCACTTGTGCCACAGGTGCAGTGGTAGGTACAAGTTGTCTTTGGGGTGTTTGGGTGCAGCCATAGCATAGTTGCGTGCCGGTGTAAACTTGCGCTTCTTGTTGTTGTTGTTGTTGTTGGACGGTTCAGCTTTGGTCTCCTTAACGGCCTCACTAGCCATCTTTTCCACCTTCTTTGCACCTTTCACAGACATGGTGCCCGCTCGTATATGGTTCTCGGTGAGTTGATCGGTGATAGTAATGGCTTCTTCTAAAGTTGTGGGTCGGCTACCCACTACAGCATCTTGAATTTTGGGTGGTACACCCTTAATGAACTTCTCGATGTTGCGGGAACGGTATCGACCATGTGAGGCAGCAATAAACTCAACTCATGATGCCTAGTTGAGTAGGCCAAATGATCACCATCATTTTGCTTCAAATTCCAGAATTCTTCTTCCAGCTTTTGCAATTCACTTGTCGGGCAGAACTTTACGATGACGATGTTCTTGAATTCATCCCAAGAGAGTGCCGAAATAGCATCAGCTCCTCGGTTTCTCTTCTCGCTGTTCCACCAGGTAAGTGCCCTTTGTTGGAGCATACTAGTGGCATAACGGACTTTGAGTGCCTCGGGACACTCACAATTGACAAAAGTGTTTTCCATGCTTTCGAACCACTCAAGAAGACCAGTGGCTCCTTCCTTGCCACTAAAGTTGGTGGGTTTGCACGAGTTGAAGTGTTTGAAAGTGCAAGTACGATCGTTCCCGTTTCGGCTGTTGCTGTTCTCTCCATGAGCACCGTTGTTGTTTCCATTGGTGTTGTTGTTGCTGTTAGCCATCATGGTGCTATTAAGTTCAGCAACCATGGTTGGGAGCACAGCAGCCATTTGTTTGGCGATCATTACTGCAAGCTTGCGGTCGGAACTTCCACGCTTTCCATGATGACGAGACATGCTGGATATACAAAAATGAGCTAGTTACGGGAGTGAGGATAACAAAGGATATTAGTTTAGACAAAGGTAAGCTAAAGGTTGTAAGGTACACGGAATGATTCCATTTGGTAACGCATTACCATTTGGAACCGTGGACACGTCAAGGTAAATTGACTCATTTGCCTTAGAGATTTGTATATTTTGACCATAGTTTATCACTCATCCCAGAAATCCCCAGGTAAGCGTAACTGGTCCCGTAGGATATATGCGAAACGCTTGCCTTAGCCCAAAGGCTTTTTGCCAGGAAATCCAGAATACAGGTGTCTATGTGTCACACAATATTTCTTAGGTTCATGAAATCAAAACCTTGATGAGATTTTATAGATTAGACATAACGTCTAAAGATCCAAGTCATAAGCATAAGCATACGATTCCACGTGTCGTCGAGAATAAGATTGAGAGGTTTTATGTTCGGGGAGAGTCAAAGAGGAGTTTAGGGAGACAAGTAACTAAGTTTAGGCAATCCTATGCTAAGGCATCAAATTGCACATAAGAAGGCATAGCATTATGTAACATGCAAACTATGTATTTACAAGATAACAAATACTATAAGGTGCATGCATAAGCTATAGTCTAGGTCACCATTTCTAATAACCTAAATTCCTATAGTTATGGGCTCTGATACCAATCTGTCACACCCCAACCTTGACGGCGGAATCGTCGAGGCGTGAGAGTTAAGATTGTTCACAACCACATAACGCTATGTTTAAATGTAAATATTCAATTTAATAGTTTCAACAGGAATTACAAACATAAGTCTCAACCATGAAATACATTCAAGCAAATATCAAACACAACATAACATTTCATTTATTTAACTAGGTCCACGTCCTAGTTTTATTGTAAGCTTTAAAAGACCACTTTAAACTTGGGGGTTACCTGAAACATGATAAAATAAAAGGTCAACTAAAAATAGTTGGTGAGTTTCCAATGTTTTCATACATAATATGAAAAGATTATAAGTTGCAATTCGTGTCATAGGTTATAAGCTAGTAAGGTTATAGAACACATATCTTTACAATCAAACCTCGACTTGATTACAAGTATATAAGATTGGCTAGGTGTATTTGGTTCCCTAGTGCACAAGCATACGGCTCCTAGGAGTCGGCAGTTCATCGACTTTAGCACCAAATAGGCTTGTCAGGCCCAAAGATCTAAGACGTCGCCAGGCTAGCAATAGTTAATGATTGTAACAAACTATGTATCTCATATAATCACTTACAACACACAAATAACCATGACAAAATATAAAGATGAATTGCAAGCGTTTTATAAGTCTCAAACGTTTATAAGTGTATAATGTATATGTATCATGTTTCACCCCAAAATGGTGTGAAATAAAGTAAAAAGGGGCAAGGAAAACTCACTTGGCGATTAAGTATATATTGGATGATTAATAAGAAATAATAACGCGCGTCGTTTCAACGAATTCCTTTACAAGGTACCTATATATATACACATATATATAAAATTGAAGTTGATGATTTCACGCGATTAAGGTATTAGAATTTATACTTGAGGTTTTGTCAATTAATTATATTTAATAAGTGGGAACAAATATATTTTTGTGAAATAAAATGAAAAGAAGCTTATGATATTTTATATACTTAAAGATGTGTAAAGAAAACATTTATAAAAATTTGTAAGATATATCTAAAATTTGAATAAAGTTTTGTAACTAAATAAACACGTTTTAAACAATAATTTAAAGGCAACGTTTAACCCAATAATAATTTTTGTGGAATTAAACTTTTATTTAAAGTCCATTCTTTATAAAATAAATTGATTATAACATTAGTTAAAAATATTTAAAATCTATTTTATAAGAAAATGAACCAATTAAACAAAATAATTAACTAGATAATAAATGAAAATTTTAAAATAAATTCCAGAAATTAATTAGATGATTTCAAAAATTATTGAAAGTTTATAAAATGAGTTTTATAATTAATCTGATTTTTTATTATTTATTTAAAGGCTTAAAACTATTAAAAAAACTAAATGGGGGTGCCCGGGTTCGAACCCGGGACCTCCTGTTTGGATTGTGAGCACAGAACCATCAGACCAAGGGCCTCAGCCGCGAAAGTAGACAGTGTTTAGTTGTTTTAAATCAAATCAAGCAAAACCCCAAAATCCCGTTTGAGCCCTAGTTCGAACCCGATCAAATTGAAGCTCAATTCGATCTTGAATGCGTCTGAAAGCATAGGGCTTTTGATCTCCAGTTAATAACGAGTGTGTGGATGTGTTCAATTACCTGATTTGGTGTTAAATCGATAGAGAACAGATTAAGAACAGTTCGCGGTCGATGTGATGATCAATGGATGAGCAAGCAGTGATTATAATCAAATTAAACTTGATGTTAGCTTCGAATGGTGATCTGGAACAATAGCCCCTTATCAAATTTGATTAAAAACGATCGGAAGTTGGGTTTTAAGAGAGTTGCAGGTCCGATGAATGATTTCGGATTGTTTGTGCGTGTTCGATTGAAATTGAAGGTTGTATTCCATTTATATTGTGATAAGGTTCAATTTGATTGAGTCAATTTGTCTAAAGTAGTCTTTGAATGGGTCAATTAACTTGAACTGTCGGGAAAAAAAGTTGGATCCAATGTTATTATGTAATCGATGATTAACGCGTGTTTAAAGGTGCATTGGGTTCGAATCTAACCGACAAATGCATTGGAAACGGTTCGGGTTTGAAAATCGTGTATTTTTAACCGATTTGGCCTCGCCGGAGTTCGGACGAGGCTTCGCCGGTGACCGGCCGGAAAATCGGGGGTGGGGGAATGGGTTTTTAAAATTTTACAGAAATGGTCCCTGCGGTTTTAGTTCTGTCATTTAATGTTATAAACTTCTTTATGAAGTTTCATAAATTACAAAATTGGCCCCTGAACTTTATTATTATTATTATTATTATTATTATTATTATTATTATTATTATTAGTATTATTATCATTATTATTATTATCATTTTTATTATTATTATTGTTATTTTTTTATATTTATTATTTAATCATTATTATTATTATATATATTATTATATTATTAATATATTATTATTATTATTATAAAAGGTTAAATGACGAAATACGAGATGTTACACTTTAGGTTCTTCACAAATTCTGTCTTCACACGTGGTTCTGAGTTCAAAAAAGCTGTGTGGCTTTTCTCTTATCAGAGATGTTTCTGATTTCTTTCTTTCCTACTGTTACGGGAATTTGATATGTCTTGTGACATATTCTATTTGTCTTTGCAAGTTCTAAAAGTCATGTGACTTAGGTTTCTAGACTTGTTGTTCTCATTTGGTTATTGAATCGTGTGATTCATTGTTTGATCAGAATAGTTTTCTGATTTGTCTCTTTGTCCAATAGCTATGTTATGGTTCATTATGTCATAGTATTGGTTTTTGTCTTAAATCAAATGTTTTTCTTTTCTATGATTGTTCCAGAAAAGTATGATGGTTTTTTTGGCATTTCTTGTGGTTATTCTTTGTCAATAGTGAATCCAAAATTTATTCTTGATTAAGATATATTTGAATAGCCTTTGTTTGGAGAAAGTTAAAGTTAGGTTTTATAGCTTGTGTTATTTCTTGGTTGGTGATTTTTACACAGTAGTTTTATGAGTTGATTTCTTGTGAAGACTATAGGTAATGTAAGATTCGTTTACTAAAATCAAGCTGTAATCCTGTGTTGTTCTTACGTGCTAAATTCTTTCTCTCTGACATTATTATTCATATTTTCAATACTGAATGTTGTGGTAAAAAGTATAACATTACCACTTTTGAAGTGTTGTGTCTTCAACCATTATTGTTGTTTGTTTGATTCTAATTTGATTTGGTAATTGATTTGGGTTCTACTTTATGAATCATTTTTGTTAACCTGATGGTTAGGTAGTTTGTTGACTTGTGAAATCATTCATTCATAATGGTTTTAAGGTGATGTGTATTTGATTAGCTTATGCTTACTTGCAAGTTAAATCAATATTCATGCTTCTATATTTTCTGGTGCTCTGTTTGGTTTGCATAAAGTTGTCTTGTATATTGGCATATAATGCTTGTGAATCTTAAGAAAAATTCAAGTTTTGATCTATCATTATTTTTCCATCAAGTATTGAAAAATCAATTGAAAACCTTAAGAAATGAATTTTGGATCTAAGGAAAAAAGTGTTCCAAGTTTTTTGTAAAGTGTAACATTGGTTGTTATGAAGTAGTTTATCATTTTAGTCTTGATGAAATTGTTACACTGTCAAATTTTAATGTGGTCTTTAAGTTAGAATAACCTTAATGAACAATACTAAAGTTGTTGCATATGTTAATCAGAGAACACTTTCTTCTTGTTTTTTTTACATTGCTCAACTTATGTTTTTCATATGCTCATAAGGTTCATATTGACTACGAAACGGTAAGATGTGTCAAGCTAGGAAAAAAGTGAACACTATTAGTTGTTTTGTTTACAATGGACTATGTCGCCTTACATTTTTTTTAAATCACTTGGCATGTGTTGTTTTTAAAAAAAGTGAAATGAATTTCTTTGAAAAAGTAAGGTTTTTTTTAAATGACAGCTTGCTTTATTAATTTTGGTGAAGTTCGGTTTTTTGGGGAATGAGTCGTATATGATTCACAAGACAAAATGTCTAAAGTTGGTTGTGTTTGGTATGTTGCCTGTTTTGATAAAAGAGATTTAATATATGTTTTTTTAAGTTGTTTTATGACAATTAAATGTGTTTGGTTTATTGAATTGAGGGGGGGTGTTGAAATATATGGATAGTTCAATTCAATAACAAAAATGTTAATATGATTTTGTTTGTTGTTGTCTCATGTAAATGTGATTAATGGGCTGGATATTTGGTTGATGAGCTGGATTCATGCATTGGGCTTATGGGCTGGTAGGATGTGGATGCTATGTTGAAGGCTTGGACCAGGGCCATAAATGGGTCACACATCTTGGTTTTTTATAAAAAAACAAGAGGAGTTCAGCAGAAACATGAATCTTTACCATCTCATCTTCTCTGATTCATCAAAAGATTTTCTTACTTGATTACTAATGGAAAATCCCTAAGACACGAGTTCATCTTCTTCGTCTTTCTCAAGTATATTTGTCCTAGGGTTTACATCATCATGTTCTTTTCTTGAGTTACTTTAGATATGTATCTTCATCTTGTTTATCAATGTAATGTTATCTGTCTTTGGTTGCCTGAAAATAGACATTCTTTTTCTGAGTTTCTTGACAGCACACCCGCAGTCCCTAGCACTAACAAAATGTCAAAGTTAAGTCCATATAAAATGATCAAAGTAACATTACCTTTAAAATAAAAACAATTACCCCACCAACTGGTATGACAATTCGAATATTCGTTAACTAATCATTACATTCCGTTATTTCTTGTAATGGTTAATTATGTCAATAATGAAACTATTTATTTTGTATTCTTTTTAATCTCAATGTTTCTATTAATTTGTAATTTTAGTTTCATTTATTTAAAATTTTATAACTTGATTAGTTATTAAATAAATAATTCTTTATGTAAAGTTTAAGCGTTAATAATGGGGTTGATAATAGAATTGAAACAAAGAATCGAATTATGAAGTTTATTAAATTGAAAAGGCTTATAAAATCAATTGAAGTGTATTTAAATTAATTTATAATATTTAAGGGTTGAAATTACAAATTTATAAACTTAATTACTAAGGGTTTGGACATAAAATAATAAACTTTAAAATCACAGGGACCAAAGCTGTAAATTCCTTAAAACAAAACCCCCCTTTCCTCCAAGACCCGATTTTTCAACCCCAAACCACCCCCAATCAATCCGCGAACCTGTTTAGAACATGAATATGGGTTTAACTCGATCTTTAACGCGTATTAATGATCTTAAACACAAGAACCGAACCGTGTCATAAATCAAAACCGTTTCGGTAATAAATCATGTTAAGAACACAATTAATCGAGCATACACATTCGTATAATCAATTAGAAATCATTGATATGTTTAATTTCAATTGAAGCTGTAAATTATAACTTGAATTTCAACCAAAACTCCCGAACTCAAACCCGAACTCTTTGAACAAGAAACGACCCTAATCGAGGGTACTTAATAGAAGGGAAATGATTGATTTGGCGTCTCTTAACTCTCTGTAATCTCAATTTCTCGAAGAACACACACAAACACCCCCTTCAATCGCCATTGTTCATCACGACAAGCTCACACCCGTTCCAGTCGAATTCCACATCAATTCGGGTACTTCCAAACACACACACACACACTCGATTAACCATGGGGAATCATAGCCTTGTATTAATTTCATTAACATCCATGAATTGATGTTCAATTGGCTCGATTTTGCTTCCAGGAATCATGTGGAATTGGGGCGTTTCAATTAAGTAAGTTTTTTATGAATTAAAAGCGGAGCATTATCAGGCATAGGCGCCCAAGCCTACTGGTTAACATGTTTCCCTTATACACAGGGGACCCGGGTTCGGATCCGGACACCCACATTATTTTTTAATGCTTTATTTATATTTTTAAATTCCAGAAATCAGTATATATATATGTATGTATGTATGTTGTCACACCCCCCGCTGATAGCGGAAACACGGGGAATGCGAGCTAGACGGGATCGTCATAACACATGGTATATGTAACGACCCGAATTTCGTATTATGCAATTAAAATACAATTAATGTATCATGTGTTAAATATTGTAAATATTTAAGACTTAACTAGAAGAGTTACTAGTTAGTTAATAGTGGTGGAAAAATGAAAAATGATACTAGAGGGGTGGATCTTGCCAATTGATGAAACCTACACATGGATATGTATGGCTTGCCATACATTTGGTGAGCATGATATGCTCATTCACGTTTCACACAAGAGAAGAGGAGAAAGAGGGTTTTTGTCATCTCATTTCTCAAATTGTTGGTGATTCAAGTGCAAGATCCGAAATTGAACCCTAGAAATCATTCTTCATCTTGTCAAGAGCTACAAGTAAGTGTTATTTGATGTTCTTGAGGTGTAAAATCGTCACCCACATGATGGGTGTAGAAATTGATGGTTTAAACATGAAACCCTAGTGTTATAGTGCTAGATGATCATGTGTATGTGTGTATTATGGTAACTAGATGTGTAATTGCTCCTTAATTGAAGATTACATGAACCATGGAAATGGGTTTAGTTACTAGAAGGTTAAACTAAGGATTCTTCATGTAAACTAGTTGCTAGTTGTAGAATCCATGTTCATTCTTGTAGAAATGTGATTATGTGCCTAACATTTGGTGGAAATTGATGAATCACATGTGTGATATGTGATTTAGGTGTAAAACTAGCTTGATGATGTTTAAAAGCTAGTAAATAACCAATATGTTAAGTTATGCACATAAGGTGTTTGATGAAATGCCTAAATTAGATGAAAAACATGAATGAACTACTTAATTGCAAGAAATGTGCAATGTGAAAGCCTAGATTGTAGGTTAAATGTGATAAATGGTCAAATAGACCATATGTGTGATTAAATGAATGTTATGTGTTAAATGGGTCCTTAAAATGGTAATAGGAAGTGGTGTGGCAAGCGGATCCAAGGGAACCGGCAAGGAACACGTTTGATTGACCACTTAAACCTTCCGGACTCAAGGTAAGACATTCTTTAAATTGAGCATAACAAAGTAGAGGCATGAGTCACAATGTGTGTGACCATGTGCTCATAAGCTCAAACAAAATGAAAACCACGTTTAAAAAGGATAAATAGTTGACTTGCACCGTATGTGAGCTTCTATGACAAATGATTCACGACGTGCGTGAACATAACGGAAAATGACACTTTAGTGTTATACCACATGGTTGTGGAACAGAACGAGTCATGACGTGCGTGACCGTCCCATGGAAATGGGAAGAAAGGACAAACCCGGATTAAAGTGATTCACATCGTGTGTGAACACTAGGGTAAAGGGTTATCCCTACGATTTGCAATGTGTGTGGACATTGGGTAACGCCAAGGAAAGCGGTCGTTCGCGAAAGAATGGCAAACCGCTCATTAAAATGGGATTTGACCCTATAAGGGGCAAATTCGGTATGAAAAGGAAAATTTGCGTTATGATAAGCAATTGGGATGGGTTGGGTCTAAGAACTCACCAAACATATGTAATATGTTATAATAGACCGGTTCCATGGTTGTCGGAACGGTCGGGAACTCTAAAGAACAAACGAACCATAAATGGGTTAATTAAGGAATTAAATACCAAACAAATAGAAAAACTTTGGTATAATGCCAAGAGTCGGGTTAGACTCGTTGAAAATCTGTGGGAATCACGTATATGATAAAATATGTTATTTCCAGGTGTTGGAACAATCGGGATCGAAAGGGGTGGCTCGGGAACGCGAAACGACCCTTAACGGGTCAAAAATAATGTTTTTGCTGCAGGGTCCACCGTAGCTTACGGTGGCACCGTAAGTTACGGTAGGTCCCTGGGTGAAATGGGCTATCGTAAGCCAGTGTAGTACCACCGTAGCAAAAATGAGGCTACCGTAACTTACGGTACCCACCGTAAGTTACGGTAGGGACCCATTTCCCAGATTTTGTCGATTATCGTTTTAATGCGTTCCGAGTCCGTTTAAACCCCCGTAAAGGCCCGAAATGAATGTTAGAATGTACTTACTTAGTTCCTATGAACTAATGGATGTCTAAACGTGTGTTTTCAGGTGTTACGGGACCGGAAGGCTAAAGTGATCGATAGTGCAAACAAGGATCGAACGGGACTTGCATACGCGTTTCTTTTGTAGAAATTAACGCGTTAACATTATTTGAAACTTCTTATCACGTGTTTATGTAAATGGATTGTTAACTTCATTTTTGAGTGTCGGTTGACACGAAACACACATTTTGGGAGTTAAATGTTAATGAAATTTTTGGGACCAAATTCCGCATGTTTATTTAACTTAAACGGACTCTTTGGAGGTCCGGGTGTTACAAGTTGGTATCAGAGCCAACGGTTTGAGGGATTCAAGTGCGTCGCGAACACTTGGACTCAAACTTTTGAGCTCTAGATATGAGAAATGCAAACGTTCGATCCAAGAA
Organism: Flaveria linearis; assembly: GCA_024085815.1. Lineage (NCBI taxonomy): Eukaryota > Viridiplantae > Streptophyta > Magnoliopsida > Asterales > Asteraceae > Flaveria > Flaveria linearis. Next base: position 43,203,918 of record CM044002.1, on the reverse strand, counting down.
GCCGATCACTGAGCCTAAAGGTACAAGGTTAAGTGTGTCGTTTATAAACGTAACAAGCTTGACACATGTATGATATATGTATGATATGTACCATATGAATTGATTGAACCTAGCTTCTTGACTTAAGTTTGGAATAAAGGAACTAAGAAGGCATCCGTGTGGTGAGCTTGTTGCTAGGCCTGGCCAGTCTAACAACAATCAAAGGCACGCGAATGGGTTCTTAGGGATGTTGTTTTAAACTTAAGGATGGAAATGGGTATTGTGTGAATAGGGTTAGGCCCTAGTGATAGTAGAATCATAAGCATCAGTGTATATGCTATAGATTACGTACATGGTACTAACGTAAAGGTTAATTGTCACAGTCTTAGGTCATGGCTGGTAACGATCACGTGATTAATATAGAGAATCACGAGACCCATCCCGATGATGCAACACGGGAAATGGTCAAGGAGGAAGTTGGCAAGGCTTTTGAGGCTTTATTGCCGGGCTACATCGAGGATGTACGCAAAGATCTACGGGATCTCATTCAACAAGAGTTTGTGGCTCTGAAGGCTGACAAAGAAACCGAAAGGCCAACAAAGAAAGTGACCTATAAGGAGTTCGTTGCATGCAACCCTACAACGTTCAAGGGTGATGTAGATCCACTACTTAGTCAAAGGTGGATCAAAGACATGGAAAGTGCCTTTGAAACCTCACACTGTGAAGAATCTGATGAAGTGAGGTTTGCTGCAAGCCAACTCCGGGAACGAGCTAAAGACTGGTGGGAATTGCAACGGGATGAGAAGGGGCGGGAAGGTATCAAAAGTATGACTTGGGAAGAATTTAAGAAGTTGTTCACAAAGCGGTTTTGCCCACAAGCCGCTATCAACAGAATAGCAGAAGAATTCCTACAGTTACGACAAAAAGATGAAAGTATTGATACCATCACGGCCATCTTCTACGACAAAGCCAAGTTTTGCCCACAGTTGCTCCAGGATGAAAGAATGTGGATTAACCACTACTATGGCATGTTGAGTGCCAAGTATCGAGAGTTTCTTACACCGTCCAAATGTGAAACTCTAGCAGAGCTTATCGATTGTGCTAGGGATCGAGAAGCGGAATTGAAAAGGCAAGTTGATCGTGGGGAGAAGCGTGCGGCTGAAACGGAGACGGGTTCGTCTAAGAAAGCCAAGATTTCATCTTCATCAAACAAGTCTGGGAATGACAAAGACTCCAAACATTGCAAGATTTGTAAAAAGAAGCATGGGGGAGTTTGTAGATACGAATCTAAAAATTGCTTCAAGTGTGGGAAGTCGGGTCATTCGACATCTCAATGCACAAGCCCGCTAAGTGTGTGCTACAACTGCTACAAACCAGGCCACAAAAAGAGCGAATGTCCGGAACTAAAGAAGGATGGTACAAGTCAATCCTCGGTTGCTCAAGGTTCGGGGAAAAAGGGTGATGGAGGAAAAGCTAAGGCGAGAACCTTCTTGATTACGGCGGAAGAAGCCAAATCTATAGCCGACGTTGTGACGGGTACCTTTCTCATCAACTCACTACCTGCTTATGTGCTATTTGACTCGGGTGCTAATAGATCGTTTGTTTCGGTTAAATTTGCGAGTCATTTTTCCATGGTGTTAGACAACTTACCTAGTCCTTTAGAGATTGAGGTAGCGGATTCAAAAACGTTCTTAGCGTTCAACGTTTATCGAAATTGCATACTTACCATCGAAGGTGAGGATTATTCGGTCGACTTAATACCCATGACACTCGGGAGTTCGATGTAGTAATTGGTATGGATTGGCTTTCCATGTACCACGCCAATATAGTTTGCAATCGCAAGTGCATCCAATTGATATCTCCGAGTGGTTATGAGGTAATAATCCAAGGTGCAAAACGCGGTGACCAAATGGAGTCCACCCAAGACTCCCACAGAGATTAGAAGCTTTCTTGGGTTAGCCGGATATTATCGGAGATTCATTCAAGACTTTGCTAAGATTGCTTCTCCTTTAACCAAGCTTACCAAGAAAGAGGTGAAGTTCCTATGGGGTGAAGAGCAAGAGAAAGCCTTTCAAGAGTTAAAGTCGAAATTGACTCAAGCTCCGGTTTTGTCTTTACCCGAGGGAACCGACGATTTTGTGGTATACTCGGATGCTTCCTACTCCGGTTTGGGTTGTGTTCTGATGCAAAGGGGCAAGGTGATTGCTTATGCCTCTAGACAACTAAAGGTGCATGAAAGGAACTACCCAACCCATGATCTTGAACTAGCCGCGGTGGTGTTCGCGTTAAAGATTTGGAGGCATTATCTATATGGTGTAAAGTGTACGATTTACACGGACCATAAGAGTTTAAAGTACTTCTTTACGCAAAAGGAGTTAAACATGAGACAAAGGCGGTGGATGGAATTGCTAAAGGATTATGATTGTGAAATCCTATATCATCCGGGAAAGGCCAATGTCGTGGCTGACGCCTTGAGTCGAAAGGAGGATCATACTCCTATCAAAATAACCGCAATGAAGATAACCGTTATATCCGAAGTGGTCGAACGAATCAAGGAAGCACAAACTGAAGCGCTAAAGGAAGAAAATTTGAAGAAAAATCGAATCAAAGGTCAAACTCAAAACTTGGAAGATGATAGTCAAGGATTGAAAACAAGATGGGGTCGGGTTTGGATACCACCTACTTGTACCTTGAAGAATGATCTATTGGATGAAGCCCATAAATCCAAGTATTCAATTCACCCGGGAGCGACTAAGATGTATAGAGACCTTCGGGTTAACTATTGGTGGCCGGGCATGAAACGCGATATTGTCAAATACGTGGAGAAATGCTTAACTTGTTTGCAAGTGAAGGCGGAACATCAAAAACCTCATAGTGAATTGCAACCGTTGGATATTCCGGAATGGAAATGGGAAAGTTAACAATGGATTTGATTACTAAACTTCCAAGAACGAAGAAAGGGTACGATGCGATATGGGTTGTTGTCGATCGATTGACCAAGAGCGCTCATTTCCTTCCTATTCGTGAGACTTACAATTCGGAGAAAATGGCGGAGGTTTACGTGAACGAAATAGTGTCACGACACGGGGTGCCCGTGTCGATTGTGTCCGATAGAGACACACGGTTTACTTCCAAGTTTGGAGGAAATTTCAAGCGGAGATGGGGACAAAGCTATTGCTAAGCACGTCATACCATCCCCAAACCGACGGACAAAGTGAAAGAACCATTCAAACATTAGAAGATATGCTACGAGCGTGTGTTCTTGACTTTGGAGGTAGTTGGGATGAGTATTTGCCTTTGGCGGAATTTTCTTACAATAATAGCTACCACTCCACCATCGAGATGCCTCCGTATGAAGCTTTATATGGAAGAAAATGCCGAACTCCCATTTGTTGGGGAGAAATTGGTCCGCGGGAACTCGCGGGCCACGATACGATAATGAATACGGATGAAAAGATTAAGCAAATCCGTGCTCGCATGAAGGCGACGCAAGACCGTCAGAAAGCTTACGCGGATAAGCGTAGACGACCCATCGAGTTTGAGGTGGGCGATTTGGTTTTGTTAAAGTTTCCCCATGGAAGGGTATTATACGATTCCGGAAGCGGGGAAAGTTGAGTCCGAGGTTTATCGGGCCATTTAAAATCATCGCACGTGTAGGTAAAGTTGCTTATCGGCTGGAATTGCCGGAAGAGCTTCAAGGAATTCACAACACGTTCCATGTATCTTATTTGAGGAAGTGTTTGGCTGACGAGTCGGCCTATGTCCCGTACGAGGATTTGGAAGTTGATGACAGATTGAACTATATCGAGAAGCCGGTGGCTATCTTGGATAGAAAGGTCAAGCAACTGAGAAACAAGACACTCAATCAGGTGAAGGTGCAATGGAAGAATCGTAAGGGATCCGATGCCACTTGGGAATCGGAAGATGAAATGAGGAAGTCTTATCCTCATCTATTTGATTAGTATGTAAAGTTTCGGGGACGAAACTCTCTTTAGAGGGAGAGACTTGTAACGACCCGAATTTCGTATTATGCAATTAAAATACAATTAATGTATCATGTGTTAAATATTGTAAATATTTAAGACTTAACTAGAAGAGTTACTAGTTAGTTAATAGTGGTGGAAAAATGAAAAATGATACTAGAGGGGTAGATCTTGCCAATTGATGAAACCTACACATGGATATGTATGGCTTGCCATACATTTGGTGAGCATGATATGCTCATTCACGTTTCACACAAGAGAAGAGGAGAAGAGGGTTTTTGTCATCTCATTTCTCAAATTGTTGGTGATTCAAGTGCAAGATCCGAAATTGAACCCTAGAAATCATTCTTCATCTTGTCAAGAGCTACAAGTAAGTGTTATTGATGTTCTTGAGGTGTAAAATCGTCACCCACATGATGGGTGTAGAAATTGATGGTTTAAACATGAAACCCTAGTGTTATAGTGCTAGATGATCATGTGTATGTGTGTATTATGGTAACTAGATGTGTAATTGCTCCTTAATTGAAGATTTACATGAACCATGGAAATGGGTTTAGTTACTAGAAGGTTAAACTAAGGATTCTTCATGTAAACTAGTTGCTAGTTGTAGAATCCATGTTCATTCTTGTAGAAATGTGATTATGTGCCTAACATTTGGTGGAAATTGATGAATCACATGTGTGATATGTGATTTAGGTGTAAAACTAGCTTGATGATGTTTAAAAGCTAGTAAATAACCAATATGTTAAGTTATGCACATAAGGTGTTTGATGAAATGCCTAAATTAGATGAAAAACATGAATGAACTACTTAATTGCAAGAAATGTGCAATGTGAAAGCCTAGATTGTAGGTTAAATGTGATAAATGGTCAAATAGACCATATGTGTGATTAAATGAATGTTATGTGTTAAATGGGTCCTTAAAATGGTAATAGGAAGTGGTGTGGCAAGCGGATCCAAGGGAACCGGCAAGGAACACGTTTGATTGACCACTTAAACCTTCCGGACTCAAGGTAAGACATTCTTTAAATTGAGCATAACAAAGTAGAGGCATGAGTCACAATGTGTGTGACCATGTGCTCATAAGCTCAAACAAAATGAAAACCACGTTTAAAAAGGATAAATAGTTGACTTGCACCGTATGTGAGCTTTTATGACAATGATTCACGACGTGCGTGAACATAACGGAAAATGACACTTTAGTGTTATACCACATGGTTGTGGAACAGAACGAGTCATGACGTGCGTGACCGTCCCATGGAAATGGGAAGAAAGGACAAACCCGGATTAAAGTGATTCACATCGTGTGTGAACACTAGGGTAAAGGGTTATCCCTACGATTTGCAATGTGTGTGGACGTTGGGTAACGCCAAGGAAAGCGGTCGTTCGCGAAAGAATGGCAAACCGCTCATTAAAATGGGATTTGACCCTATAAGGGGCAAATTCGGTATGAAAAGGAAAATTTGCGTTATGATAAGCAATTGGGATGGGTTGGGTCTAAGAACTCACCAAACATATGTAATATGTTATAATAGACCGGTTCCATGGTTGTCGGAACGGTTGGGAACTCTAAAGAACAAACGAACCATAAATGGGTTATTAAGGAATTAAATACCAATTAAATACTTTGGTATAATGCCAAGAGTCGGGTTAGACTCGTTGAAAATCTGTGGGAATCACGTATATGATAAAATATGTTATTTCCAGGTGTTTGGAACAATCGGGATCGAAAGGGGTGGCTCGGGAACGCGAAACGACCCTTAACGGGTCAAAATAATGTTTTTGCTGCAGGGTCCACCGTAGCTTACGGTGGCACCGTAAGTTACGGTAGGTCCCTGGGTGAAATGGGCTATCGTAAGCCAGTGTAGTACCACCGTAGCAAAAATGAGGCTACCGTAACTTACGGTACCCACCGTAAGTTACGGTAGGGACCCATTTCCCAGATTTTGTCGATTATCGTTTTAATGCGTTCCGAGTCCGTTTAAACCCCCGTAAAGGCCCGAAATGAATGTTAGAATGTACTTACTTAGTTCCTATGAACTAATGGATGTCTAAACGTGTGTTTTCAGGTGTTACGGGACCGGAAGGCTAAAGTGATCGATAGTGCAAACAAGGATCGAACGGGACTTGCATACGCGTTTCTTTTGTAGAAATTAACGCGTTAACATTATTTTGAAACTTCTTATCACGTGTTTATGTAAATGGATTGTTAAACTTCATTTTTGAGTGTCGGTTGACACGAAACACACATTTTGGGAGTTAAATGTTAATGAAATTTTCTGGGACCAAATTCCGCATGTTTATTTAACTTAAACGGACTCTTTGGAGGTCCGGGTGTTACAGTATATGATAGAGTAGCAATAAAAATATGATGAAAAGCGTGTCATGACGACACCCGAACACAAACGGAGACTTGTGACGTGTATAATCAATGTTCACGACAGCATAGTCATAAGCACAACATAAATGATCACAAAACATTGATAATAGCTTGTAATGTAATATTCCCACAACATGGGAACAAGTATACAAAAGATCATATTCATGTTCAAGCTTTACAAAAGTAATAACACAAAATTCATCCTAGGGTCTCCTCTAAAAGGCAGCACTCCTAGAACTTCAATTTCCTTGATCACCTGAAAAGTAATGCTCAAAACGGTCAACAATAATGTTGGTGAGCTTCGCAGGTTTAAATTGTAAACTTGTAATTGATGTGTATATTGTTTGTAGTGGAATACCGTGCATACAGTTATAAGCAAGCATAATCACATACCATGAGTTTTATACAACCAAACCTAACGACGTACACAAAGAAACTTGTCAGAATATATTCACCCAAGGCCCGTTCCTGGCAGTGATGGTACTCGCAAGTAACCATCTGTCAAGGGTGGGGGTGTCAACCCAGTAGTACTACTAATACCTATCTGTTGGTTCCAACACCGGAATTAATGGTTGTAAGACAGTCCACACAGTAACATCATGTATGCATCAGATAAGTACTCACAAAATAGTATCACGTTGATTCCAAGTATGAAAATTGTATGTATGTTGTACAGCATTGAAAACGTGTGAGCATACTTTTCCCCCATGTTTGTAAAAGATTGAAACAATTGTATAAGCGTAAAAAGGGGCCACGAAACTCACTTGTTAAGTGGTAAGTATGTCTGATGAAACTTCCCAAACTTGTATGTATGAACAGTCAATCACCTATTGACAGTTATGTTAAGAATTAATCTTATGGACTACTGTTAATAATATTGTTCAATTGAATCGGGTTGTTTCGGTTCGGTCGTGGGTAGTACACACAAGCAGTCACACACATCTTAGTCTAGATTATTTTAAATAGTATGTGCCTGTTAATAGCGTTGACTTTAATCTTTGTGGTCAAGCTATGACACTTCATTAATATTACATTATCGTCGTGAGATCTCCGAAGAGGGGATCCATGTACACACACATCATTAGTCATACAATAGGACCGGACGCACACTGACACTCCATTCACACGAGTGAACTTTCAGTCGTACGAATTAGCTACTTTCGTACAATTGAACCTTCATTCGTGTGACTAAGCCTTCAGTCGTACCACGCAATACCAGTCGCACGACCCAACAGCCAACCGCGCGACTCGAAGTCCCTCCGCGCGAATCAGCTTCATTCGCGCGAGTGGACTCTCTTTCGCGCGACAGGCATCTGACCGTGCGACTCACGCACAATCGCACACACATACTTTCGCATAGCCCAGTCACGCAACAACCCCTGTCGCGTGACATCTCCAGTCGCGTGACATTACCAATCGCGTCCACCGACAACCGCGCGACACAACCGCGCGATCTACCAAATCACACACTTACTCGCACACACACTCATGCAGTCGCGCGTCCCAGTCGCGCGACAACCCCATTCGCGCCATCGGGAGTCGCGACGGCAGTGAGTTGCAGGTCGGCCTTCGGCTGCCCGATCACAAGTTTTACCTAACCAAAACCTACAGAACTCATATTCTAACCTATCCAGACACGAACACACTCAGAAACAAGACATGCAAGTCCACACGACCTCATGTGCTCGGATGAACCCGAGCACCCGAAAACCCTCGAAATGCAGCTGAAAAATCGGGTTAAAAACGAGGTAGTGAGGTTATCTACCTTCTAGGAACGAGTGTTCACGGTGATACTCGAGATTTGAAGACGAAAATGCGAGAAACGGGTCGGTTTTGGTGTTGGTTTCTAGAGAGAGAGAGTAGAAGAGGAGGATGAAGTGGTGAGAGGGTGAAAAAGAGTGAAAAATGGCTGGGAAGGGGTATTTATACCCAGCCTAGTTTCTCAAAGTTTCAAGTTTAGTCCCCGCACTTTGCCCCGAGTTCCTAAATTTGTTTCGGTTGAAAACGTTATAATTTAGTCTTGTTTTATTGATGATAAAATGTTATTTATGTTATTTATAAGTTAAAAATGATTTTATTCGTGAAAATTATTTTATTATAAAAATGACGTGTTTAGTGTTAACGGGGCAAATCTTGGAGAATGTCTTAAGATAATGACAAGTCAAGCAACGATACTACACATATAAGGGCAATTAAGTAAAGCAAATAGGGTGTTCACGTAATTGGTTTGTCAAAATGAGGAATGACTGTTAACAAGGTTAAGTAAATCACGTTAAATGACGGACCTTTAGTGACGGATGTCACAGTATCCCCCAGTTGAGGGAATTTCGTCCCGAAATTCAACTGGTGCTAGGCCCTAGAACGTCATCCGTGAATAAATATGGATATTTGAGTCTCATCTGATCTTCACGTTCCCATGTAAACTCTGGCCCTCGTTTGGAATTCCATCTCATACGGACAATAGGTATCTTGCTGCGCCTCAGCTTTTTGACTTTTCGGTCCATGACCTCAATAGGTTCCTCAATAAAATGAAGCTTTTCGTCGATCTTGATTTCCTCAATTGGTACGTGTAAGGACTCGTCTGCCAAACACTTTTTGAGGTTCGACACGTGAAAAGTATCATGCACACCGCTAAGTTCTTGTGGCAACCTCAATCGGTAAGCCACCGGACCGATTCTTTCTGTAATCTCGAATGGTCCTACGTATCGAGGGGCTAACTTCCCTTTCTTACTAAATCGTACGATCCCTTTCCAGGGAGAGACCTTGAGTAAGACACGATCCCCAACATTGAATTCCAGAGGCTTCCGACGGTTGTCGGCATAGCTCTTTTGGCGATCTCTAGCTGCTTTAAGTTGGTCTTTGATTTGGAAGATCTTATCAGTGGTTTCTTGAATGATCTCTGGGCCCGTAAGCTGGCTTTCACCAACTTCAGCCCAACAAACTGGTGATCTACATTTCCGTCCATACAGCGCTTCGAATGGTGCGCATCCAATGCTTGCGTGATAGCTGTTGTTGTAGGATAACTCAATCAACGGTAGATGAGTATCCCAACTGCCACCAAAATCAATGACACATGCCCTCAGCATATCCTCAAATGTCTGTATCGTTCGTTCGCTTTGGCCGTCTGTCTGGGGGTGATAGGCTGTACTCATGTCTAATCGTGTGCCCATCGCTTTCTGTAACGTCTGCCAAAAGCGTGAAGTGAATCGACTGTCTCGGTCGGATATGATTGACACCGGCACCCCGTGCCGTGTCACGACCTCTTTGATGTACAACCTTGCCAGCTTATCCTTCTTGTAGTCTTCTCGATAGGCAAGAAGTGAGCGGATTTTGTCATTCGATCCACCACGACCCATATCGAGTCGTGCCCACTTGGCGTTCTCGGGAGTTTGGTAATAAAATCCATTGTGATGTTCTCCCATTTCCACTCTGGAATTTCAGGTTGTTGCAATAATCCCGATGGCTTCTGGTGTTCAGCCTTGACCTTTGAACAACTCAAGCATTTGCTCACGTATATAGCAACATCTTTCTTCATACCTGGCCACCAGTATAGTTCTTTCAGATCGTGGTACATCTTGTCTGCACCAGGATGAACAGAGTATCATGTCTTGTGTGCTTCATCCATGACTAACGTACGTACACCTCCCCATCTGGGGACCCATATACGATCTATGAAGTAATGAACGCCATCATCTTTGCGAGTCATCTGTTTATCCAACCCTCGGAATTCTTCTCCCGCAAGGTTCTCTTCTTTCAAAGCCTCGTTTTGTGCAATCTGAATCTGAGCCTTTAAATTGGTTTGAATAGTCAAACCTAGCGCTCGTGCACGTAATGGTTTCAGACGTTCTTTGCGGCTTAAAGCATCAGCCACCACGTTAGCTTTCCCCGGATGATACCGGATTTCACAATCGTAGTCGCTAAGCAGTTCTACCCAGCGTCGCTGTCGCATGTTAAGTTCTTTCTGGTTCATGATGTGTTGAAGGCTCTTATGGTCTGTGTAGATGATGCATTTGGTTCCATATAGATAATGCCTCCATATCTTGAGTGCAAATACTACAGCACCCAACTCCAAGTCGTGAGTTGTGTAGTTCTTTTCATGCACCTTGAGTTGTCGCGAAGCGTAAGCAATTACCTTATCTTTCTGCATTAGTACACAGCCCAAACCTTGATGTGAAGCGTCACAGTACACCACAAAATCATCAGTTCCGTCTGGGAGGGACAATATCGGTGCGTTGCACAACTTCTCCTTCAATGTTTGGAACGCCTGTTCTTGTGCTTTCCCCCAATCGAACTTCTTGTCTTTCTGAGTCAACAAAGTTAACGGTTGGGCAATCTTGGAGAAATTGGCAATGAAGCGACGATAGTATCCGGCCAATCCCAAGAATTGCCGTATTTCTGAGGGTGTTTGGGGAGTATCCCACTTCTTCACAGCTTCAATCTTACCGGGATCCACATGAATTCCATTTTCGTTAACTACATGACCCAAGAATTTCACTTCTCGAAGCCAGAATTCACACTTCGAGAACTTGGCGAAAAGTTTCTCTTCCTTCAACAGTTCTAGAATCGTTGGAGGTGTTTTTCGTGATCCTCTTTCGAACGAGAATAGATGAGTATGTCGTCAATGAACACGATCACAAACTTATCAAGGTAAGGCTTACACACCCGATTCATCAGATCCATAAAACAGCTGGTGCGTTGGTCAATCCGAATGGCATGACCAAGAACTCATAGTGTCCGTAACGAGTTCTGAATGCTGTTTTCGGAATATCGTCCTCGAATACTCTTAGTTGATGATATCCAGATCGAAGGTCGATCTTAGAGAAATACGAGGCTCCTTGCAACTGATCGAACAGGTCGTCGATTCTAGGAAGAGGATACCGATTCTTCACGGTCAGTTTGTTCAATTCCCTGTAGTCGATGCACATACGGAACGACCCATCCTTCTTCTTGACAAATAAGTAATAACACCGGTGCTCCCCACGGTGATTGACTCGGTCGGATGAAACCCTTCTCCAGTAGTTCTTGTAGTTGGCTGGATAACTCTTGCATCTCTGAGGGTGCTAACCGATACGGTGTCTTGGCTATCGGTGTAGCTCCAGGAACCAGCTCTATATGGAATTCCACCTGTCGTGAAGGAGGCAATCCAGACAAATCATCAGGGAACACCTCCGGGTAATCTCGTACAATTGGAATGTCTGCCAATTTTGTCTCTTCTTCTTTCTTTTCTACGATGTGAGCCAGAAATGTGTAACACTGCTTTCGTAGACTTCGGCGGGCTTTCATGCAAGAAATGAGCTTTAGTGTTCTTCCCGGTCGTTCTCCTTGAATCTTGAGTACCTCCCGGTTTGGCATGGGGATTCGTACTACTTTCTCCCGACAAACAATCTCGGCTCCATGATTTGACAACCAATCCATACCCACTATCACATCGAAGCTGCCTAACTCAAATGGTATTAAATCTATACTAAAGGCCTGGTCTTCCAACATTAGGGTGCAATTCTTAATAATCTCGTCTGCTTGCTCAACCCTACCATTGGCCATTTCTACGGAGTAACTAGTTTCTAGCCTACTAGCACTTAAATCAAGCATGTGCACGAACTCGGAAGATATAAAACTATTGTCTGCTCCAGTATCAAATAGTATGGATGCAAAATGGTGATTGAGCAGATACGTACTCGTAACGACGTTCGGGTCCTGACGGGCATCATTAGCTCCAATGACGAATGCGCGTCCCCGTGCAGCATTTCCTGGGTTTCCTTGACCTTGAGCGCCCGCTATGGCCATCACTTGTTGTTGATTATTCCCTTGTTGACCCGGTGCCCTGTTCAGTCGGGGGCACATGTTTCTGAAGTGATCGAGGCCTCCACATTCGTAACATGCCCTGGCATTCCCGGTGGGGTTAACCGCGTTGACGGGTGCAACCAGATTCGGTGCCACTCTACAATCTCTTGCTAGGTGCCCCGGGCGCCTACAGTTTGCGCACACCCGACACTGCATCTCTGGGGAATGATGATAGCTGCATCTGTCACATTTGGGGTGTGGCCCAACATACTCTCTCCTACCCGGTGTCACAGCCACGAAGTTTCTGGTGATCTTGGCCCTTTTCTCAGATTTCCCGACACTCGACCGGCTAGTTTCCCCAACATCCTTCCGCTTCTCTGCTCCCTTGCCCAATACCCCTGTTCTTACCATCTCATCGGTCAGAGCGCCAGCCTTCAGAATTGCGCTCTGAATCGTAGGAGGAGCAGCTGCAGTTACCATTGCCCGTATTTGAGGCGCGAGTCCCCAAATGTACCTCTCAATCCTCTTAGATTCCGGAGTGACCAGGTGTGGAACTAGCCTAGCCAACTCGTGGAATCGGTCAGTATAAGCTGCATGCCCCGCCCCCACCATGGCATGATTCCAGAACTCATGCTCAAGCTTTTGCAACTCGTTGTGAGGGCAGTACTCCTCGGTAATCAAGGCCTTAAATTCGTCCCAAGTCATCTGCATCGCAGATTCCCTTCCTCTCGCTTGAACCTGGGTGTTCCACCAGGTTAGTGCTCTGCCCTGCAGTGAGCACGTAACATACTTGATCTTTTGACTGTCGAGGCATTCACTGATGTCGATCACAACCTCCATTTTCTCGAGCCATCTGATCAGGGCTATCGCCCCACCTTTTCCATCGAATTCACGGGTTTACAGGCCACAAACTCCTTGTAAGAACAGCCCCGTTTGGTATTAGCAACCCCAGTTTCATTACCGGTTGTACCACCATTCCCGGTCTCTTGGTTACTTTCATTCCCATTCGGGTTCCCATTACCCTCGTTCTCGTTACCACCATCCCCGTGGGAGTGGTTTTGTTGTTGCAAAGCATCGCTCACTTGAGCTACAATAGTGGGAATCAAGGCAGTCAGTTGTTGAGCAATCAGGGTTGCCATATCAGGGTTTCCAGTCCCTTGAGTATTGCCAATAGGACCTTCATTTGCTCCTGAAGATCTGCCTCTGCCTCTGCCTCTGCCCTCGGGGCTTCACTTCCGCTACTACTTCTGCGGTTAGATCTTCGAGGCGGCATGTTCTATCCATAAAAGAGGTAACGTATAAGCTTTAGTTACCTTAAGATACACAAGTAATCCACTTATCAAGTTCCAACGTTCGATGCTCCGGTCAGTCAAGACCACCATGTAGCCCATTTCAAGCATATTCTCGGTATACCGGTGATGCTTATATATAGGGTTCCCCGCAGCGTTCCCACCACACCCACGATGTACCGAGAATGATGCCTAATCCGGTTACATGACATCCGACCTTCCTTCACATCATATCCATAATAATCCATCAAGTCAACTGAGAGCCAAACATGTAATCACGTATAGTCTAGCGGAGGTTGTCTATATCGCGTCCTTGGGAGGACTCAGACATGGCCTCCTCAGGTCGGTCTCTCAGTATCTGAAGTCAAGCGCAATGTAAGATCTGTGACGATCTGTTCGGGTCTCGATTCCCGAATTTGGTTATGATAACTCGGCGCACAGAGGGAACGGAAGATCCAATAGGAAGCATCCCATAGGGGTCGAGCACAAGGGCTCAAGCACAAAGTGAAAGATCACAAAACAAAAGGATAACCAAACATGTAAAGAGGAACACTTGCACGAGATATATAAATGCACACAACCTTAAGCATGCAAATCTACATGAAGGTTCCTAGGTTATAGTCTAGGTCAAGTGTAATTGCCTAATTATCTATAACCAATGGCTCTGATACCAGTCTGTCACACCCCCCGCTGATAGCGGAAACACGGGGAATGCGAGCTAGACGGGATCGTCATAACACATGGTATATGATAGAGTAGCAATAAAATATGATGACAAGCGTGTCATGACGACACCCGAACACAAACGGAGACTTGTGTCGTGTATAATCAATGTTCACGACAGCATAGTCATAAGCACAACAAAATGATCACAAAACATTGATAATAGCTTGTAATGTAATATTCCCATAACATGGGAACAAGTATACAAAAGATCATATTCATGTTCAAGCTTTACAAAAGTAATAACACAAAATTCATCCTAGGGTCTCCTCTAAAAGGCAGCACTCCTAGAACTTCAATTTCCTTGATCACCTGAAAAGTAATGCTCAAAACGGTCAACAATAATGTTGGTGAGCTTCGCAGGTTTAAATTGTAAACTTGTAATTGATGCTGTATATTGTTTGTAGTGGAATACCGTGCATACAGTTATAAGCAAGCATAATCACATACCATGAGTTTTATACACCAAACCTAACGACGTACACAAAGAAACTTGTCAGAATATATTCACCCAAGGCCCGTTCCTGGCAGTGTGATGGTACTCGCAAGTAACCATCTGTCAAGGGTGGGGGTGTCAACCCAGTAGTACTACTAATACCTATCTGTTGGTTCCAACACCAGAATTAATGGTTGTAAGACAGTCCACACAGTAACATCATGTATGCATCAGATAAGTACTCACAAAATAGTATCACGTTGATTCCAAGTATGAAAATTGTATGTATGTTGTACAGCATTGAAAACGTGTGAGCATACTTTTCCCCCATGTTTGTAAAAGATTGAAACAATTGTATAAGCGTAAAAAGGGGCCACGAAACTCACTTGTTAAGTGGTAAGTATGTCTGATGAAACTTCCCAAACTTGTATGTATGTATGAACAGTCAATCACCTATTGACAGTTATGTTAAGAATTAATCTTATGGACTACTGTTAATAATATTGTTTAATTGAATCGGGTCGTTTCTGTTCAGTCGTGGGTAGTACACACAAGCAGTCACACACATCTTAGTCTAGATTATTTAAATAGTATGTGCCTATTAATAGCGTTGACTTTAATCTTTGTGGTCAAGCTATGACACTTCATTAATATTACATTATCGTTGTGAGATCTCCGAAGAGGGATCCATGTACACACACATCATTAGTCATACAATAGGACCGGACGCCCAACTGACACTCCATTCACACGAGTGAACTTTCAGTCGTACGAATTAGCTACTTTCGTACAATTGAACCTTCATTCGTGTGACTAAGCCTTCAGTCGTACCACGCAATACCAGTCGCACGACCTAACAGCCAACCGCGCGACTCGAAGTCCCTCCGCGCGAATCAGCTTCATTCGCGCGAGTGGACTCTCTTTCGCGCGACAGGCATCTGACCGTGTGACTCACGCACAATCGCACACACATACTTTCGCATAGCCCAGTCACGCGACAACCCCTGTCGCGTGACATCTCCAGTCGCGTGACATTACCAATCGCGTCCACCGACAACCGCGCGACACAACCGCGCGATCTACCAAATCGCACACTTACTCGCACACACACTCATGCAGTCGCGCGTCCCAGTCGCGCGACAACCCCATTCGCGCCATCGGGAGTCGCGACGGCAGTGAGTTGCAGGTCGGCCTTCGGCTGCCCGATCACAAGTTTTACCCAACCAAAACCTACAGAACTCATATTCTAACCTATCCAGACACGAAACACACTCAGAAACAAGACATGCAAGTCCACACGACCTCATGTGCTCGGATGAACCCGAGCACCCGAAAACCCTCGAAATGCAGCTGAAAAATCGGGTTAAAAACGAGGTAGTGAGGTTATCTACCTGCTAGGAACGAGTGTTCACGGTGATACTCGAGATTTGAAGACGAAAATGCGAGAAACGGGTCGGTTTTGGTGTTGGTTTCTAGAGAGAGAGAGTAGAAGAGGAGGATGAAGTGGTGAGAGGGTGAAAAAGAGTGAAAAATGGCTGGGAAGGGGTATTTATACCCAGCCTAGTTTCTCAAAGTTTCAAGTTTAGTCCCCGCACTTTGCCCCGAGTTCCTAAATTTGTTTCGGTTGAAAACGTTATAATTTAGTCTTGTTTTATTGATGATAAAATGTTATTTATGTTATTTATAAGTTAAAAATGATTTTATTCGTGAAAATTATTTTATTATAAAAATGACGTGTTTAGTGTTAACGGGGCAAATCTTGGAGAATGTCTTAAGATAATGACAAGTCAAGCAACGATACTACACATATAAGGGCAATTAAGTAAAGCAAATAGGGTGTTCACGTAATTGGTTCGTCAAAATGAGGAATGACTGTTAACAAAGTTAAGTAAATCACGTTAAATGACGGACCTTTAGTGACGGATGTCACATATGTATATGTATGTATGTATGTATACATACTAATTAATTACTGTAAAATTATTTTGCTAATCGAATTGATTCAGTAAGTCTTAATTAATTTCTGAAAATTTAAAAAGCGTTAATATTTTATAATTTAAGGTTACAAATGTTACAAAATGTTATAAAAAATTATTCTTTTGCTTTCTGTACCAAAACGTATATTATTTCGCACCTAAATTATTAAGACTTGTTGCTAATATAATTCAGATAATTAAAGATTAATTATTTTATAATTTTAACAATCACACACTATCTTATCGATCTTTTAAGAGTTTATTATTTAAGCTATGTCAAATAATTCCTTTTCAACAAATATGTGTTATGATTGTTAATCAACTTAAATTGTTAAAAATTCTCAATCCTAATTGAAACCCTAGCTTTCCCGAATCGTTTTTGAAATCTTACCAATTATAATCTAATCTTAGAACACTTACGTATATGTAATATGTGAGGAAACCTTAGGTGTTATTTTTCTTATTAATCAAAGTACATCATACATCAAGTGAGTTTCCATACCCCATTTTACTTTATTTCACATCTTTTAGGGTGAAACATATTAATTGTATAAATATACACTTGTAAATTATTTAAATACTTATAACGCACGTGCAATTCATCTTGTTAAATTGTCATGGTTATTTGAAATATTGTGAACATTATATGATAGTTATTTTATAAAACAATCATTAACTATTGCTAGCCTAGCGACGTCATAGATCTATGGGCTTGACAAGCCTATTTGGTGCTAAAGCCGAGGTTATTGCTGGCTCCTGATGACGTATTCTTGTTCATCATGGGAACCAAATGCACTTAACTAATCGTAAATTTCATTGTGACCATATTGTATCAAGGTTTGATTGTATCATTATTCTATCTATATGTTCTTTTATTATTTCATAACCTATGACACGAATTGCCTCTTAAAAAGGTTTTATATATGTATGTACTATCTCATGGGAACTCACCAACATACATATGTTGACTATTTTTAACATGTTTCAGGAGGTGCACAAGCTTAATTGTTGACTCTTAAATGATTGAGTTCATCTAGAGTTGGACCTAGAATAAAATAAAGAAATCATTTTATATTTGTATATAATCTTGCACTTGTTATTTAACTTATGTTATAGTTGTTGCTTGAACTTATGGATGTAATGTACAATTTAGAACCTTATGAATAATAATATTTACACTTTGAAGTAGCGTTATGTGGCTTTAAAAATCTTAACTCTCACATCTTAACGTTTTCGCCGTTAAGGTTGGGGTGTGACAACTGGCCACCCCTTGCAGTCTTGCTTTCGGACATCCCTCCGACCACTATTCTGGAAACCGTCATCATCACCACCACACCACCATCATTTTCATGTCTTAGCACCATCATCACCACCATCACAACCTAAGCCATTTTTCCCTATAATCACCACTAACACAACCCCCATCCTTTCTGCCTGAAAACACCAAACCCCTACCGGACCCTGTTGCATCCCTCTGAAACCCCTAGATTTGATTAGAAATCATCACCATCATTGTAGATCCCATCGAACTGATCTGAAACCATCATTTATGAAACCAAAAGTCGTCATTGTAGATCTTGTCATTTCAACGTTAAAAGGTGTTTTTTGTGACGATTGTGACTGATGGTGGTGGTGACTGTAAGCGGTGGTGGTGGTAATGATTGTCATGGTTATGATAGTGAGAGGTTGTGGCGGTAGTGACCTGTGGTGGTGATTATGAGAGATGGTAGCAATATTGGTAGGGACTTATGATGGTGGCGATTATGAGGTGTGGTGGTGATTGTTTCTTGCAGTGGTGGTAGTGACCTACAATGGTGGTGATTGTGAGTGGTAGTGAAGAAGAAGAAGGGGTGGGGAGGGGTGGGGTGGGGTGGGGAAGGTTAGATTTTATTTAATATGTAATATAGTTTGTCTTTTTGTTATTATTTTTAAAAATTTAGGGGTATTTTGGTAATCTTACATTGATTAAACAAAAAAAGAGTAAATTACAAATTGTGTCCTTTTAATACACGAAATTACATAGTATGTCTTTTAGTTTTAATAATTACATACAATATCCTTTTTTTAAAATTTGTGCACATATGTTGTTCTTTACACTAACTTTCAGTTAAATATACAGTTAACTCAGTTATGTATCTTTCATATGATGTGTATTTTTATCATTTTCTTTTCACATCTAATATATTAAACAAATAAAAAATAGTTATTTAATATGAAAAATAAAATTAAAAGGTATCAGACTGTTGGGTAAGTCAGTGAAGTCGAGTTCCTCTTACGTTCAATTCCATTAAATCCATCATACTCCTCTATTTGATAGTCCAATACCGGTTATCTTCACCATCTACAATATCTCATACACCATTGAAATCCTTTGAACTCGAACATACAACGATGACAAGATTTAAAACCCTAATTTAATTTTTGTATTTTGTTGCTCTTTGAATTTCTAGCTTATGTTGTGTGATTAACGAGTAACTTATAGTTTATTTTCATACTTTTGCAATTATATAAGAAATTCAAAGAATCACAGGTAATATCCAAGTTTGTGTTTCTTATTTATTTTTATTATTTGTTGGTGTGAGTAGTTTATAAAGTATTTATGTGTATTTTTTATGTTTATTGTTGATTTCCCGACTTTTTAAATAATTTGTGAGTTAGACTTCTTACTTTAGTAAATGTTATTAGAGGTTGTTGTTATTAAAAGTTTTGACGATTAATTGAATGAATACACACCAAGAATGATTGGTTTCACCGACTTACCTAACGGTCCGATATCTTTTAATTTTCTTTTTTCATTTAAAGTTTTTATTTTTTATAATTTTTTTAATATATTAAACGTGAAAAAAATAATAAAAATACCCTCATGTGAAGGGCACATAACAGAGTTAACTATACATTTAGATGATAGTTAGTGTAAATGATAATATGTGTGCAAATCTTTTAATAAAAGGACATCGTATGTAATTATTAAAACTAAAGGACATACCATTTAATTTCATAAATGACACAACTTATAATTTACTCTAAAAAAAACATGAACCTCTACTAGCCCGCATCTATAATTTTCTAAGAGTAAAGACTGAAGTTACGATATGTACAAACCCCGATAGTATTCGTGTAATTTACTCATCAATTATTAATTCTCCTCTTTGGGAATGGGATTGTGCCTTTGCTGTTGCCTGTTGGGTACCTAAATGATAAATCAACAAACTAAAATTAAAGTAGAAAACTAGAAATTAATTTGTCTTTCGGCCGACCAAAACTACAACATCAAACGTTCCATTCTACCGTCGTCACCCCACCGTCCCACAGCCACTCCTTCAACCTCCGATTTACAGATCTTAACAAAACCCCATCATTCCTCCAACTAAATGACAACACCCACTTCAATTCACTAAAAATGCAATCTTTCTTCGTCTTCTTCATCACTTTTCTTGCGATTTGGGGCAACAATTTCATCAAACACTGCTATGCAAGCGTCTTCACTCTGAAGATGCACCACCGCTTCTCCGACCCCGTGAAGAAGTGGTCGGAAGCCTTCAACAAGCTCCACGTGGCCGATTTTCCGGGGAGAGGAAGCGTTGAGTATTATTCCCAGTTGGCCGACCACGATAGAATATTCCGGGGCCGGAGACTCTCAGATTCCGGCGAACAACGACTCACTTTCTCCGATGGGAACTCCAGTTTGCGAATCAAATCGTTGGGATAGTATGTATTCTGCTAATCGATTTCACTTCTACTTGTATTTCTTTCAGTTCTTGATTAGGGTTTTTCTGCTCCATTTCAATTTGATCACAAAGTTGTTCCTTTTTTCACTTCAATTTTATATGCATTTGTCAAGAGGTTACTTTATGATCCGCCTCTCATGTAGTTGTTAACAGGCTCTAATCACCACAATTAACAGTTTATTTGCTGTAGTTCAGTTATTTGCTGTAAGTAAACACTGCAAAACTCTATTCTTGAATGCTGAATGTTTATATGATGTTGTTTTTGCTGTTCAATTAGTTTGCATTATACAATGGTATCTTTGGGGACACCGGTCCAGAAGTTTTTGGTGGCACTCGATACCGGGAGTGATCTATTTTGGGTGCCATGTGAGTGCAGCAGATGTGCCTCCATTGATAACACACCTTATAGCTCTGTATGTGATTTTTTTTTAATTATTTCATGGCGGAAATGGATTATTTGTATAAAAGGTTACATCTTTGATCATAAGTTTTATATATTTTTGCAGAAGTTTAATATGAGCATATATGATCCAAAGGAATCAGCAACAAGCAAAAAGGTTTCTTGCAACCACAGGATGTGTACTGCTAGTTGCCCTGGAAGTGGAAAGGTGGGCACGTGCCCTTATTCATCATCTTACATCTCATCTCAAACTTCAACTTCTGGTATTTTGATAGAGGATTTTCTGCACTTGGAAACAGATGACAGCGATGCAAAAGTTGTCAATGCATATGTCATGTTCGGGTAAATATCCAATGACAATATTATGTAATGCCGAAACTATTTTCAATTATCTTGATTATGTTTATTAGATGTGTATATTCTGTTTTTTAAATGTTGGTGCTTGATTAGAAACACGGTATATCGAATTTGCAGGTGTGGGCAGGTACAAAGTGGTTCGTTTCTACATGTTGCAGCCCCAAATGGTCTTTTTGGGTTGGGTATGGAGAAAATATCAGTTCCTAGCTTCTTAGCACGAGAAGGTTACATAGCAAATTCTTTCTCAATGTGTTTTGGACATGATGGAACGGGTAGGATTAGTTTTGGTGATAAAGGCAGCATCGATCAGGAAGAGACACCTTTTAGATTTGACGCCTCAAAGTAAGTAGTAATTTGCCGTGTTTTCTTTTAATGTGGAGGTGGGAATTCGGAGAATGAGTAAATTTTGGTATGGTCGTAACTCGTAACTGATCATGTTGGGTTGGGTTAAGCCAAAACACTTTTATCCAATTTTATAACAAATAATTTATTCAATGAATATGATAAGTGATAAAATATATAACAAAAAAATGCTTTTTTTGGAATAATATGATTGCAGTCTGTGTGCACAAAAAACACGTCGAACAACTTTTGACCCAAACTCAATTTTTACCCATTTAAGTCATTAATGATAAGTCATAAACCTGAATGGACCCATTCATAAGTAAACGGGTCTTAATTGTTTGTAGCAATTAAGGGTTATTATGAACCAAACAAGCACCGGGATTGCGAAAGAAAAAGAAGACAGACTTGGGCTTGGATTTTCGCATTCTAATTTGTTCTTTATTTGCAGTCCAACATATACTATTACAGTTACACAACTTCTTGTTGGTGATGAACTTATTAACTCGAGTTTTACTGCTCTTTTTGATTCTGGTACCTCTTTCACCTATCTTGTTGAACCACATTACACAAGGCTGACAAAGATGGTAAGATATCAAATAAATTAAAACTTTACGATCATTATTATGTGGAATTAAGATAAAATACACATCTTGGAAATGGACACAAATCTTGCGTGAAATAGTTGTACCTTGTGGAATATAATTTTCTACAACACCTACACTTGGAGCTTGTCTCTGATAGTTTTTAGAGTAAATATTTTATGAATTATGATGTTTCTCATAGGGTACAACCGTTTTCATGCAAGAATCAGTCTGAGTGCTGTTATTATGTATTGTTGGCCTATATGAGGGTATCAAGAATAAGCAAATTGACATTGTTTTGAATTTTTGAGTTAGATTTTTTTTTTATAATAAAGATGGTAATTTGAAGACCTGATCTTGTCATGCTTCTGCAGTTTCATGCACAAACAAAAGATTCACGGCGTCTAACGGATAAGAGGATCCCTTTCGAATATTGTTATGCAATGAGGTCTACTTTCTGGCCCCATCTTAAGTCTTCATTGTTTTATTTTTATTTTAATATTCAAACCAATTTATTTTGTGTTCTAATGTTGTATCTTTTGTGCCTTGACTTTTTATGTGTAGTCCTGAAGCAAATACCAGTCTGATACCCGATGTATGTCTGACCATGAAAGGGGACCGTCAATTTGTTATCTACAATCCTGTAATTGTGCTCCCCACACACGTACATCTCATATCATACTTCATTTATTTTCCATAAAACATTCATAATTTATAGTGTTATTTCTTTTTATCTATAGTTCTGTGATTGTATCGCCACCCCATTTTAGTCATCCGTAAGTACCTACAATTTTTGCTTTAGATATGATTATTTTTAATTGCAGCCAGAAGCTATATACTGTTTGGCTGTTATCAAGAATGAAGAAATGAACATTATTGGACGTAAGTCTTCAATCTATTGTACTGACAACTTTTTTTGGCTTTTATATTGACTTTTAGGGCAATTTACACAAGTCATCTCTTATCATAACTGTTTACTGAGCCCATCCCTGTTTTCACTTTTGATCAACTTTTAATATAGGATGTTCTTTATTTATAATCATTCTTAGAGTATGCATACACACATACACACCTTGATTTTAAAATGCGTGCACGAGGAGCAATCTGTTCAAAACTATATAAGTAGTTGAGAGTCGCAGTTTATCTCTACATACGCACTCAAAGTATCAAAAGGACACGTATAATGTTCAAAACAATGTAAGTATGTAACTAGTCATTTAGTTATAAAGCAAAGGATATAGTACCTGACAAGATCATTAATAAGCTTCAAAATCAAAATGGTCATCGTTTTTATCTTCATCCAGAATCACAATTCTCTCATGGAACCCAATTTCTTTGCCCTCATCATCCTCCTCTTCGCAGTCATCTTCTACACCAACAATTTGCTTTCTTTTTTTGTCCTTAACAAGGGGCATTTTGTTTAGTTTCTTTGGTCCTACAAATATTTAAAAGCTGTCTTTATTGTATTTATTCTCTGCATAGTTGATATAGTATATAGTAACTTCTTAGTTTACTGCATACATCTCTTTCTTGTATGAGCACTGATTTCTTCGTCCTCCTCAAAGCATTTGTGAGCATCCATCCGTGAGATATATTATGGGGGACTTGCATTGTAGTAATCCATAAGCCATACAAAGTCATGTCTGACAAACATATTGAATTATAAGTCCACCCTCTTTTTTTTTCTTCTGTTTTGGAGTCTCGTATATAACATACACTAACATGTTCTATCTTTAGAACATGTGGATGTTCCAATGGAGCGGTGGATCTTACAAATACCATGCCGTTTTTGTCTATTCACAAGAAATTTGTGATTGATCTATGTTTTCCATCGAATATTGCACCATATCATTTTCCTCTCATTGTATTTGGTTATCCTTTTTTCAACACATTTACTTCCATCAAGTATGTGAATCTCGCCTTGAACTTTTTCTCTTTCCCCGCTATCAGTTTCAAAGCATTAATCATCTCTGGCCTTGAACTTTTTCCCTTGAAACCTGTCATTAAAAGTTTTACTAGTTCTTTGAGATATTGACTGCAGGCACATGACAATGTCTTTTCTTATTTCTGCGATGTGATTCTTCATTCTTTGATATATTCATCGACTTTACCAAAACCATGTCAGTTTAGGAAGGAATTGATGGTCAGATAGTAAAGTTATGACCGCTGAATATATGTTTGGTTCACTGACTCGTCTAAGTTACGAGTTGACTTGATGTGGAACAAGCCCCTTTATAACCATTGAGGCATTATGTAGTCAGATGTGGTTTCGGGTCATAGTACTATTCACTACTTTTTTACTGTGATTGGACTCGAGTCTGCATGAATTGACTTGTACAGTTCGAAACTTTGGACAATTTCATCTTAATATTGTTTTAAGTTCAAAGTGAATGAGTTCTTAAGCCATAATACTGTAGTTTTGATGCAAATTAACTGTTAAGCCTACTAAATGCAAAAAGAAGTTAATCATTAAACCGTTGTAGTAGGTTCTTTTATGCTTTTTGGAATAATGATTCGCGGGTCAAGTTAATCACTAACTGTCATAATTTTATACCGATTTCTTTGCAATATGATTATTCATGCCTTCATTACTACTTGTACAGAAAACTTCATGACTGGATACCGTATCGTATTTGATAGAGAGAAACTCGTGCTTGGCTGGAAGAAGTCTGGTTGTAAGTGCCGTTACAATTCAAGTTTATGGTTACACATTTAACGCGTATCTCAAGAGTCAAAAGTTGACATTCTTGAGACGGTCATTAGCAACATTAAACAATATGAAACATATATGTAACCGTTGTTTTGTAGGTTATGACATTGATAATTCAACCGCTTTCACATCAAAACCTTTGTACACCGACACTGTTCCTCCTGCTGTTGCTGCCGGGCTAGAAGATGAGGGGAATAGAACCCGAGTTCAAAGCTCTGCTGCATCATCACACAATACAAATTCTTGTTACACGACTCGTAGCTGTGTTCTTTTTCTAATTATTCATTCTTTCATTGTAGTTATCTTTCTCCCTTCTTAAGTTATTTATTATATATATATATTTTTCATTTTTGATCTTGCTTGCTTGTGCCCAGAATTATATTTGATCATAGCTTTAATTTGTGAATAGCCTGCGGTTTTAGATAAAAAGAGTGTGTAGACATGATGACTATCCGCTTGCTTTCGATTTGGTAAACAACCTGAGTTTTATAAAAAAATATTGTTTTCAGGTTGTATGATCAGTGTTAGTACTTGAGGATGAACACCAACATACGTGTAAACACAGCTTAAACGTGTGGGGGTGCTTGAACAAGCAACGAACGTAAACGTATGACTCGAAATAACCACCCTAATGCTAAAACATGCTACACATGTTAGATAGTTAAAAGGGTATGAGGAGTTGACAAAGTCAAAGAGAGTCTTGTTTGGACGAGAATTGTCGTTTATACGAATAAACATCTGTTTAAAGAAATCAATTTCTAGTATTAAGCTAAGTATGCTTCATAAGGAAAGGTTTAAAGGGTAACACTTTGTTGAAATTGCCACCATGGCATTTTGTATGTTATGTTTCATCCCTGTTTATATTGGAGATTGTTGAAAAAAAAAGTGAAAAATGAGTTTTTTTATAAAACAGAAAAATGATTTTTCATAACTTTGAGTAAAAATAAATATATGTAATTGTCGCCTTAGTATTTTTGAAGGCTGTTATGAGGATTGCTGTTGAGGTTAAGGTTAGGTTACCATCGAGCTGGTTCACTATTTGCGGAAGGCGTGGCCAGTTGATGTTGAAGTGGAAAGGTTTGGTTCCCACCAATTCTTAGCGGCAACAATTACTGTTGTTTGTGTTGTCACTGTCGGGGCTGTAGTAGTTGTCGAACTTGGGTTCCTACCACTCATAATCACTTGTGATTGATCAACATATTGATGTGCATCAGTAGTTCCTACACTGCTCTTGCAACTGAGCAAATGTTTCACACTTAGCAATTGAAAAAGAGTCTTGTTTCACTAAGGCCTTGAAGACGTTTGATCCTTTAGTTAAAATGGAAACATTGAACGAGTACGTTAGCCAATGATGAATACAATAATGAAACATGTTAGAAATATTTTTCTGTCATATATGTATTTCATTTATAATTTGTTCTGTAAACTTTATTGTATTTTGTGCTTTGTCACAAAGAGAGCATCTTTATTTATTTCAAATTTTTATGTGTTCCTACACTAGGTAGGAATAGAAAATATAACATTATTTTGATGGCTTGGTCGCAAACTTTATTGTATTATGTGCTATTGTTATTGCTATTGTTAACGAGTCTGGGGTTTTTTGGAAGCGGTATCTCTATCTCCCAAGATAGAGGAAAGACTCGCCACCACCTATCCCTCCCAAACCCTGTTATTAAGTGAGATATACGGGTTTGTTTGTTTGTTTGGTTGCAAACTTGCAATGGCTTTAGGGCGGTTTGGGCATCAATGTTTAAACCCTTGAACCCACTCATTTCATCAATTAGTGGATGCCACCTTTGCAACCTAAAAATAGAATATTTTGAACCCAATTTGTAGGAGGCATCATTTTTAAATCCTTTGACACCACCTTAAGAATACACTTTCATTAATAATTCTTGACGTTAACAACGACTATAGTCGGAGCATCCTTGGAAGATTATGATAATTCTCATGCAAATCGTATAAAATTGCTATGTTATGACGAGTTTTTTTTTTTCTAAAATAGTGTTGGTTGTAAAAATATTTACTAAATTGGGTGATTTAAAAATTATTTACTAAAATGGTTGTTGTACTTCATTTTTTTCTATTTTTAAGAAATCTATTATAATCCTTTCATTTTATTTTTTTATGAATGAACTTATTATCATTTTTTATATAGTTTCTCAATTAACTCATTCTAGTTTTATTAAACTCACGTATTATAATTTTTTCCTTTATATTATTAATCAAACGATATTTAAACCGAAAGAATAATTAAATAATCAAAGTACACAAACAAAAGTATATAAATATCTCTTACTGGAAAATGATGGGTAAGTGCTCACGTTTCCTCCCGTTTATTATTTAATTGAAATAAAACTTAAAAAAGTAATGATTTATATATATTAATAAATTTCCTCCTCAACTGTATTGTCATGATCTGCGAAAATAAATAGCCTATTTTATTCAAGTACAAATTTGATTATGCTAAAGTTTAAAGTACCATTTAACCAAAAAATTAAGTAAACAAATTAAAAAAATAGCAATTATTTTAAAACAATCATAATGTTTACTAAGCAAAAATATTCCTACGAATATGTATGTAAAAGTAGTTGGGATCAAGAAGACAAGTATATGTTATATATATATATATATATATATATATATATATATATATATATATATATATATATATATATATATATATTAAATACATATGCGAAATATGAAAAAGAAAATAACTAAATATAATGAGTTGATATATTGAGGAAATAGTTGTATTAGGTTGGTTGAATCAAAAAACAAAAACTATTAATATTGATTGGGTGAAATTAAAAAATGCATGTAAAAACATCAATTTTGATAAATACTTTTGAAATCACCTATTTTGGTAAATATTTTTTCTTTCAAACACATTTTTTTGAGAAAAATCATGTTATGACTATTCGATGTGCATAAAAAATCATTTCTATATAATTGAAGTGGGGAGTATTTTATTGTGTAAAATAGGATATGTATAGCAAGATTTAATAAGTTTTTTTTAATTAATATAACACAAACACCCCCCCCCCCAAAAAAAAAAAAGAAGAAGGATAGAAAAAAAATAACATTAAAAAATTTGCCATTTAACGGCTAAATGAGGTGGTTTTAAGGAGTTGGTGAACAGCGCCCCCTTCAACGTAATAAATATCTGATTTTTTTACTACTTTCTTGCTATATTAGTACTATTATTCTTGCTATATTACCCTATATATGAAATTTACAAGTTAATAAGCAGTTGGTTTTGGTTTGTTGATGGTTTGGTCATCAAGGTTTTGAGGGTTTTCATTTTATCCCCTCCCCCAAATTGAAAAGGTTATAAGGGGTATTTGTGTTGGTGTTGGCCGGTGTTTGTGTTGGTGTTGGCCGATGTGTCTCGGCTATTGTTGTCGGTGGAGGTGATGACGCCACCGGTGTTTCTTCATGCCGCTCTGTTTGCGACGGCGAACGCCGATCATCCGGCCACTCCTTTTACCGCCTATGGAGAGGGGTTTTGGGTTGTCGTGGAGGGAGAGGGGAGCCGCTGCCGCCGCCGCCGCCGCCGTCGCAGGGATTATCGGTGTGCCAAACGGCCTCCGTTTGCCTGCTGTCGGTAATGGTTGTACCATAGCCGCAGTGGGTGTGCGGTCGTACTTAGGGTTTGCGCCGCAGTGTGTGCGCGATGGTTGTTAGGGTTTGTTTGGGGAAGGGGAACCCTAGGCTCCGTCATACCAGTTTACCGGTGACGGCCCCGCCGCCACAGTGTCTGCATGGTGGTGGTTGAGGTTTGTTTAACGAAATCGAGCGGTGGTCGCTTGGTGTTCCCTTTCCATGACCCAACTTATGGCGGTGGTTCTCTGCTGTTAAGGTGACCGGAGCAGCGGGGGCATGTAAGCTGAATTTTTTCCATCCACATCATTTATCAATAATACACCATGTTTCGGTGTTCATTAGTCGATGATGATGGTGACCCACCATCTGAGACGTGTATACCTCTGTTACTTTTGGTTCATTATTCGAAATTGTTGGGGTCTTACTTTCGTATGCTTCTGGTTTGTTGATGATCGTGGTTATGATACGTTGATGACAGTGTCCATTCATTGGCTCTAAATGTCACTGGCTCCATTATGATTCTCGGATCCATTTGCTACAACCACTGCTATGATGACAGTGGCCGAGTGGTTGATTAGTGTGGCAAACTTGGTGACGGCAAGTGTGGTGTTCTGCACTTGCAACCTGTGTTACGGTCATGGTAACCGAAAACCCAGATTTGAGCCAAAAAATTTGTTTTTTGGGAAACCCAATGGCGGAGGTTTTAAGGGGCCGGGGGGGGGGGGGGGTGCCCCCCCTTTTTTTCGTCGGTAGTGTTAATTTTAGATCGGTAGTGTAAATTTTTGGCCCGGTAGTGTAAATTTTTATATAAAACTCGAGTTCGCCCCCCATAAAAAATTTAATTTTAACCTCGCCCCCCATAAAAATATTCAAGCTCCGCCCTTAGGAAACCAAAAAACAAAAAGTTAACTTGAGATCAATAATCACGTTCGTTTATGTCTGTTATTTAGAACAATTCAGCTTCGTTTAGAAAAAAGACTATGATGGTAAAAACAATATACGTTTGTCTGTCCGCTTTAAAGACGCGTGCATCGGGACATCATGACTAGTTAGTACTGTTAAGCTGATCCAAAATATAAATGTTTATTTATTCCATTTTCCCATATAGTATCATGCATCGTACAAGTAAATTTTATCTCAAGAAAATGACACGGAGTTTTTATGACTATAAAAAAAACAAATATTGACGTGTAACCCAATAATTATATGACCATGATATATTAAACGAGGCAAACACGTGGTTATATTTTATTATAAACAAAAAAGGGTATAACATGTTGTACCCCTATATATCCCCTCAACTTTATTTATTTATTAATTATTATTTCTAATGATTAACACCCTTTAATTATTAGATTCAATCTCCCAACAGTTTATGAAGTCGTTGTTGTATTCATCGTATGAAGAATCCACCAACATCGACCAAGAAAATTCATCGTTCGTCGTCATATCCTCGCAAAAAGCTCGAGTGACCGAATCATCGACAGCATTCAAAGGCGCGAACATGCTATCGACCGATGACGTGATGTCTTCCAAAAAGGTTTCGGTCCAAAAATCTTCGGCTTGTGACACAACATTGCTTGTAGCACCACAATCCGAGCCACTCAACCAACATGATGATAGCGCGGTACGCGAAGAACATGATGGTGTATCTGATGATACTCGCGCTAAATTCATGTCTCCATTTTGGAGTTGTGGTTCCGGATTTTCTTTCGGGCTAGCTTGACCACCTGGTAGCATGGCTCCATGGCGGTCAGGTTCTAGCACATTGTAGTCATTCTGAGCTCGTTTCTTCAAATGTGTGTTCCATCGGTTTTTTATCTCGTTGTCGCTCCTTCCTCGCAACTCTGCAGCTATTGCAGACCATCTGTGATTACAAAATTAAAGCTGGAGTCACAAAATGAATATAGGGTATACAATAATCCACATGGATACCTCTAATTGATTGTTTCTATATATATTTATTTTACTTTATTTGTTACATCTTAATGTCGTTTTCTTTTGTTGTATAATATGCAAAAAACAATTTACTTTCTGTTCTCTCCATGAATTAGCAGGAGAACTTACTTGTTTCCAAGCTTCTTATGCAAATGGATGATCATATCATCTTCTTCTTTGGTAAAATTCCCATGTTTAATGTCCGGACGAAGATAATTCATCCATCGCAACCTGCAACTCTTCCCGCTTCTCGACAAACCTAGAAAACAAGAACTTAAGGAACAATTAATGATGTCATGAGTGTCTGATAACCTCGCTCACCAGAATTTGTCAGTTTTATACATAAAGCTAAGTTTTTATAAGAAAAACATGGCTAATGCCCCTTAGTTTTAATCAATAATGAAGATATTCTTATGATGACCCCAACTAAAAAGCTCTAGTTCAGTCACCAAACTGATCATATATAAACGTACGTAATTGCATGGTTCGTACCAGCAAACTTCGGAAGTAAGCCCCAGTTCCAATGGCCGTATCTCTGAATATAGGCTCGTAACTTGTTGTCTTCCTCTTCGCTCCATGCACCTTTCTTGACTCCATTGTTGTCTAAACTTGAGGTTTTCACCATTTTTCTGCGTGCTTTCGCACTCTCTGGATGGACCTCAATGGTATTGTGTCGATCTATAAACCCTTATATGTATGCTATTAAAAAATATAACATGAAACGTACTCAACGTTTTTTATGAATAAAAACGTGAAATTTATTTTTGTGGATTAGTTAAACGTAGTGTAGTGCACTATACGTGTGTATGAATTAAAAAACATTCGTATCTGAAACCGAATCCGAAATATCCGAGAATCCGAATCCGAAATATCCAAAAATTTTATTTGAATTTGGATTCGGATAGTGTTTTTAAGGATTTTTGGATATTTGGATAATTATCCGAATTATCAATATAAAAATTATTAGATAATAACTATTAATTAGATTTTTCGGATATTTTCAAGTATTTTGGATATTTTTGTAAAAACTTCGGATATCCTAAAACCTTTTTAATAAAAATATTAAATTTTTATAAAATTTATTAAAAATACATATTTTTAAGAATTTGGATATCCGAATCTGAATCCAAATTTCGAATTTGTATTCGGATAGTAAAATCCATTATTTGATATTTTCGGATATCTGAAATTCGGATGCACATCCGATTTTGAACACCCTATGTATGTATGTTTTCAGATCCATTTTATATAATTTATTTATTAAACTTAACAAAATAAAATCTTAAATCATGTAAGCTTCTTGGAAGTTAAAACCGCAGAATAAAATAAATATTTCGACTCAAAGGTTGGGCCAAATATTTGACTCAAAGCGTCAAATATGATTGTCACGACATAGAAACCATCACAATCTCGCATAAAAGTCGGACATGTAATAAGCCGATTTAAGTTGATTTATTTTCTTACTTTTTGTCTTATAAGTTAGTTTTTGTTTGATTTTATACATTTGATGTAGCATGCTACTATGCTAGTAATTTTCTTTGCTCATTTATGAAAACATATATATTGTTCTTAAAAAGTTAAAATACAAGTTAAAAGGCAGCAAATAAGTTCTTTTCATTTATAGAAATACTCATTCCTCCTTGAAATTTTAATTTAATGCAATAGAAAAGGAGCAAATTAGTTCTCTAAATACATATATACACTAAAAATAAGTTGAAAAGGGGCTATTTATACGATCAAAATATAAAAGGTTATTGAAAAGAAATAATAAAGACGTAGAAAATTCCACGTTTGAACACTTTTTGAATTAAAATAATAATAATCGAGTATTTGTTAACAAGGTAATCTATTATGGGTGAGTTTATTCTACAAGGTGTATTTTTGCTACAAAGTGTGAGAAGACACAATGAGACTAAAAAAGTCACAAAAAATTTAATATCTCACAATTTAAATCGTATTTTAAAAAAAAAACTTCGGAGCCTCTGTTCCTCTCGTTGTCCTCTTTCAGAAAAAAATAATAAAAAAATAAAAAAAATTTCATTGTCTTTATATGACACAATGATGTTATTATGTCTTTTATATTGACACAATGACGTCATTGTGTTTTTCATAATGACACAATGAAGTCATTGTGTCTTTAATAAATGACACAATAAAAATACGTTAATTTTTTATTTTTTTTAATTTTTCGTTTATTTTTTTCTTAGTGAGAACGACTAGGGGTACAAACGCTCCGAATTACTTTTTTGAAATTCGATTTAGATTGTGAGATATAATTTTTTTGTGTTTTTTTGACTCATTGTGTCTTCTCACACTTTGTAGCAAAAATACACTTTGTATTTGAATCTTTTTCATCTATTATTATCATTATATTATTATTTATTATATATGATACTTTTTCATAAAAATAAAATCTCTATTAAAAGATTAATTTTCTAAGTTACGGTTATAGTATAAAAGTATTTAATCTAAAAATCTTAAGAAATATTATGTACTTGACACGTATCATTTTATTGTTTTAAAAAAGATGACATTTTAGTCATTGTGTCTAATACTTTTACTGTTTCAAATATTAGTTTACTGTGTCATATATTTTCATCATTTTTATATGTATTCATCATTTTATTTTACGTAATTGATCATTTTATGTTATTTTTATCAATGTTTTTCATAGATTATACAAATTTGTTTTTAATCATTGTATTTTATAAATAAAAATACACAATGATGTTATTTACCAATATATTTTTTAAAATTTATAGTGTTTAAAATATAACAATGTGTTATTTTTTATATTGGTTTTTTAAGTTATATAAACTTGTTGTTATCAATTTATGTTTTACATTTAGAAGTACACAATAATCTTATTTTATCAATCCGGTTTTTAAAACTCACAGTGTTTAAAATAATACAATAATGATTAAAAATACAATAAGAAATATTATCATTGTGTTTAATATTTTATATCATATGTTATTTTGTCACTGTTTTTAATGTATTAGATTAATTATATGTTAATTTATCATTGTGTTTACATACTAAAAACACACAACATTGTTATTTCACCATTATAATATTTTTAGAATTCATCATTCTATAAAAACATAATAACTAACAAAAATACATAACGAATAACACTAAAAATCCAATGACGAATAGAAATCATATGAACTTAACAACGTAAAAAATTATTATCTTTTTATATAGCGATATTGTACTCGTTTAAAGATTAAAAAGTGTTTATTTTTATGGAGTAATTTTTATGAAAAAATAATATCGTATATAAAAGTTATAATGTTTAAAGAAAATGAGAGAACTTAAAAAAAATCAACAAAAAGTGACTATACCTAAAATACTCAGCAAATAAATTTTTTCTCTTACGGTTTAATTTCAACCATTGATTTAGAAAATTGATGATTGAAATTACTTTTTACACTCTTTTAGATTTAAACTTCTTTTTATTTGAATATTTCCTATTGTTTTATGGCTAAATTTAATTGGGGAAAATTTTTGCTTCTAATAACAATTTATTGTTCCCCTCTTGTCAGATCTTTAATTACTTTTTGAAAAAAAATATATCAGGAAAATGTTCAAACAAAAAAGGATCTTAAATTTTAAAAAATGTAAAAGGTAATCTCAACCATCCATCTTTTCAATTAATAGTTGAGATCAAATTATAGAAAAAAAATTTTTTAGAGAATATTTTAGGCATATCAGATTTGTTGATTTTTTTTAAAGTTTCATCGCTCATAAGTTTTATATACGACATAATTTTTTTATAAAAGTTGCACCATAAAGTTGAGCTTTGTTTTATCTTGAAATTGAATAAAATATCATTATATTAAAAGATAATGTATATTTTTTTGTTTAATGCTCATATGATTTTTTCTCCTTGTGTTTTTAGTGCAGCTAATATGTCTATTTTTTGTTATTATGTTTTTTTAAATGATGAATATTAAGGAACCATAATAGTGAAACAACATTGTTGTGTATTTCTACTATGTAAAACAAAATGATAAATCAACAGCTAATTAATATAATATATTAAAAATAATAATAAAATAACATAAAATAATATAAAACATGAAACAAATTTTAAAATGTCTCATTGTGTTTTACGATCGTCATTGTATTATTTTTAATATTCAGAATTTTAAAAATTATACTGGTGAAATAACATGATTATGTTGTAAAACATAATGATAGATAGCTACATTTTTATATAATAATAAAACAACAATGTTAAAAATTATAAATTGTGTTATCTTGAACATTGTAAGTTTTGAAAATTATATTAATGAAATAATATTATTGTATACTTCTGATTTCGAAACACAATGATAGATAACAACTAGTTTCTGTAATTTATGAAAAAAAACAATGACAAAAATCCCTGAAAATTACAGCGGAAGATCACGTGACGTGGTGATAACGGAAGTTGGAATTATTCCAACAATTATAGTCAAACGTTAACAATCAAACAGTGAACTATAAAGGATTAGACCTTTACACGTTTTTTAAGCAAAGCATAGTGAAATTCAGGTTTATTTACAACCATCTTGTCCAGTCAAGCGACAACAATTATTTAATTCAGAATTTCACTACAGGTAATCAACTGACACGTTTGACCCTCCAAATACTCATTCCGTTAACTCCAAACAGAGCTTACCTATAACCCTGAAAAGTATGAGAAATACTGGTTAACATAAAGTTGGTGAGCATTCGGGTTTTAAAACTTTATAAACAATCAGTTTTTCAAAACCGTTATGATGTAGCGAAATAATATACCCAACATAGACTAGCTAGGTCCTATGATAACAATCAGGTCATAAGTCCATAATCAAGCCAAGAAACACGTCATTGCCCCACAACAGTCCAAATATATAAACTCCCTCGCCACATATCCTGACCAGCACGACTGGCTGCGAGAGCGGGCCCTTCTAACCCGATAGATCTACCAATATAGTCAGTGGCGTCATCCCCGAGGTTAATGATTATGGGGGAATTTAGGGCTCAATAGTCATACACTTATACTATTGACCAAAACTTATACCGTCATAAATATATTATCATCGTTTTACCCATCACGTATATAATAACAGTTAACCATGCTTTTCCCCCTAAACAGTTTAAATAAAATAATATTTAAAAATAGGGCCGAAGAACTCACCTTCATACGCGATCAAATATCCAATCAAAAACGTCTTGCATCGATCTATCAAGTTCCTAAACGTGGAATACTTAATTAACATTTGAAAAAACATGTTCATGAGAATGTTTGTTCACCCAACTTATTCTTTTAAAAAAACATTTTTACAATTTATTACATAGGGTTTTAAAGAAACACATTGATATTTTGTAAAAGTTTATTATTTACTGACTATCTTTCTTAAAATGATTAGGACATAATATATTTATCTTATTGACTAACGTTAACCTTCGATACGTAACACTTACTCAACTAAGTCTCTAACTTTCTTAATTTTATGTTTGTTTCTTATGAAAACTATTATATTTTCTTGACCTAACTATTTATGCTATGAAAATTATAATTAAATATTTATCGGTTTCTAGTGATTTTACTCAAGACTTTCACCATAATTTTTATATTTTAATTCCAAAATATCTTATTTTCCTTTGTAGAATAATTTAAAATAGTCAAAATATATTTAATAAATCGAACATCTATATTCTTTCGATAGGGTCGATACTTAATTTATGGTTTTAATTGTGAATTATATCAACTAGTTTTAAAACACGTTAACTTGAATTTTGTTGTTATAAATTTATTTTTATTAGCCGTAACTTGTCCGGAAAGTATATTTTATTTTTCAGTTTTATACAAATTTATTTTTCAGTTTTAAAACCACTTTAAAACCCAAATTCATAAAGTTTATCAACTTTTATAAAACATCAAGTGGGTGAACTAGGGTTCTTCAATATTTTTATCTTGATCACCCATGCATGGAGAAATAAGGATGATCTATGTAACATCCCGTATTTTACGTTAATTAATGGCGTTTAATCTTATAAGGACCATTGTGGTCTCTTATGAAACTCATGGGTGATTTGCGTGTTAATGCTTTAATTATTTAGTTAATGGTTTCATTAAATCAAGCTTAACATGTTAAATAAATAATAATAATAATAATTATAACAATAATAATAAAAGTAATAATAATAATAATAATAATAATAATAATAATAATAATAATAATAATAACAACAAGATAGTAATAGGTTATAAAAATTAACAAGGTAAAAACTTAATTAAGTTCAAGGGGGTCTAATTGTCAAACTAGAAACTTAACACACTAAGTTTTGTACATAAATTGATGAGAAATCAAATTGCAGGGACCATTTGTGTAAATGTTGAAAACATTAAACCAACCTCCCCCCTTAACCCGCTTTTCCGGCCAACC
The DNA here is from genome assembly GCA_024085815.1 of Flaveria linearis. NCBI lineage: Eukaryota > Viridiplantae > Streptophyta > Magnoliopsida > Asterales > Asteraceae > Flaveria > Flaveria linearis. The sequence goes on along the minus strand of CM044002.1, from coordinate 43,167,281 downwards.
CTCCGGCCACCGCCGGAGCGGCTCCGGCCACTTTCAAAACCCATCAAAATCAATAAATTACGAACCAAAATCGTTCTAGAACCCTTTGTACACATGTCTCGAACATGAATGCGTGAATTACTGGCGTTTAAACAACGGTTACAAACCCAAACGACTTCGTGACCGATCACCCTTAAACCCCATAACCGTTGAAGCCTTAAACACCAATAATAACTCAATTAATTCAACCAGAACAAACGTTTATCTATCTCTAATCTATTACAACGTTCAATTGAACCTGAAACAAACACATACAACGAATTCGATCGTCATCTACATCGCGAGACTGCAACTTGTCGAACACCACCTTCTGGTGTTCAAGAATCAAAATTGATAGAGGGTTTTCAGTCCGGAACACCACACAAAGCTATCTGCACCTTTGATTTGGATATCGTTGAATATTGCTCGACTTTCTACACTCACGGTCGCGACTTGTTCTCGGTTGTTCTTGGCATCGATCCGAAATCTAAACGGGTAATTGAACTCATCAATACAATCGAATTCGCATGAGGAACTATAGCACTAAACTTAATTTGTTTGATACCAACGATTTGGGGTTCGATTTGGGATTAAATGATTCTAGGGTTCTTATGGAAATTGGGGATGCAAGTAGTTAATGCTTTTAACAATTGGAACCCAGCTCCTAACAGGCATAGGCGCTTCAGCCTACCGGTTAAGAGCATAAACCATTACATTTGAGGTCCCGGGTTCGACCCCGGGCACCCTCAACCATTTTTTTAAAGGCTTTCTTCATCTATTTAAATTACAGAAAATTTATAGATAATATAAAAATCATTTTTGATAACTAAAATCATTTTAAAAGGTACCAAATTATTTTCTATAAATTTTCAAAATTTAATACTTATATATTTTCTTAACAAAAACATTATAACAAAGATTATTTGAAAGTTATTTCTAGTAATCTTGTAAAATGGACTTGAAGTTAAATAATTTATTTAACAATGGGTTTAAATAATAAATTTATATTGGACACGACGTTATTTTGATTATTGTCAAAACATGGTCATTGAAAATAATTATAAAAAAAAACTTATTTACACCTTATGTTTAAACTTTACCAAATTATTACAAATGATTTAGTTTCATGCCATCTTTTTATATTAAATTACTTAAATGGTATAACCCTTTTCCATTGAATTAAAATTTAAGTGGCTCCATAATTTAATTTTACTTATCTATCAAAACCCCAAATTCCACTTGAAACCCTAATTCACATCAAATCACTAGATCTATTATTAAACTTAAAATCTTGTAAATATATATACATAGGTACCTTGTGAAGGATTACGTTGGAACGACTTGTTTTATTTCTTATTATTGTTCATCCTTATTACCATGTGAGTTTCCTTGCCCCTTTTTACTTATTTTTACATTATTTTGGGGTGAAACATGATACTTATACAACTTACATTTATAAACGTTTGAGACTTGTAAAGCACTTGCAATTCATCTTATTATTTTGTCATGGTTATTTGTGTGTTGTAAGTGTTTATATGAGATACATAGTTTGTTTACAATCATTAACTATTGCTAGCATGGCGACGTCTTAGATCTTTGGGCCTGACAAGCCTATTTGGTGCTAAAGTCGATGTATTGCCGACTCCTAGGAGCCGTATGCTTGTGCACTAGGGAACCAAATACACTTAGCCGATCTTATATACTTGTAATCAACTCGAGGTTTGGTTGTAACGATATGTGTTCTATAACCTTACTAGCTTATAACCTATGACATGAATTGCTACTTGTAATCTTTTCATATTATGTATGAAAACCTTGGAAACTCACCAACTATTTTTAGTTGGCCTTTATTTTTATCATGTTTCAGGAAAACCCCCAAGTTTGAAGTAAACTTATGTTGCTGGCATAATCTAGGACTTGGACCTAGTTAATAAATTCAATTGATTATACTGTGTTATGTCATGTTGAAACTTATTTCATTATTGAGACTTATGATTGTAATGTACCTTTCAAACTTATAAATAATATATATTTGGATTTAATAATAACGTTATGTGGCTGTGAACGATCTTAACTCTCACACTTCGACGTTTCCGCCGTCAAGGTTGGGGTGTGACAGATTGGACCCAAACGACTTCGTGACCGATCACCCTTAAACCCCATAACCGTTGAAGCCTTAAACACTAATAATAACTCAATTAATTCAACCTGAACAAACGTTTATCTATCTCTAATCTATTACAACGTTCAATTGAACCTGAAACAAACACATACAACGAATTCGATCGTCATCTACATCGCGAGACTGCAACTCGTCGAACACCACCTTCCGTTGTTCAAGAATCAAAATTGATAGAGGGTTTTCAGTCCGGAACACCACACGAAGCTATCTGCACCTTTGATTTGGATATCGTTGAATATTGCTCGACTTTCTACACTCACGGTCGCGACTTGTTCTCGGTTGTTCTTGGCATCGATCCGAAATCTAAACGGGTAATTGAACTCATCAATACAATCGAATTCGCATGAGGAACTATAGCACTAAACTTAATTTGTTTGATACCAACGATTTGGGGTTCGATTTGGGATTAAATGATTCTAGGGTTCTTATGGAAATTGGGGATGCAAGTAGTTAATGCTTTTAACAATTGGAACCCAGCTCCTAACAGGCATAGGCGCTTCAGCCTACCGGTTAAGAGCATAAACCATTACATTTGAGGTCCCGGGTTCGACCCCGGGCACCCTCAACCATTTTTTTTAAAGGCTTTCTTCATCTATTTAAATTATAGAAAATTTATAGATAATATAAAAATCATTTTTGATAACTAAAATCATTTTAAAAGGTACCAAATTATTTTCTGTAAATTTTCAAAATTTAATACTTATATATTTTCTTAACAAAAACATTATAACAAAGATTATTTGAAAGTTATTTCTAGTAATCTTGTAAAATGGACTTGAAGTTAAATAATTTATTTAACAATGGGTTTAAATAATAAATTTATATTGGACACGACGTTATTTTGATTATTGTCAAAACATGGTCATTGAAAATAATTATAAAAAAAAAACTTATTTACACCTTATGTTTAAACTTTACCAAATTATTACAAATGATTTAGTTTCATGCCATCTTTTTATATTAAATTACTTAAATGGTATAACCCTTTTCCATTGAATTAAAATTTAAGTGGCTCCATAATTTAATTTTACTTATCTATCAAAACCCCAAATTCCACTTGAAACCCTAATTCACGTCAAATCACTAGATCTATTATTAAACTTAAAATCTTGTAAATATATATACATAGGTACCTTGTGAAGGATTACGTTGGAACGACTTGTTTTATTTCTTATTATTGTTCATCCTTATTACCATGTGAGTTTCCTTGCCCCTTTTTACTTATTTTTACACTATTTTGGGGTGAAACATGATACTTATACAACTTACATTTATAAACGTTTGAGACTTGTAAAGCACTTGCAATTCATCTTATTATTTTGTCATGGTTATTTGTGTGTTGTAAGTGTTTATATGAGATACATAGTTTGTTTACAATCATTAACTATTGCTAGCCTGGCGACGTCTTAGATCTTTGGGCTTGACAAGCCTATTTGGTGCTAAAGTCGATGTATTGCCGACTCCTAGGAGCCGTATGCTTGTGCACTAGGGAACCAAATACACTTAGCCAATCTTATATACTTGTAATCAAGTCGAGGTTTGGTTGTAACAATAGTGTTCTATAACCTTACTAGCTTATAACCTATGACATGAATTGCTACTTGTAATCTTTTCATATTATGTATGAAAACCTTGGAAACTCACCAACTATTTTTAGTTGACCGTTATTTTTATCATGTTTCAGGAAAACCCCCAAGTTTGAAGTGAACTTATGTTGCTGGCATAATCTAGGACTTGGACCTAGTTAATAAATTCAATTGATTATACTGTGTTATGTCATGTTGAAACTTATTTCATTATTGAGACTTATGATTGTAATGTACCTTTCAAACTTATGAATAATATATATTTGGATTTAATAATAACGTTATGTGGCTGTGAACGATCTTAACTCTCACACTTCGACGTTTCCGCCTTCAAGGTTGGGGTGTGACAATCTAACCCCAAACAAGTATACTTTGAGTATTTCTTAGACTAATCCACCAATGTCTAACGTTAGCACAAGGATTTCCAAAGCCCGGTTATATCTTCAAGCTCTCAACTCAACTCTACTTGAAAACCCTCTTGTTCTTGACTCAAATGAATGAAAATGAAGGTTCCTTATGGTGGTGGTGGTGTGTTTTCGAGAAGGGGGTGTCGCGCGCTCGGTGGTTGAAGGGGGGTGGGGGTGGGTGTTGGGTGACCGAGGGTGGTGTGGTGTCGAGTGATGATGGTGGTCGATGGTGTGGGTGGCGGATGGTGGTCGATGGTGTGGGTGGCGGATGGTGGTCGCGATGGTGGTGCATGTTGATGGTGGTGGTGGTTCTAGGTTGTTGAAGGTGATCGGAGGTAGTGGTGTGTCGGGTTGGTGGTGGTGCTCGGTGGTGAGGGTGACGGGTTGGTGGTTATGATCGATGGTGACGATGATTACGGCGGTTGTGGTGACCGACGGTGCGGTGGACGGCGGTGATGGTCTTGGCGGTGGTAATGGTGTCCGATGGTGGAGTGGGGGAGGGGATGGGGTAGAGAGAATATGGAGAGTTTGTGTGTGTGTTTAGGTGTTGAGTGTGTGTATGTGTGTAGAGTGTGTGTATGTTTATATATGAGTTTAGTAGGTGTATAGATAACTTAGTTGTCATCCATGCAAAAGTTGTTATTTTATTATTATTATTATTATTATTATTATTATTATTATTATTATTATTATTATTATTTATTATTATTATTATTATTATTATTATTATTATTATTATTAGTATTACTATTATTACTACTATTATTATTATTATTATATTATTATTATTATATATTATTATTATTATTATTATTATTTATTATTATTATTATTATTTTATTGTTGTTGTTGTTGTTGTTGTTGTTGTTGTTGTTATTATTATTATTATTATCATTATTATTATTATTATTATTATTATTATTATTATTATTATTATTATTATTATTATTATTATTATTATTATTATTAAACGTAACAGTTAACCGATTTCAAGGTTTTGTAGAACTGTTAACTTAGGTTTTTTTGAATAGTCAAACACAGTAAATAATAAATATAAAATTATATTTAGGGTAGTCTCGTGCGAGCGTAGACCTGTTTTGACCGGTTGTCACAAATAACAAATTGTATTATTTTAATCACTACAAGTTTTGAAAAATACATTGGTCAGATATCATCATTGTATACTTTTAATTGTAAAACACAATGATAAATAATAAATTTATATAATCTATTAAAAATGACAAAATAAAAATGATCTAAATCGTAAACACAATGATGAATGCATATAGTAAACGATTAACAATATATTACACAAAGAACTGATATTTGACACAAAACATATTAAACAGAATGAGTTGACGTATTTAACACAATAAACTGATATATTTGACATAATGATCAAAATCATCTTTACTTTAAAACAATATAAGAACATTTGTAAAGCTTACGATATTTCTTAGTCTTTTTAGATTATATACTTTTTTTAATGCAACTCTACTCTTATCATTATAGATTACTTTAAAGAAATTAGTAATGTAGTGGGTTTGTTCTCTTGAAAATTGGATTGTAAACTTTCGTTAAATTATATGTCACAACTTAAATGTTTTAATTAGTGAAAAAGATATGTATAGAATTAATAAGAGAAGTCCAAGCTACAAGGTATGAACAACAGAAAGGGAGGGTTCAATTTGCATAACACAATTATGAATAATTTTGAACCAATTAATTTAGTCAAGGAAACGTGTTTAATATGTTTTATGTTGTATTTGTATGATTATACTTCTTTACAAAAATATTTATTATTCTTTTCGTTTACTAGAAAAATTACTTACTATTTCCAAAATTTGCATAACATTGTAATAATCTAACTATCTTATTACCTTTTACACACGGTATATATGTGATTATAGTTGTTAACTTCTCTTACTATTTTAAAAGGGTTATTGGATTTTAATAATCTCATCTTTCATTTATTAACCGGGATTAATCCTAACTCAGGAAATATTTACAGGCACTCCTAACTTTAAACTTATTTTCCTCCAATGATCCCTTTACTAACTGAGAGTTAACCCTCGTTAGTTTTTTTTATGAAATGAAACCAACTTTGAGCCGTTTTTCAACTACAGCACCGCCTAGTCTCAATTAGGTCTGTTTTCATTGTCTAACCTCCATCGTTACTTGAAATCTACTGCCAACGAGTTTGGTGGTTCAAATCAGGAGGTGAAGATTGATGGGTTTCTGGGTGCGAAAGTTTTAAATAGACGGACCGGATGATAGATTTCAACTTTCTGTTTAGTGTTTTGGTCACAAAAATAGTCCACGTCATTAAAAACATAATGGGGTTAACTCTCAGTTAGTAAGGGATCGTTGAAGGAAAATAAACTCAAAGTTAGGAGTATCTGTAAACATTTACTGAGTTGGGATTAATCCCGGTCAACAAATGAAACTTGGGATTATTAAAATCCAATAACCCTTTTAAAATAGCTATAACTTTTTAATATGTTATTATTTTTTCAAAATGATTATACCAGAAAAAATAAACATTTATTATCTTTAATTTAAGTATGGTTTTATTATAGTTTTTGTAATTAAAAAAAAGTTTACATGTTATGTTTCATGTTGCATCACGATTCACGAGTGCACCTCTCTAGTACAAAACTATGTATGTTGTATAAGTCATTAATATAAAAACACCACTCCATTAACAAAATGGAAGGCTAGTTAACAGATTAATCATTAGAAATTGATGATGATAAAAGAGAAGTTATATTGATCGATTGAGATGAATAATCCGACCTTGTCGAAAAACTCTTTTGAGTTTTCGGTTAGAACTTAGAAGGTTGGATGTCATTTTTTCTAAAGTTAAGAGAGATATAATATTATAGGAACTTTTAAGAGATGGTGTAAAAAAAGAAGTTAATAATGTATATTCATAGTGTTAAAATATATAATTAAGGTTCAATTTTTTTTATAAACGATTAAAATAGTTGTTAAAGGGTGCTACCAGTCACTCCAAATGTCAAGTCTCATGATAACCATCGGGTACACTAACCCGTAAACTCTATCTTTCAACGGACCGAAAAGAGGTGGGGCAATGTTCCCGATAGATTGCCCCCGATACAGGCTCGGACCCGAGCCACTCCACTTGACTTATTAACAGGATATATGTTTACGTATGAACCATATCATACTTCTAATACACATGCATATATTAATATGTTTGCAGTTTGCTTAGTTATTCTTGTTATATAATATAATTTTGTTTATGTTTAGTGTGTAGTAGGAAAAATATGACCGACATATTATTTGTTGATCTGCATTAATTGAAGTTAGGAAAAAGAAAGCGAAATAATGTTCTGGAAAAATATGCAATAAGATTATGTGAAAGTTTAATGAAGTAGTTATTGGATGAATTTATTGATATATTGAAATTTCATATTAAATAGTTAACTAGAAACTAAACACGTGCAATGCGGCGAGCGTGTTGCATTGGTGACATTTTGCGATGGTTTAGTTCTAGTGATCGAAGCAAAGACACTACAAGAATTGTTCTCAATAGCAGCGACACCTTTAGCTGCAACATACGTTAACATGCCAATTGGAAGAGCTATGGTAAAACGCTTGTTAAACATGCAATCACCCGCACCTCCACGACCGCCTACCCAACACCGGCCAACATGATTTCCTGCCAAATCAGGGGAACCCCATAGCCCCCCTCGAACACAAAATCCACGGCTGGAACCCTAGAACCCCCTTTGAAAATGATAGCCACCATTGGAACACTAGAATCAAAGTCGAAGAGAGACTAACGGCCTGGCGATCAGAACCTAGGTGGAGAACGTCGACGGCCGGGTGAATGCTACCATCTCAAAACGTCGGAATCAAGTCAGAAGGGAGGGCACACCGACACAACATCGCTGCAACCGGCGACGGTGAGCATCCAAGCCAAGCGCACCATCTCCGTCTTTCCCTCTCCACCGTGTGAGGCCGGAAAAAGCAAAACGGCGGCAACCTATGGTACCCCCCACCAGAGCTCCACTCCCCAAAAACTCAGTTTCTCTCTCTCTCTCTCTCTCTACAAGGCACAAAGACACCAATATTATAAACATGGTTTGGGGGGGAGGGGCACTGTAAAACCCAAAAAAAAACAGTGGCCAAAACATCAAACCGTATATACAGACTATTCCTTCACATTGGTTTTTAAATATTTACTAGTAAATTACCACCCGCGCTTTGCGGCGGGTCATTGCTGCAATTGACACTAATATACACCAACATAGTAACATATGTAAATGAATTGCCACCAACATATCCAATTAACATCATGATAATAGTCATAAAAAGTTATCACAGTATTACATGTCTTGAAACATGCAACAACCCAAAATAGCATATCATGACTTAAAAGCAACAGTTGCATAATATTAGCTAAATAATATTGTAAAGAATAAATCTGAACATGAAATGAGAAGTAAACAAATACATGTTGAAATACAAAAGCAACATCATTGAACTCCATGCAAACCAGCTATGTATAGCGACTATTAAAACACATAAAAAAACCATAAACTATAAACCAATTGTTATATAGTTGTAGTACAATGTTCCCTCCCAACGTGATTTTATAGCAACTATCATATACCAAATGTTACTGAGAGAAGGGATACACATATGATGATGAGTGAATGGAATTCTTTTTCACAATGTGCGTGAACAGCTTTTGTATATAATTAAACTTAACACCCTGTACACTATAAAGAAATGATATTTTCTTCATCAAGAGTGCAAGAAATTAACCAAAATTATGTCACATTACCCTATGCATGTGCTTACAGTCATGATCAGAGCATCAAAGTTGTTGAATTGTACTTGTATTTATCTAAAGTGCAATACACCATCGCAGCTGCAGGTTTCAAGCACCTTTAAATAAAGATCAAGTTCATAGTATCTAATGTCCTTACTTGGGGCATCAGTGAGTGCCTGCATAAGCACAAAACATGAATAACAAAAAAAACATCTATAATAAATCAAAGAAGTAGCAATTGATTTATTTCCAACTCTTTTTTTTTTTTGAAAGGCAAATTTCATAAACACCAACAAACAAAAGGGCAATCTCCAAGACGGAGACCCCCTACAATCCAAAATTACATTACATCAAAATGAAAATTTTGCCAATCCTTCCAACCCATAACGCCTTTACTATATCTATTAGAAAACCAAATATAACCCATAACTTTTATGTCGGCTACAATGTGCACCACATTCCACTTAACGTCTTGGAATAACATCTCGTTCCTAGCTTTCCAGATCCTCCAACAAGTAATCACGAGAACACCATAAAAAGCTAGACGCTTTATCGTAGGCCAAGGAGACATAGCATGAACTTGAAAGATATCTTGGACCGAGAAGAAAAAGAAAGGGGGTAACCGAAGCCACCTAGCAACGTCGAGCCACACTCCATGAGCCACAATGCAACCTGTAAAAAGATGATCTATATTTTCTTCCGCATCGGCACAGAATTTACATAGGAGATCCCCGCAATCAACATTCCTCTTCAATAGAGCTTGCTTAGTCGGGATTCTATCCATTAACATCCTCCACATGAAAATATTGCACTTAATGGGAATCCATTTGCACCAACCGTAAAGCGTAGAGCCTTGATACTGATGGTCGCTATCCAACCACAACTTAACATCTCTAGTCGAAAAACCATCTTGCGAGCCGTTGTCCCAAAACCATCTATCTTTAACATTCCCCAACACCTGATTCAAAACTAAAGCATGGCAAGTCTGAAACTGGTTGATCTCTATCACCGTATTCGGACGTCTCTTCCATTTCCAATCCACATCCGATCCTCCAACTCCACCAATAATACGCTCATTAACTTTGCAGAACTTGTTCACCTCCAAACGAAATAAATCCGGAAAAACATTCTTCAACGGGATAGTCTCAATCCATGTGTCAATCCAAAAAGGATATCCGAGCCATCACCAATCCTGGCTCGAATCATATTTGCGCTGTTTCTGTCCCCTCTTTTCAGCCGTAAACAACTAGAGACAATCTTAGACCACATGCCATTGAACCTCGAGCTATGAGGATAAGCGTCCCACTTCCTTTTAGAACCGTGTATATTATCCACCACCCTTCTCCACAAAGAGTTCTTTTCATGTCTATACCTCCATAACCACTTAACTAAGAGGGCATTATTACAATCACTCAATTTTCTAACACCCAACCCACCATATCTAACCGGCTTTGTAATAACATCCCAAGCCACCCAATGAAGTTTTTTGACATCAATATTTCCACCCCATAGAAACCTTCTCATCAACCCTTCTAACTCATTAATCACCCCTACTGGAGCTTTAAAAATAGCAAAATAATAAGAAGGAAGACTAACCAAAACGGATTTGATAAGAGTCAGACGACCACCAATTGATAACGTCTTGGCCTTCCATTTCGTCAATCTACTTTTAAAGACATTAACCACCGGTTCCCAATTAGTAATTCTAGTCATGTTGGACCCCACCTTTATACCAAGGTACGAAAAAGGAGAGTCACCCTGTTTACATCCAAGCTCATTCGCCTTCAACAAAACTTCATCCGCACTTTTACCCACTCCATATAATGTAGACTTATGAATGTTAATCCTAAGCCCGAACACATATGGAAAATACGAAGGATTCTTCTCAAGCAAACGAAATTCTCCTCGGACCACTCCCCCATCACCATAGCGTCATCGGCATACAAAAGATGGGACACCCTTAAATTTCCATTTCGCCATTCGACCCCTCTAAAAGCTTCCACATCACACGCTTTTTTTATGAGACCCGAGAGAGCTTCCATAATAATAATAAAGAGAAAAGGGGATAAAGGATCCCCCTGACGAATACCCTTCTCACAAGAAAACTCAAACGTTGGCGACCCATTAACGAGTACCGAAGACCTGGCAGACTTTAAAATACCCTCAGTCCACATACACCACTTCTCTGGGAACCCCATTTGCCGCATAACCGAGACGAGAAAAGCCCAATTGACGTTATCATAGGCTTTTTCAAAGTCTATCTTGAATAGAATTTTATTTCCAACTGATAGCATTCTTGCATCAAATGCTCGTGAAAAGAAGGAACATGCAAGTAAAATAAATAAACAAGTTGAGTTAAACAAAAAACTTGACTGTGACTATGGATAGAAAATTCAACTTAAAAGAAACTGTATCTTAAGAAAACACATAATTGATAGGTCCATAAAAGAGGCAAACTAAAATGAGGCAAAACATATCAATGAAAATGATAGATTTAGAATATATATCAGAGAAAAGAAATTTATGTTGTGAATCAATGCATCTTGAATTAAATCTCAATTACAATATGCTAAAGTTCAAGATAATACTAATCCTCTTCCCTTAACTTGGACACAACCCTTTTAATGCCACCAAATTATTTTTCCATAGGGCTTGAAGTGCTCCAACAGTTGGGTATCATATGGATAGAAATCAAGCTAGCAGGTTAACTCGCTCTATCTTTTGAGGTTAGTTGCATATAAAGTAAAACAAACAATAAAATTTTCCATGGGTTTTTAAGAACCTCGTGCTGGGTAATCTATTACGAAAGCATTAGCCCATCTGTCAAGACTATTATAAAGTATTGATTTGATCCCTTCATACCAAGTCTAGACTCATTACTTTCTCCATGCATTAAGTTAATTAAACAAATGAAAGATGAAGTTATATACCGATGACATGAGATGCAAAACCTTTATAGACCCCTTCAGTATGAGACTTAAACATTCATGCAACAATGATGCAAATTTATTGAGACTAAATAGAAACCTTTAAGCAAGAATGATCAATGAAATGGAAGTCAACCAAATAACAGAAAATGCCTACTTTTTCCAACAAACTCATGAAGCAGGCTGCTATAAAATGAGTAAATGACCAATTATATCCACCAATTTAAGCCTTCTCCCTCGTGGATCCCTTTTGAAAACATAAAGATAGCAATAAATTCAAGTATGTATACACTATATAGATATTACAGTGATCAACTTTTAACAGATGAATGTAATATTTTTTGTTTTTAAGTGCATCTTAAAGGAATCATAACAACTACCAAAAATTTATCAATGAAACCCCAATCATATGCAAAATCTTTAAACTTGGAAGAAAGCCGAGAATGCGTTGTAACAAAACATATAAATGAACTTTATTAAAACCAATCAAATCAATTCCAATTTCATGTATCTAAAGAAAGCCATCCTTAGTCTCTATACCCACTGTGGAATAACCCTATCGCCATTCTTCACCAAAAGCATGTCATCCTTCACTAACAGTCGTTGACCAGAAAAACAACGCCATCGGAACAAACTAAACATCATCAAAACAAACGTCAGCATTTGCCAAACACTCTTACCTGAAAACAAAATTGACGAAAAAGGATCGTCAGATAATGTACGAAAACGATCGAAACGCCATCAAAACAAATGCTAGCAAAAACTAAACACCCTTTGAAAAATGTCAGCGTTCGTCGAAGACGCCGGTGAAGAAAAATGGTATGGACCGTATGGTGGAGAACCTTGCAGGTGTTTTGATGGTGAAGCAAGATACGTGGCTCAAGATGGGACAAACAAAAGACACGTCCTTCATAATCATGTGGCAAAAGATGAATCCTGAATCCCACACATACAATGAAAATACCTACAATGCCCCCAGCCATTGATCACCGTAAATTAAAAACCATAACCAATCAAATATGACACACAACTCAAAACACTATTCATTGTCTTGCAAAATTAATATATAGGATAATATATAGGATAATGAGAATTTGCACAATTATTCATAATTTCATTAATTCTGAAATTTGAAATCAAAAGTGAAAAAAAAAAACTAAAAGAAAATTTGCGCTTTTAATCTTAATTTTATTTAACCTTTTAATCTTAATTTGAGCTTTTTTGAATGTGATGGGTATTCTAATTTTTATTCAGGGGTATTTCAATACATACAATAATAGAAAAAAAATTTTAACTTCGGAACGAGAGTTAAGGGGTAGTTTTAAACGTTTTTATCTTTGATATTATCAAATATCCACAAACAAGTGATAAATTATCTATTCCGTCACATGTACTTTTAGGTATACTTAAAAACCAGTATAATAATTATAAAGTAGTTAGTACACTACCAAATCTATCATCAAAGTGCAACGTACCAAAACAACCGAACATCATATAATTTGCTTAAATAATAAGAGAGAAACATAATATATTTCTTTTTGTGGACATTGATGTTTCACCTTGTATCCATAATATTGAATAAATCATTTTTTCTCTTTTCCTTTAATAATTGAGCCCTTTCTCCTTATGAGTTATGAGTTATGATTATTTGTAAATGAATAAATCTTAAGAGGATTGAATTTAGTTCTTTCATGATTAAAATAATGGATATTCATACATGTTACTTGTTAATAATAAACATAATTAATTAGCATCCAATTAAATATAAAGGAAAATCCGATGATTAAACATCAATATATAAATGTAATGACACGAGAAACAATATAACTTTATTTACTTGCATATGTATGACATATCTAATATATTAAATTAGAATAAATAATTTAGTTAAAAGAAGTAAACTATATGCCAATTTAAATTCTATTAAATATATTTAAGTCGTTTATTAAAGAAAACTAATGACAACTTACAAGTTAACAAAAAGATTTTAGATTGAACGTATTTGCATGAACATGTATTATATCTGAAATAAATTTTATAGAATATAAAATACAAAGCAAGAACACCCGGCCAATTACATAGGAATTGAATCACGATATAGAAGATATGATATTTGAGGCGATGGTCTCTATTATACAACTTCTTCGTAACGGCAATTCTAGACCGACACCAGAAACCAACTCCATTCTTCTCCCCCCACTAATAAAGTCGACATTTTTGTGATTCAGTCGATTCTGAGATGTTTGAAGATGAAAATATAAAATAATACATGAATAGAATTTAATAGCAATACGTAAACATAAATTAAGATTTTATTTTGATATAATGCAAAATACATAGTTACCCCTTTTTAGATGGATGTTTAACATTCTAAATTATATGAATTAATATTTTTGGATGAAAATAACAACTTTTCAAAACCTTGGAGCTAGATGCGGAAAAATAATTTTAGACGAAAATGACAAATAATCAAACTATTGGGAGGATAACAAGAATTTACTTTTTAACAATAAATGATTGTATATCGATTTTTGTTAGCCAAACCATCAGCACATACGTTAATATTCTTGTAATCTAGTGACATTCATGAGCTCCTTCATAATAATGATGTGATTTAGAAGTAAAAAGATTAAGTGAAAAAAAAACCAGCCCTAGCATTTCACCAAAAATATTGAGTTGACGGATACTCAGATTTTTATTAAATTTACAGATATATGATTAATATGTTAAATATGATTAAGAATACTTAGTTCTTCTAATTAAAATTTTATTTTCTTAAATCAAATAACTATTAATTAACATTATTATGTATTCCAACTATTAAATTTGAAATGCCAATGATAAAAGCTATAAATTGAAATTTTTCTGTCTTCCAACTAATACTTCAAACATACTCTTATATCAACAATGCACATCAGTTAGTTATAAATATACCAACCATGAACCGCTATATCTTACCCCACCCTACCCCCTTCATTAACTTCTATAAATAACAATACCATAAACTCCATGCAGGATCAACAGTGGCAAAATAAATAGAGTTCATATATAATAAATATATAACAGTGGTCATCATGTCTGCATTGTTAAGTTCAGTACTGCTCATGCTCTCATTTTTCTCAACAGGAATTTCACTAAGTTCAAACTACTATGCAAAAACATGCCCTAATGTGGAATCACTCGTCCGAAAAGCAGTGAGGGACGCTGCGACATATGACAAAAAAGTCCCTGCGGCGTTGCTTAGGATGCACTTTCATGACTGTTTCATAAGGGTAAGAAAGGGAATTGTTCATATCTTTTTTTCTATGTTTAGTTAAGTTGCATCAGTTTGTGTTGATTATATTCACAAACTGTCATTGTTTGATATAATCTGTAGGGGTGTGATGCTTCGGTTTTGCTGGATTCTAAGGGGAAAAACACTGCTGAAAAAGATGGACCCCCTAATGTTTCTTTGCACGCGTTTTATGTCATTGATAATGCTAAGAAAACAGTTGAAAGTGCATGCCCAGGAGTAGTTTCTTGTGCTGATATCTTAGCTTTGGCAGCAAGAGATGCAGTTGTGCTGGTAATAATAAAACTTATACTATTTCAATAATATTTGTGGTTGATATCTTAGTTTTCACTCATTTGACCCGTGAGAGAGAGGACATAACTTGGTTCACTAATAAGTAAACGGTCCCAAAATTGTCAGCCCAAGAAAATAAGGTGCGGCTATAAGCACCTTATTTCCCTCTATTACATGTCTTAGGTTCGAATCTTGTTTCCATAATTAGTTTCATGTCATAACTTTTTGAAGGCCACTTGTCTGACGCAAACTGCGATTTACCTGAACCTTTTGGTTAGCAGATATTGACGGGTCCCGTGAGTTTACTGACAACGGATTCTCCTAGAAAAAAAAAACATATCATGTTTTAATTACATTGGTCCCTTTTAGCAGTTAAACTAGCCTTGCAAATGTAAAAACTGCCATCACTTATCAGTTATTACCCTTCTGAGTGTCGGTCCTTCTTTTGACATTAACTATGACCATTAATGCACATTGGACAAGTCTACAACTTAGATGGTAGAATGCTAAAATGAAGGGGACTCCATCCCATGAGAATTGCAGTAGCTTTTATTTCAAGATATCCCACTGTCAACATTTATGATACTTTATTTGAATCCACAAAATTCTTTGTTGTCCTTGATAAACAAAATAAACTTCATGGAGTAGTCCATTGTTCAAATCATGTGTTTGTAATGTTTCTAGCTTATTCTATACGTCGTGTATGTAAATAATGTTATTTACCCGTATGTACAACAATATTATACAGTCCGGAGGGCCGTCGTGGGTTGTGCCTAAAGGAAGAAAAGATGGAAGAACATCAAAAGCCAGTGAAACCAGACCACTTCCTGCGCCTACTTTTAACATATCTCAACTTCAACAAAGCTTTGCTCAAAGAGGTTTATCTTTAAAAGACCTTGTGGCACTTTCAGGTAACTTCAATTCACAAAAGTTCATATAAAAATGTGCATTTTCATAAATGTATTCTTTTGAACTTCTTTTACCTCAAAATAAATGCAACCACTTCCTTTTAACAAACATTGAATCTAAAAGATTGATGGGAAAGTTCAGTACTTACGGTGGATTGGGATGAACAAAAACACTTTTTATCCAGATATTTTACGTCTTTATATAAAAGATCATCTTATTGCACCAAAATTTAAATCTTTGAATAAAAAGAATAGGAGCGTGATTTTATGCATTAATAATAAACCGTGGGTAATGTTTGACCCATTTGACTCGTTTCTTTTTCAGTTACATTCTAAAAGTCGGGCATGTTTGATCACGTAGAGGTATATAACAGTACTCAAATCAAATCATCCGTTAGTAACTCGTCGATATAGCAACCTCTAGTTAAACATTTTTCATTTGATTGTGCAACCTACCTACCTGACTCGTTGAAATTGCCACCTCTACTCAAATATAACACACTAACACAGGACGCACATACATACAATATTTATATATGTGTATGCATATAACTTGTGTGTAAATATATATTTTTGTGTGTGTATATCATCAGAAAATTGACAGAAGTTTGTGTATGTCTTGTATGAAGGTGGACATACTCTTGGTTTCTCCCATTGCTCATCATTCAAAAACAGAATCCACAACTTCAACTCCACAACAGATGTTGACCCTTCAATCAACCCTTCATTTGCTGCAAGTTTAAAAAGCACTTGTCCAGCAAACAACAATGCAAAGAATGCAGGAGTCCCAATGGATCCTTCTTCCACAAGTTTTGATAATACATACTACAAACTCATCTTCCAACAAAGGACTTTGTTTTCTTCAGATCAAGCTTTGCTCGATTCTCCGAAGACAAAACGTATGGTAGCAAGGTTTGCAAGCTCAAAAGATGCATTCAAAAAGGCATTTGTAAAGTCCATGATCAAGATGAGTAGCATTACAGGTGGTCAGGAGGTCAGAAAGAACTGTAAGGTGGTAAACTAGACGGCGCAAGGGCAAATACGTAATTTCAAGTGGCTAGAGTGAGAGGTTCGTTGTTTTCTGTTGAGCAAGTTCTTGAGATAACAAGAAAGTCTTTGCAAGAATATTACATGATCATGTTGAATCTTATTACATGTATATTCATTTTTTATGATAATTGAATATATGTTACATCCCTCTCTTTGGAGCTTTTCAGGCCCAAAACAGTATTGATCCTATCTATGCGAGAGTCTTGTATACTGAGTTTGTTTTTTAAAGCTTTTAAAAAATTTGATCATAAGACAAACTAGGAGAATAAATCAAATGGATTTTAATAGAGTTAAAACTATTTACATCTACAAGAAATAATATATAAGAAAAGCATATGGATACTCAATAAATCATATTAATTTGCCATGCAAAAATCTCACTTAAGTGTTGAAATAGTTCATGAACGTTTTATCATGCTCAAATCAGGATTACTCTTATTAAAACTACATTTTATATGACGGTACATTAGAAATGTTACAAAACATAATACGTAAAAAGTTGTAGAAGAAAAACAAAATATGTTTGAAGTTAATTCTTATGCTAACGCAAGTATACTTTAAAGACTTATACGATACCCATTAACACAATTTGTGTTTTTTATTTAAAGGTGTAAGTTATTTTTTAGAATTTTAGTGCAGAAATTTGATTGTAATAAGAATAACATATATAATCACTAGCTTTGTGATTTACCGATTTATGCATTTTTACTCGTTATGGATGACTTTGACCCGTTCCACATGTTTCATTTTCGTTTCGTTTTATTTTACTCTTTAACTTAACTAATTTGATTCATAGGAACATTTCACTTTTGTTAGATATTTTAAAGTTAGAAGTCCAGCGCAACTAGTTCCTTTCAATAAATATATCTTACCCAACTAATTAACTTTTAATAATCTATGTGATTTTCTTACATATGCCTAGTACTTATAAAATGTGACAAGTTTAATAAAGTTTTAAACTCATTAAATAGTTGAAAAACTTCGTCTATTACATTAAGATTAAAATATTACATATTAAACATCAGTTTAAAAAATCAAATAATAATCACAATACTCAAAGGTTCATAAAATGGAAAACACGATACTTAAATTTGTTATTCATTATAAACAAAATTGCTTATATGATAGAGGGCTTTATATGTTGCAATATATTACAAAATATTACCAGAATTTAATATTATCATCAATTAAATTACATCATATGTGTAAGAAAAAAATAGAAAGTGAAATTTGCAAGAACATATATTTGGAAATGATATTGAAGTTCCTTTCACGTACCAACCAACTCAATGGTTCATGTCACTAAACCTCTTCCATTTTGTTAAAAAATAAGTTGGAAATGTGTACTTTTAGATTAATTTGGAATAAAGAATTTGAAACAGATACCTGCAATTAACTTGTTTGAAACATACATGGCATATTCTTTAATGGTTTCACATCTTAAATTAGAAGAACTAAAAAGCAGCAGCTAAGTCTCAAAAGTCTCAAAGATACATATGGCAAAATTTCCTACACAAATCATGATGAAACTCGCAACAATGAGAGAAAAAAGACATGCTCCTACGCTAACTGCTAAGACAAAACAAGATGATTAACTTCAACAATGATTTCTGATGAGAAGTAGCACACAAAAGTGCGGTATGACTAGTCTAAGCCGATAGATAATACATACGACATCTCTCAGCGCATGCTACCCTCGCGCAAGACATCAATCATGTCATATATCTTCTTATCTGCTTTTGATTGGATCTGCATTTCAATCACAAGATTAGATCATTCAGCTCTTGAAATCGATTATGCAACATTCGTTAAGATGTGGCTGGATGTGCTTTTGTTGTGTAGGTGTTTACACATTCAGATTGTTTTAAGAATAAATACGTTATAAAGGATTAAAAAGGACCTTTACACCCTTTAATTGATGGTTTTCTTGCAGCAGGTATGATTGTACGAAACTGCTTATCCAAAACACATTATTTGACCCCTAAAGAATTTTATTTATCCAAAGACAGGTTTTCAAGGTCCAGTAAAACCAGTTTTAATGAAGATTTGGGTCAAACATCTAACTACAGTTTCAGGAAACGACAAGCTAAAGTAGCCAGGTTGGGTGGGTCGTCAGACCGGTTTTAGCGCTTTAAGGGTTCGGTTTTTACAGTTTAAACCAACTTTGTTGCAACATCATTAGCGTGTAATCAAAATTTTAAAATAATAATGACGGCTCATGAAGATAATTCATACCCATAACTATGTACTCGGAAAAACGGAAAAAAAACAAAAGAAAAAAAAAAGATTAAAGGGCGGTTCGGTTTACACTACCACTTACATGCTCCAAACCATTAAACCGCCAACCCACCAAAACCAGACCGTATAAATCTCAAACCAGCCGAATTGCTTTAGTTTGGTTGGTCCGGTCGCTTTAAATGGGTTACGAACACCCCTAATCCAAACTAAAAAAGCCAGTTATAAACAGATAATCACTTGCGTCAGAGACCCAAACACATAAGTGGCAACATGTTGAAGCCTGGAGGTCATGGGTGTCATGTTCTCTCCTAAGAGAAAAGACTAGATGATTTATGACGTTTAAAAGGGAATAGGTTAAGCGTGTTTTTGCTACAAAGTATTTGCTATTTAACATACCTTCTTAGCGAGAAAAAGTGCAGCATCAATGGCACCTTCTGCATAGATTGATCTCCCACAAACATTGTGCTGAAACTCGAAAGAAACTCTACAAATATGATAAGTCGAAAAGCAGATTTAGATCCCGTGAGAAAGATTTAAACCAAAAGATAAAAGTCAAAAGCTTACGTTCCATCAGGAGATGTAAGATTATACATATGGAAAGCATGACCATTGAGGTGCTCCTCTGGAACACCAACCATTTCAATCTGCTGCTTTGGATCTCGTATCAATTGTATCTGATATGAAATTAAGAAATTGTTTAAAAACTAACATATATATATATGTATAACTTGACTCATGTGGGGTAACATGATACAAAGATGATGATACGACAAAAGATGATGAAAAGAAGTACTTTAAAATAGAAGCAAGCTCCTTCTTGGTGTTGTTAAGTCGTGAACATATATACTTTTTGGTTAATGAAGTCTTAAATCATATATTATGAAGAAAGAAGGTGTTATATCATATGAACATGCCTGATCTAAGTCAAAGGAGACTCCAAGTTTCTGAAAACATGAGATGACAGCTTTTGCTGTTCCAGATGCATCCAATTTGGTAGCTTGATGAGATTCCATCACCTGTAAGGTTTTCAAAAACACAAGATCAACACGAGAAACAACCAAAACAAATAGAAAACTTCTGAAACAAAGATTTAAAGACAAATATATGGTATCATATCACCACACTCTATTGGCTATAAAGAAATCAAGAATTCTAATTCATTACCAATTTTAGCATATTATTCACAATGGCTTTCTTACTTCTCATTTCTCAATAAAGTAGGTGAACACTATGAACATTTTAACCTAAGAAATATTGCACACTATCTAGACGAATAAATCAAATAAAAACCAGCATTGACGAAAATCATATCAGTCATGACCTTGCAAAAGAAGTGGCCTCGGGAATCATTATCTTGCACTCCGGTGATAGTATCAATTTTCTTATTAAAAAGACCATATTACCATACTCAACAGAAACTAATCATAGTATTTATGTTGTCACACTTACTTGTTTTAATTTAACTATTACAAGACCTAAAACTGTAATACACTAATACATAGAGCACAGTCAAGAGCAGTGCTCCAAAAATTCATAAAGTGGATAAACCCATCAATGATGTGAGCGATTTGTCATAACTTGACATATGATTTTGTCACTATTACTTTGGTCAATTTTCACAAGCATAAACCAAAATCATCTAATACATAGAGCACAGTCCAGAGCAGTGCTCCCAAAATTCTTAGATTATGCACCAATATGCCGGAGCCACCCAAGCATTAGAAAACTGAACTATAAATTTTTACCACCAACAATAAGAAGCTATGGTTTAAGAAACATAACCATAGAATTGTGCCTAGGCATGTACAAAGTCAAAATTCATTTTTAACCACTATATCATGCTTACTACCTATGTAGCATCATTTAGAGCATATGGAGACAAGTACCTGTAGTTTATAGCCAGAGAATGCTCCAGGAAATTGCTTTGCCATAATTTCCATCGCTGCCAGAAACGCCACAACCTTCACAAAAGAACCGACCAGGAAACATAAATATCCAGTGAAAAATAAAGCAACAACATATTCAACATACAGTATCATAAACATTGTTCACCTGTTTTCCCATTTGTGGAGAGATAACAGCATAAAGTTTCGCGTCTTCCACAGCTTTATACAAAAGATCCCTATCTCCACCAGTGGTTCCCATCACAAAAGGCACTCCACTTTTACAATATAGCTCAGCATTTTCTGCAGAGGTAATAATTGCAGATGCAATAAATTAGCACACTAGTATAGATCATACATATGACTTCTCTGTATAACAATGCATGTTTACCATTAACGGCATTAGGTACTGTGAAGTCCACGACAATCAGATTTGGATACTTTTCAACAAGAGATGCAAGAGTCGTCTCTCTATCAGAGGGACCGTGCACTTGAATATCTTTTCCGCCCACTTGAACTGTTTTCCCAGCATCGCTTTGAATGCCGAATGATGCTGGAACAATATGAAGACCAGCAGATATTCCTGCTTCAATAACCGCCTGGCCCATTTTCCCCATACAACTATTGACCTAAGTAGATTTACAAGTAAAAATGAATCAGCTTGAAAAATAAGATAACACAAATTAGCAAAAGAACCGCTGCACTGGTCGGAAAGTGTGTAAAGTACCATAATTGGAAGAGCAACATCATTGGCACGAGCCAGATGCTTCTCATCAAGGCTCTGAACCGGTGCGTTTAGCGTAGCTGATATTGAGAATACGCGCCTTTGTGATCTACTAAAACTAACATATGTTGATGGTCTTCCACTCCTTGGAAACGAGACAAGATTCTGCTGACGTCCAAGTAGATTCACTGGCACTTCAAGAACGCAAGCCATTCCGTATGTCTTAAAACAATCCTATTTACAAATTAGCACATATCTTACAATTTCATCAAGTAAGTTTCTAGGGTTTTTATAACATAAGGCATAGATAAACAAATTGATGTGGCTTCTGTTGCAGTTCTTCACATCAACAAAAGTCAATTCGAGATGAAGCTCTGTTCATGAACCCTCAAAGGTACTCATTTGATGGGATTATGTGTTTGTAAGAAAAATGCTTCGCCGGTTGAACCTTTGCACAAACTTGAATCATGTACTCTCAATTTATCACTAAAAGTATCCGACTTATTGAAAGAAAAAGGCATTAAAGGGTTATGCAAGATGAAGAAAGCTCGACGATACCTTTTGAGTGACGGAGACGGCGGCGGTGACGGCGGTGGATATACAAAGGCAACGCCGGCGAGGATAGTCGATGAAGCAGGTGCGATAGAGTGAAATCTTAAGGGCTTCTTCTGTTGGGGTCTCCCATGTGACAACGGGTCACGTGAGGCAAACGGGTTAACAATAAGGTGGTGTTTGTTTTTCTGAAAAAGTACTTCTGAAGTTTTTTTTCTGCGTCAAAAAGAGGCGGGCAGACGTTTATGGTCTGCAGAGTGTTTGTTTTTCTGAAGACGTTTTACTTAAAAAGGTCTGCGTGACCTCTGCTCCAAAAAGAGGTGGACCAAAGTCTTCCCACCTCTTCTTAACATATCTAACCCTAACTCCCATTTTTTCCCACAACCCACAGAGGAGGTCTGCTCCCGAAGTCCCGATCCACTCCCCTACGTCGCCCGTCGGCCGTCGCCACTCCCCTACGTCGCCACTCCACCGTCGCCACTCCACCCCCCGTCGCTCCCGTCGCCCTCGGCCTGTGTAGCTCCGACCGTCTGCTCCCGTCGCTCAAATCTTGAGGTAAATTTTCTTGATGCACCGTTTGATTTCTTGATCGTCTTGTTTGAATTTGTTTCAAATCTTCTTGTTTGAATTTGTTTGATTTCAAATCTTCTTGTTTGAATTTGCTCCCGTCGCCACTCCACCCCCCATTCACCGTCGCCTCCCCCCCGATGCACCTGATCTCCTTGTTTGAATGTGTTTCAAATCTGCACCTGTTTGATTTCTGTTGTTGTTGTTGATGATGATGATGTTGTTGTTGTTTGATTTCTGTTACAAGATTCAACCATTTCTTGATGCACCTGTTTGATCGATGTTGTTGTTGTTGATGATTTCTTGTTGTTGTTTCAAATCTGATGTTGTTTCAAATCTGATGTTGTTGTTGTTTGATTTCAAATCTGATTCAACCATTTCTGTTACAAGATTCAACCATTTCTTGTTGATTTCAGATCGATGTTGTTGTTGTTGATGATTTCTGTTACAAGATTCAACCATTTCTTGTTGTTATTTCAAATCTGATGTTGTTGTTGTTTGATTTCTTGTTGTTTGACTGCTGATTTCTGTTGTTGTTTGAAATCTGATGTTGTTGTTGTTTGATTTCTTGTTGTTTGCCCTAGAAATGATTGGTTGAACTGATTGGTAGAAATGGTTGAATCTTGTAATTTTGATTGAATTTGTTTGTTTGTTGGTTAATAGACATGGGAGATAAACATCAATGGACGACTGAGCAATTAAAATGCTTATTAGAGGTTAGCATTGACGAGGTAAATAGTGTGGGTAAAAGAGGTTTAAGCTTGTATAAAGACTCATGGAGTAAGGTAGCAAAAGCTCTTAAGGAAAAGTTCGGCATAGATATGACTCAAAAACAATTGAAAAACGCATATGACAATCTTAAAGCCAAATACCAAGGATGGGTGTATTTGAAAAATAAAACTGGCAACATATACAATGCTCAAACAAATACGTTTACCTTAACGAACGAGGAATGGGAAGATTTTAAGAAGGTATGTTCATATATATATATATATATATATATATAATAAGTTTTACTTATATTTAAAAACTTATAAAATTGTTTTACATGGGTTTAGGGGCATCCAAAAGCGGCATCGTTGAAAGCTGTTCCATTGCCTTTTCCAGAACTTTGTGCACAGTTGTTTGATGGTAGTACTGCCACTGGGAGTGGCAAGTGGACATCAACCCAAACATCAGTGGCTGGGTCGTCTTCTCGTCAACATGTACAACAACTTATGATTACGGACACCAATTTACATGACACAGAAGATGACGCAGGCACTTATCATACGAGCTTTGAGGCTTCTCCTGAGCCTGCTACGGATGCTCCTACCCCTGAGCCGGCTTGTGAGCCTACCCCTGAGCCTAATTTAAAGAAAAGGGCCAAAACCTCAAAATCAACTACCAATGATGATGATTTAGCACAGGATATGAGAAAGGCCTTACAGTTTATGATGAATAGCAAAGAAGGGGCAACGATTCATGATTGTTGTGAGAAATTGAAGTTGCTTGGGTTAGAGCCAGTGGATCCTCTATTCTTAGCTGCTTATAACATTTTCGCGTCCTCAGACATGAGAGAGATATGGATGGCATTGCCAACTGTTCCTGAGGCACTAAAGGGGTGGATTGAAATGACGGCTAGAAGTACGGGACTAATAAAATAGTGAAGAACATGGTTTTAAAACATTATCTGTTTTTGGTTATGCATTATATGCTTTTAGTTATCTTTTGAAAACTTTGTATGCTTTTTTGGTTATGTTGAATACTTTGTATGCTTGAAAACTTTGTATGCTTGAAAACTTTGTATGCATTGAATTGCTACGTATGTCTCGTGAATCCTTTGTCCGACTATGCGCACATTTTAGAATTAATTATTCGTTAAAGGATAGTAAACATGTATCGGTCGAGGAGAAGATGGCTATGTTTTTGATGTTAATCGGTCATAATCAACGTTATGTGGTTATCAAGCGTAGATTTCAACACTCGAAGAAGAGCATTAACAAATAAAGAAAAATTTAACCATGCACATGCAAAACTTCGGAACGTTATTGAGCGCGCTTATGGTGTGTTGAAAGCACGATTCCCAATATTGAAGAGGATGGCGCCATTTCCGTTGGTTACACAAAGGAATATAACCATTGCATGTTTCGCGCTACATAACTTTATAAGGAAAGAGGGTTTGAGCGATGATTTCTTTACACAATATGATCAACCCGATATGTCGCTAGGAAATAGACATGCGAACGTTGATGCTGATGAAGATGAGGTTGAAGGACTTGGTACTGCATCAGATCGGGAATACATGACTCAGTTACGAGATGAAATTGCTGAGCAGTTAATGAATGTGTCATTCGGAAATAATATGGAATGAATGATCTAAAAAATGTTGTTGTGGTTTAATTTATATTAATTCAGCATTGTATAACTCTCTAACAATTTATTTTAATTTCAGTTTATTGTGACAGTTTATTTAAATTTCTGTTTATTTTAACTTTTTATTAATTTCAGTTTATTTCAGCAGTCTGCAGACGTTACAAAACAAACAGTCGTCTTAATACAGACTGCAGAGGTTTGGTCCACCTCTTCTCCTACAGATGTCTGCAGATGTGGTCTGCAGACTGCAGACGTTTTACCTCTTTAGAAACAAACAGCACCTAACTTAACATGAGTTATACGGGGTCTTATGAAAAATTGTAATAGATATTACAACGTATGAGTTATGTTTGTTATAATATAACTATAATTATAATAATATTATGAGTTAT
This sequence comes from Flaveria linearis, assembly GCA_024085815.1. NCBI lineage: Eukaryota > Viridiplantae > Streptophyta > Magnoliopsida > Asterales > Asteraceae > Flaveria > Flaveria linearis. Next base: position 43,141,123 of record CM044002.1, on the reverse strand, counting down.
AATTGAAGAATTTTAAAAATGAGAGAAGTTAAGATTTGTATAACTTATGTAAGAGTGTATACAAGGTGCAGTTTCTTCTTCACATTGTGAGGGTATTTATAGTACAAAATGCAATCAATTACTAGACAAGATAATGTATTTGGTAGACAAGTGGTATAGTGGATTCATCCATAAGACCATAAGTTTGACAAAAGTGGTCATTCACTTTTATGATAATATTTCATAATACTCACCCTTGAATGACACTTTTCAAACTTCAAAGTTTAGCTTTGTAATACTGCCTCGTTAAAAACCTTGCTAAAGAAAAACCCAGTGGGAAAAAGCTTTAGCGAAGGGAAAAAGAGTGCAGTGTATAGCTCCCCCTTAAGTTATCATTTGTAAGGCATTATCTCTTGTGTACATGTCGCATACCAATATCATAAACGTGTTTCCTGAAAATTGTTGTAGGGAGTGCCTTTGTGAAAATATCTGCTGAATTGTTGCTTGATTGGACATATCTCATTTCAACTTGATTTTCTTTAATAAGATCTTGAGTGTATGAAAAGAATCTTGGTGGTATGTGTTTTGTTCTGTCACTTTTGATATACCCTTCTTTCATTTGTGAGATACAAGCTGCATTATCTTTGTAAATTGGAGTTGGATTTCTATCTTTCTCTAGTCCACAAGAGGTTAGTATAAGTTGTGTCATTGATCTTAGCCATATACATTCTCTAGAAGCTTCATGTAATGCAATAATTTCAGCATGATTTGATGATGTTGCAACAAGCGTTTGTTTCTGGGAACGCCATGAAATTGCAGTTCTTCCATTCAGGAATACGTATCCAGATTGAGATCTTGCCTTATGAGGGTCTGATAAATAACCTGCGTCTGCATAACCAACCAATCCTTCGTTTGAATCATTAGAATAAAATAATCCTAAATCAACGGTTCCTCGAAGGTATCGAAGAATATGCTTGATCCCATTCCAATGTCTTCTTGTAGGGGATGAACTAAATCTTGCTAGTAAATTAACTGCATATGAAATGTCAGGTCTTGTACAGTTAGTAAGATACATAAGAGCTCCAATTGCACTGAGGTATGGTATCTCTGGACCAAGAACCTCTTCATCATCTTCGCAAGGGCGAAATGGATCCTTATCAATGTTGAGTGATCTAACAACCATTGGTGTGCTCAAAGGATTTGCTTTGTCCATGTTGAAGCGTTTTAAGAGCTTTTCAGTATAATTTGATTGATGTATAAGTATTCCATTACTCGTATGTTCAATCTGCAAACCAAGACAATATTTGGTTTTTCCGAGGTCCTTCATTTCAAATTCTTTCTTCAAAAGGACAACCGCTTCATGAATTTCTTTATGCGTCCCAATTATATTCAGATCATCGACATATACGGCTATTATTACATATCCTGAGGTTGTCTTCTTAATAAAGACGCATGAACACATAGAATTATTTGTATACCCTTTGTTTATCAAAAAATCACTCAAACGATTGTACCACATCCTTCCAGATTATTTCAACCCGTATAAAGATCTTTGTAATTTGATTGAATACATTTCTTTGGGTTTTGAACTTAACGCTTCAGGTACTTTATACCCCTCTGGAATTTTCATATAGATGTTGTTATCAAGTGATCCATACAAATAAGCAGTAACAACATCCATAAGACGCATTTCCAACTTCTTAGAAACCGCCAAGCTGATTAAATATCTGAAAGTAATTGCTTCCATAACAGGAGAATATCTTTCCTCATAATCAATACCTGGCCTTTGAGAAAAACCTTGAGCTATCAATCTAGCTTTATATCTCGTAACTTCATTTTTCTCATTTTGTTTTCTCACAAAATCCCATTTATACCCTATAGGCTTCATTGCGTTAGGTGTAATAACAATAGGCCCAAAAACTTCCCTTTTGTTGAGTGAATTTAATTCAGCTTGCATAGCGTCTTTCCATTTATCCCAATCAGGTCGATTTTGACAATCAATAACAGATTTGGGTTCGGGATCATCATCACCACCCATGACGTCACTTGCTATAGAGTAAGCAAATATTTCATCAACATTTTCCATTTCATCTCGGTTCCATAATATATGTGTATGACCATAATTTATAGACATCTCTTTGTTTATATCATTCATTTATTTCTCGGGAAGGGATTTTACTATCTTTCGAGAATCATTTTCTTTATGGTCGGTTTCCTTTTCATATCCCTTTCTTTTCCGAGGATTTTTATCCTTTGAACCGATTGGTCTCCCACGTTTCAGTTGTCTCTGAGATTCATGAGGCATATTTTCATCAATTTGTTTATTTGGAATCTCAACTCGAGCTGGTGCATTTACAGCTGATATATGTGATTTTGTTACTCTTTTTGTATCAGTAAATGCATCAGGCAATTGATTTGTAATTTCTTGTAGATGCATTATCTTTTGAACCTCTGTCTCACATTGTTTTGTTCTAGGATCAAGATATAACAATGAAGGTTCACACCATGATACATCCTTATGTTTGTTTTTATTTTCTCCCCCTAATGTAGGGAAAAATGCTTTATTAAATTGACAATCAGCAAAACGTGTTGTAAAGACATCCCCGGTTAAAGGTTCAAGATATCTTATGATAGAATCTGTTTCATATCCAACATATATTCCCAACCTTCTTTGAGGTCCCATTTTTGTGCGTTGTGGTGGTGCAATCGGAACGTATACTGCACATCCAAAAATTCTAAGATGGGAAATGTTTGGCTCCTGGCCAGACACAAGTTGTATAGGGGAGTATTTGTGATTTGCACTTGGTCTCATACATATCAATGATCCAGCATGTAATATTGCATGGCCCCAAATTGACACCGGGAGTTTTCTTCTCATTATTAATGGTCTAGCAATTAGCTGAAGACGTTTAATTATCGATTCAGCTAAACCATTTTGTGTATGTACATGAGCAACTGGGTGTTCGACAACAATTCCAACCGACATGCAATAATCATTAAAAGCATGTGATGTGAATTCACCCGCATTATCAAGTCTTACCCTTTTGATAGTATAATCAGGGAAATGTGCTCGTAATTTAATAATTTGATATCGCTTGTTACGTTAGTGGGAAACACACACATGTCCTCACACAATCGAACCGTTAGTAATGTGATTAGCGAGGTAATTTTGAGTAGTACTACTGGGTCTGACAAACCCCGCCCGGGCTAGTCGCGCTAGCTTGATTGGAGGTCGAACGGGTGCTAAATTGACCTAACACAACGATTGCCACGGTCGGTTAAGACGTGGGTGAAACACATTGTCATGGTCTGAAACATATTGTCATGGTCTGATGAGACATGACGGAACACAACGATTGCCACGGTCGGTTAAGACGTGGAGGAAACACATTGTCATGGTCTGATGAGACATGACGGAACACAACGATTGCCACGGTCGGTTAAGACGTGGTGGAAACACAATAGGACGTAAACAGTCAGCTTCGGTTCGAAACGCTAAGTAACAAGAACATAGGCTAGCTACCTATCGATATGCTCTATATACTAAACCATTGAAACGCAAACTATGGAAATGCTTACAAACACATTTTCTTGTTGATAAAACCTGTGGACTCACCAACTTTATGTTGACACATTTAGCATGTTTTCTCAGGTCACAGAAACGCACAAGGTTAAGAACTCAGCTAGGATACATGCATGGCATACATAACTACTCAACTGGTTTAATTTGTGAAACGCTACTGATTTTTATGGTTGAAACGCATGTTGAAAACGATTCACTGTTGATTTCTATTTTCAAAACGCTTCCGCAAGCTTGAAACACTCATGTTTGATTTAAACAACTAATTACTTAATGTGATGTTTTGTAGTTACTGTGTTTGGTGTAACTGATGCTATCTGAGATCCTGGTGTGTCACACGCTTGACGGTAAAACCCCGTATGCAGATTTTGAGGGTGTGACAGATTGGTATCAGAGTATTAGTTATAGCGAACTAAAATGGACTTGCATCTCATTTGCATTGCATTTTAGACTATAGCTGGATTTGCATTAGTTACACACACATAGATTTCTAAGCTATGTTTACTTAATCTGGATGCTTGAAAACTTTTACTTTGACATACGGGAGGGTTTGAGTGCCTAATTCAAGTGATTTCAAACTCCAAAACTCGATTGTTATTGATGGATTCCAAAATCTCGTCAAAGTCTGTGTCCCACCACTGAATACATGCAATGCTGGAAGAGTAAGATGCCTGTATCTTGGGGTGTTCTGTCTAGGCAAGGTATTCGCATATATCCAAATCAACCGATGGACCTGTTTACCTTACCTGGGAACCCTTGGGATGAGTATCTGCTTATAGGTACGCATGTTTTCAACAAAGTTGTGGTTGACTAAATACTTTGATTAGTCAACGTACTCGCTTTGATTCACGAATCAAACGAATACACTCGGAACATCTCATTGCCGTGTTGAATAATTCTTGTCCTTGATTTCGTTTTCCCGATTTAAACTATCCAAGATTTGAACACCACAGCAAACTCTATCGTACTCGTTTCTACTTCCAACATGCCCTATCATCTTCGCTAGTCTTAACAGATAGCACTCAAGGTATGTTATCACGAATGGGAGGAACCATGAGTGACCATGCAAAGCAAATTAGAATCACGGGTGCACACGTAATTGTAATTTGTCGTGCATGAGAATTCTGGTAACTCTATTAGGTGATAACGGTCATAGTCAGTACAAATTTTCGTTTCTATACTTGGAGATATAAGGTTTCCATCATTAAACATATAGTGATTATATGCTTGGGGTTTACATGTTACTATATACTACTATTGGAATACTAATGGACATAAGGACATTACACGAACCGTGCTTGATGAGTGGTTGACAATACTATAATGTTAACTTGGGGTAAGTGGAGCTAGGGTGACCATGCAAGGTAAATTACCATTACGGGTGCACACGTAATTGCAATTTGCACTGTATGAGAAGCTTGGCAAATCTTACCATGAGGTAACAGTCAGGAGTATCACAAGTTCTCTATTCTATACCCTAGGGTGCTAGGATCATAATTCTAGTAAGACTTTGTTAAGGGTAACAAAACATTACTAACACTTGATATTACTTAAGTCCTGTCCTACTTGGAGCCTTCATGGTATTTCCTATCATGACATTAACCTTATCCTTTATGAGACATTTCTCCACTTAGCATTTTAGTAACTAAGGAACTGATTGAATACTTAGAATGAAAGTGGACTACAAGAAATGTATAGGAGCGATGATACTCTCCACACATACAGTACGTTACTCTTTAAGATAATGCTTATATATAGGGTTATTAGGTGAGTTCAAAGCCTAGGTAATTGAGTACTAATACTTAAGGAATGAAATGCAAAAGTTAGAATTGTAATTCTAAAATCGTGCAATGGTAGGGTTAGGTCGTGCTCTTTATACTGACAAACTCCATGAATTGACAAAGCTGATGTCATAACTTATGACATTAGACCAGATAGAATTAAGAAGGACACTGGGAAAATCTAGTAAGTAGTAGAAAGAAGTTGGAGGGTCGAACAAGCAATCTAGCGATAAGGTAGACAAGAATGCCAATATTGTGAACCTAGTTATGTTGGTTGATACGATTAAGCTAACCTGTGTTAAACAGGAACATTAAGAAGGTTGGAGTTCCGACCATTACCATAAGTGTGCCCTAGGTCGATTAGGACCCCAGGACAAGTTAGAAACAATCAGAATTAGGAAATGACTATAGCTAGAAAGTAAGAACAGTTAAATTATGGAAAGAATAGGTCCAGTGGCCTATCGACTAGCCTTACCTAATTCACTGAGTGGAGTCCATAATGTATTTCACGTTTCAAACCTAAGGAAGTGTTTAGCCGATGAATCACTTGTTGTACCTTTAGAGGAACTACAAGTAGATGAGAAACTCAGGTTTATCGAGGAATCAATTGAAATCATGAATAGGGAAGTTAAACGGCTTAAGCATAGCAAGATTCCAATTGTTAAAGTTCGGTGGAACTCCCGGCAACGAAAGGACGAAATGATGCGTAAGTATCCTAACCTATTCAAGGATGTAGCTAGTACATCTTAATTTTCGGGACGAAAATTCCTCTAACAGGGGGATAATGTGACAACCCGAAAAATTTTTTTATAATATTTACGAGAATTTACAATTTATTTTTATATTTTTGTTATTATTTAATAATAATAATAATAAAAATAATGAAAACAATAATAATAATAATAATAATGATATTATTAAAAATAATTTATAAAAATTATTAAACTTAATTTATAAAGTCCAAGGGGTGGTTTTGTAATTTCTAAAACTTGTTTTAAAAACTTAAAATACAAAAGTTACACATTAACAAACCCCAGGGACCATTCTGTAATTTTTTGAAAAACCCAAACCACCCGCCCCCATCCCGTCGACTTCCCCATTTCCGGCCACATCTCCGGCCAACATCCGGCGACCCCAAACACCCACTAAACACCGATTTCAATCAAATTAAACCGCACCAACACTTTCGTGGGGATGAATCGAACCTGTGACCCACAAACAAGACAAAAATTGAGTGCTATCTATACCTAACCCACTCATCGATTGTCGGCCAAGAAAATACCACTATCGAGCACTAAAACAGTTAATTAATCAAATTCATTGTGTATATAAGATCACATAACCATTCCCAATCGAATGCACCATTCAATTTCATCTGAAAACATACAAATACATCAATTCGATCATCGTCATTATTCGGACCTGCAACTCATTCGGAACCCCACATAAACACCTTATGTTCCCAAGTTAACAGAGGGATATCTATCATTAACACATAATGAAGCTATCTGTGCAAACAATTCGATTATGATCACCATTTGCACCCCGAACCCATCCACCCCCTGTCGCGACTGTTCTTCAATGGTCCAGCATCAATTCGTCTACAATTTAGGTAATTTAACACACACACACACTCGGTTTCAATCAGGGATCAAAAGCCCTATCATTAATTTCATTATCATACGCGAATCATTGTCCAATTGGAACAAGATTCGAATTAGGGTTCATACGATTTGGGTGTGAGTTGGAAACAAATGATAAAACTAATTGGAACCGGCTTTTAAAAGCGGGTGAGACATTGGCTCAGTGGTTTGGTGCATGTGGGATGGAACCGGGGGTCACGGGTTCGAACCCGGCCCCCAACATTTTTTTAATAGCTTTTTTAATACTTTTAAACAAAATACAGAAAAATTCCTAAAAATTATAAAATAAATTTTTATAAACTTTGTCTATTCTTAAGGTTATAAAATTATTTTCTGTAAAATTATTTCTTGTGATACTTTAGTAAATTTATATATAATTAACAAATAATGTAATTAGTTTATTTATGTAAAAATAAACTATAAACAATTGAAAACATAAAATCACTATTGCTTGTATTTAATATATACGTGGAAATATAATACTAGGTATTATATAACGTATATAATGCGTATATATATATATATAACCGACACCGAACCGATTCGTGAGACGCGAAACCGTACAGTTATTATAATTAATAATTAATATTAATTATACATATATACTGAATGAAACACAGGTTAATTGGAAACCCGATCTTTTGTGATTACAATTACTTGTTGCTCTACACTCGAGGTGAGTTTCACGGCCCCTTTTTACTTTCTTTCCTTTTTGGGGGAGAAAACATGCAAACATATTTTATGAATGGTTGCCAGTATTATTGATATCGCTTGTTACGTTAGTGGGAAACACACACATGTCCTCACACAATCGAACCGTTAGTAATGTGATTAGCGAGGTAATTTTGAGTAGTACTACTGGGTCTGACAAACCCCGCCCGGGCTAGTCGCGCTAGCTTGATTGGAGGTCGAACGGGTGCTAAATTGACCTAACACAACGATTGCCACGGTCGGTTAAGACGTGGGTGAAACACATTGTCATGGTCTGAAACATATTGTCATGGTCTGATGAGACATGACGGAACACAACGATTGCCACGGTCGGTTAAGACGTGGAGGAAACACATTGTCATGGTCTGATGAGACATGACGGAACACAACGATTGCCACGGTCGGTTAAGACGTGGTGGAAACACAATAGGACGTAAACAGTCAGCTTCGGTTCGAAACGCTAAGTAACAAGAACATAGGCTAGCTACCTATCGATATGCTCTATATACTAAACCATTGAAACGCAAACTATGGAAATGCTTACAAACACATTTTCTTGTTGATAAAACCTGTGGACTCACCAACTTTATGTTGACACATTTTAGCATGTTTTCTCAGGTCACAGAAACGCACAAGGTTAAGAACTCAGCTAGGATACATGCATGGCATACATAACTACTCAACTGGTTTAATTTGTGAAACGCTACTGATTCTTATGGTTGAAATGCATGTTGAAAACGATTCACTGTTGATTTCTATTTTCAAAACGCTTCCGCAAGCCTGAAACACTCATGTTTGATTTAAACAACTAATTACTTAATGTGATGTTTTGTAGTTACTGTGTTTGGTGTAACTGATGCTATCTGAGATCCTGGTGTGTCACACGCCTGACGGTAAAACCCCGTACGCGGATTTTGAGGGTGTGACAGTATCATATCCATTATGATATATATTTTTGAAACTCAACAAGTTTCTTGTTGCTTTTGGGGAAAATAGAGCATTCTCTATTAAAAGCTTTGTACCATTTGGTAATTCTAAATTTGTTTTTCCCACACCTTCTATCAAATTTGAAGGGCCTGATATTGTATCGATGTTTCTCTTAGATGGTTTTAATTCATAAAAATATTTATGAGATTTTTCACAGTCCTTGACTGAGTATCATATCCATTATGATATATATTTTTAAAACTCGATCAACAAGTTTCTTGTTGCTTTTGGGGAAAATAGAGCATTCTCTATTAAAAGCTTTGTAGCATTTGGTAATTCTAAATTTGCTTTTCCCACACCTTCTATCAAATTTGAAGGGCCTGATATTGTATCGATGTTTCCCTTAAATGGTTTTAATTCATAAAAATATTTATGAGATTTAAGAATTGTATGTGTGGCACCACTATCTGCTATGCATAAATCTCCATTATTTGTTTGACCTTGGGCTTTCGTGAAATTCATTTTAATCTGCAAATATAAAATACATAAAATAATAAGTTTATATATTAAACACACAAAGTTCAACAACAAAATATATTACAAAAAAAAATCCATTAAACATAGTTAAAACATAACTTAATATAAGGAAATACATAGTTATAATTTTAGCAACATTTCAATTCATGGTTCCGAGTCATTGTAGAAATCTGAGTTATTCAACTCAGTGGTCACATTATCAAATTCGCCCACATAATTTATCTCCTTCTCTTTTCCTTTTAGAGACTCTTGATATAGCTCACATAAATGTGATGGTGTACGACATGTTTTCGCCCAGTGGTTTGTGCTTCCACATCTAAAACATGAATCACCATAATTTTGGGACGTACCAGCTTCATTTTTGAACTTGTTTTGCTGGTTATAATTGTTATTTTGTGGAGAGTAATAATGGTTAGCTCTTTGGCTACGACCACGAGCACGACCCCAACCACGGTTATAATTGTTGTTCCATTTATGAGAGTGATTGCGACCACTTAAATGGTTTTTATTAAAATGCCCACGACCACGGCCTCGCCCACGGCCTTGTCCACGTCTTTGTTCCCGTTTACGCTCAGAATTTTTATGATCATTGTTATGAGCAATATTTGCTTCTGGTATTGCTAATGATCCAGTGGGACGAGCCTGATGGTTTTTCATTAATAGCTCGTTGTTTTTCTCTGCTACTAGGAGGAATGAATTTAGATCAAAATATCTTTTAAACTTTTGCAATCGATATTGTTGTTGCAAGTTTATGTTGGATGCATGAAATGTGGAGAATGTTTTCTCCAACATATCCTCCTCAGTTACAGTCTGCCCACAAAAACAAAGTGTTGAGCATATTCTAAATAAAGCAGAGGTGTAATCATTCACTTTTTTGAAATCTTGGAACCTGAGATTGTTCCATTCATCTCTAGCAGTGGGAAGCAAGACTTCCCTTTGGTGGTCAAATCTGCTTTGTAAATCTTTCCACAAAACACATGGGTCATCACAATTTAAGTATTCAAATTGTAGCATATTATCAATATGTTTATGAAGAGAGACATCAGCTTTCGCTTTGTCTTGTTCCGAGCATTCATTGCCCTCTTGGATTGTTTCCAAGACACCCATTGATTTGAGATGCCTCTTGACATGTGCTGTCCATGGCATATAATTTTCTCCGGTGATGTCAAGAGCTGGAAATTCGATCTTGGCAATATTTGACATTTTATAGCTAGACATATAATGTAAATATTAGAATTTATATAGTCATGAAAATTGAGGCAAAATAAATTGGTAGTGTTAGAAACAAATAAAAGAACAAGAAAATTTCAATGTTTTCAAATGGAATATTAAAAATGGAGAAAGGCAATATTATAAGCATTATGGTAACTAATATAAAAACTGGGTGAGCCATCCTTGAAAAAATTTCTTGAGTTGTTTGAGAAGAATAAATGTATATGAAATAAGTTGACAATTGGTAATTTATAGTAGTAAAATGGTAACCTTTAATAATAGTTGTATTACCATTTTATAACCGTTTTACAACGGTAATATACATATAAACAATTTTGTAAGTAAAGTAAAATAAACAACTTTGGTGTAAAAAGTTATGTATATAACAAAGGTTAGATAGCGTAGAATGAAGATGTTAATAAGCATAATTAAATGTTAGTTAACATAAATAAAAGTAAGATATAAATTAAAAATGTTAGTAAGCATAAAACTAAATGTTAGTTGCCATAAATAAAAGTTAGATAACATAAAATAAAAATGTTAGTAAGCAAATTAAATGTTAATTAACATAAATAAAAGTTAGATAACGTCAAAGGAAATGTTAGTTATATAATAAGAGTTAGATGACATAAATTAAAAATGTTAGTTGCATAATTAAAAGTTAGATGGTTAGTAGTCCCAAAAAATATCCATAATATGTCATTTATATTATATTATAGCAATTATCTTTTAATGTATATTATTGATCTTTGTTAATGAATTGCTTACCTTGCTTAAATTGGATGTCTTTGTGCTTGATTAACCTTCTTGATTACGAGATTAGAGTCTCGTGCTGATAACGTGTTATAATATAACTATGATTACAATAATATTATGAGTTATAATTGAAGAACTTTAGAAAGGAGAGAAGTTAAGATTTGTATAACTTATGTAAGAGTGTATACAAGGTGCAATTTCTTATTCACATTGTGAGGGTATTTATAGTACAAAATGCAATCAATTACTAGACAATATAATGTATTTGGTAGACAAGTGGTATAGTGGATTTATCCATAAGACCATAAGTTTGTCAAAAGTGGTCAATTACTTTTATGATAATATTTCATAATAATGTTAAATTTCTTGAAATAACCAAAGCTAGGTTATTGGCATCCTACACGGCGTAAAATAATATAGAATACAATTGACCCGATTTGTTTTCGGACTAAATTTACGTTGAATGTAAAGTATTTCGACTTTATACCGTTAAATGAAAACATATCTTATTGGACCCGATTCGTTTTTAAACAAAATTATGTCGAAACATACATCAACGTGAAGTAATTGGACTATATACTAAACAACTTGTAATGACAAAAAATAATGATTTTTATTTTTGAAATTTTCTGTACCAAACCCGGTATCTTCTGTTTATTTAAAGATTGTGAGGCGATGGTGGGTTAATGCATTTTGGATGTACCATGTCAGGGAACCGACGGTTTTAAAATAAAGAGTAAATTGCCATTTTCATCCCTGTGGTTTGGTCAAAATTGCCACTTTAATCCAATAGTTTGTTTTTTCGCATCTGGGTCTCTGTGGTTTACAAATCTTGTCATATTCATCCAGTCCGTTAACTCCATCCAAAATTTCCGTTAAATGAGGGGTATATTGGTCATTTTACATATATGTTTTTATTTTATTTTTTTTAATCCGATTTAATATATACTCTTTAAATACATTGCTATTTTAGTCCCTGTGATTTGAGCGTATTTGCCAATTTAGTCCAAAATAACCACCACACCACTACCCGTCACAAGAACCACCGAACCACCACCGAACCACCACCACCGCCCCATCACAAAGCCACCAACACCACACCAGAGCGCCCACCACCACCACGCACATTGGATCGTCGCTACCATGTAAACCCTAAAAATCGACAATCAATATTGGACTTGTAACATACTACTTCGAAAATGCATATCAACCTACTAATACCTCTACAATACTCGTTTTCAAGGGTTCCATATACGTTTTCGAAGGGGTTTATTATAAGTTCGAGATTAACAGTTTGTTTCTAAGGTCTACATGGTGGTGGTGATCTAGTGTGTGATGGCGGAGATCTAATGTGTGGTGATGGAGATCTAATGTGTGGTGGTGGTGCCCGTCTGGTGTGGTGTTGATGGTTTTATGATAGGGTGGTGGTGATGATTTGGTGGTTCTGATGTAGTGGTGGTGGTTTTGCGGCGTGGTGGTGGTGTGGTGTGTAAATACGAGGTCCAACTCTAGATGGTTCCGGTCTTGTTGAACTTCGATTTACCGATTCTCTCTGAAGCTTCACACCTACGCACAATGAAAACAACACCAGTTAAGGCGTTCCAAGGGGGAAATATCCCTGAAACGACCCTCCGGCGTGAGAGTAAGTATTGGTTGAATGGAAATATGTGATAGGGATAATTAAGGGGGAGCTTTTATGTGTATTCTTTTGTGAGGATCTCGATCCTCCTTACCTGGTATTTATAGTATTTGTCTGCTGCAATCGTGTGCTGATTTACAGGGATTATTCCCCGACAAATCCATTACCTTTTGTATTCTCCAACCGTTACTGAATTATCGATTATGATTGGGGTGATTCCGATGTAATTAAATGTGGGGCACATGTCCTGCTGGCTTACCCGTTCCGCCCACATGGACCGGGCTTTCGGGTTCGGGTACCCAGTTTTGTGTGGGTTATTTGTACCCTACATCTACATGGTGGTTCCATCACGGGTGGTGGTGATATGGTGTTTTATGCCAAGGTGGTGGGATTTTTGGACTGAATTGGCAAACATGTCCAAACCACAGGGACTAAAATAATAATTTATTTAAAGGGGATATATTAAATGGGGTTTAAAAAAATAGAAAAATAAAACATATATGTAAAATGACCAATATACCCTTCATTTAACGGAGAATGTTGGATGGAGTTAACGAACTGGATGAATATGACAAGATTTGTAAACCACAGGGACCCAGATGCGAAAAAAAAAACTATTGGATGAAAGTGGTAATTTTCACCAAATCACAGAGACGAAAATGACAATTTACTCTAAAATAAATACAATTAAAAGCCCTTCTTTATCTCTATCTTAAGTTCTTTATTAGTATCTCGTAATGAAACCTAACTCCATTGGATTTTAACTTTTATAAATTGATGTTCCAATTAGTTTTTTTTTTTTTTTTTGGGGGGGGGGGGGGGGGTGCGGTGGGGTTCATAAGAAGAAGAGGTTTGCGACTTTGCGGTGACAGTATAAACTGACGTGAGTGACGAGATTCATTTAAATTGCATCCACTTCAAACTCACAACCAGACAACCCTCGACATCAAGTTATCTACAATATGTTTCTTTTTCAATCTCAACCCCATAAAAGAGATGCATCTCTACATTTACGTTATACATTCTTCAATTCCTTCAGCATCAACCCTATTCGCGCATGCCTTCTTCAAATTATTCAGCTTTACCTTCAAAACCCTATCATGTTTTTCCATCAAACAATCAGAAGGGCTATCATATTAAGAAGACCACTTGTTTGATTTTGTGAAGGGGGAGCAATCAGACTCTAGAGTAGAGAAAGAATTGAAGCTTGAAACTAGAAAATCAATGGTTATAGATGCTGCTGCTTCATCATTATCGTTGGTTGTTATGTTGGGGGTGATGGTGGATGAGCTTCTTGACATGGTGACAGGGTTGATGGTACTTATCGTGTTTTATAAATTTTTTGTTCTTTTAGCTATTTTTAACCTTCTAATATTATTAATGTTTTTATCTTAAGTATTAAATTAATTAAATTAACTTACAAAGGTCACATTATATCTCAGTAAAAAAAAGTTCGATCCCAGTTCCTAAATCATCATTAAAGGGCATTTCCTTAAAATGTTGGTCAAAACTTACGAGTTTATGTGTGAACCCATTGTCTCGCACATTCATATGAGACTAATTTACTCTTGAAAGAGTGAAATATATATTAGGAAAAAAAGACTTAATATTCTACTTTATAAAAACTTTCATTCCAACTCATTAAACCTTTTTCACTTTATCTTTTACAAAATATGTTAAATAAAAGATAATTTATGTACCCTAATCATATTAGCGTCAAATAAAATAACTTATAATCATATTAAATAAAACTAATTTTTAATCATCTGTATCTTAATCCAATATATGATTAAACAAATTATGTAAAATTATCAGACGTATCTTAAACAAATTATGCAAAATTCGATTAAACAAATGATCTGTATCTTAATCCAATATTTGATTCAACAAATTATGCAAAATTATAGTATTAAAGTGGTCCAACTCATTTAAAAAGATGCAAGTTTAAATCATATAAAATACATATAAGCTTATTTTAAAAGTAAAGTATGCTATAAAGGTAAAAGTAGTAAAAGTTTACTATATAAGTGTTGTTTTTTGTGCGAATAATACGAAGTAACGAGTACCATTGATTTAAAATAAATGATTTAGATTTAATATTAAATAATCACGCAATGTAATATGCGTGGAGGGGTAGAATTGAAAACAGACTACAATTGTTGATTATTATTTAAATTTTCTTGGTTTTTTAAACCAAAATAACTTTTAATATAACATTATTTTTTCTAAAAAAATACACCATAAAAACGAGCATTTTATCATCTTTAATATGAGTATAATATTGCTATAATAAAAAAATATTTCTTTAAAAAAACGTCTATGTGTTGTTCGTATAACTTGTGTGATTATTCATTGCGTAATTATCAACATAACTTGTGTAATTATCATATAACCTGCGTAATAATTTTATAACGTGAGTATTTAACTTTGCGTAATATCAAATATATCTTGCGTAGTAATACATATAATTTACGTAATTATAAATATATCTTGCGTAATTAACTAATTATGTACATTTTATGACGCGGACGAAACCACCCCTCCGCCAGAAAACACGGGTCGCGTCCTTGTGACTTCATACACTTATTATGAAAATTACACTTTATACAATAGCCGACCCGTAAAACGTATGCATCCGTACGCTAAAAGAAAGACCACATCTAAGATATTTAGTCCAACATTTGTTTATCTAAATTAACTTTTTAATTATTATATATAATACTTTTAAACATCATGCCTATCTTATTATATCACATTCGAAAATCAAAATTCAATTTCTTCTAAATCTTCGAAAAGATAAATCTCAAGTCCAATAATAAAAGTATAAAAACTCCTTAAAAAACCCAAGGGCAATTTCACACTTCTCCACTAGAAAAAACCCGGTAATTTCCGAGAGGAAGCATCACAATTCACACACACCTCCGTCTGTATTTGTACGTGTCAAACCTCATCGGAATATTCTCCGTTCCGACGAACCACCTCATCGCATTCTCCGTTGATCGACTGTTGGTACACTCATCATCACTTCATACACTCGTAACTTGTTTTGTTTTCTTTTGTTTTGTTTTGTTTTTGATTGTGAATATCATCGATCGTTGATCAGCTTTCCGGTGAAGTATCGTGTATTCGTGTTGTTCGACTTTGATCACCGGTGGTATTCGTTGAGATTGTTGTGATTGTTATCATCTGCTGTAATGGCTTCAGTGAACCTCGAGTCCGGTGACGGTGGCGGAGACGGTTGTACGTCGCCGGCACGTTCACCGTCGATTACGATCGGAGGTGTTGAGTTGTGTCCACCGGTGGTTTCTGTTGCTTCTCCGACGGCGGCGGCGGCGGCGGCGACGTATTCGTCGTCGTTTATTCAGGAGCGAATCGCGGAGGATATAAGGGATTGGTGTCCGCCGGAGACGGAGGCGGGGGTTGGATGTGAGCGTGAGGGTTACGGCAGCGAAGGCGGTGGTGGTGGTAATGTGGTTAAGAAGGCGGTGTGGTGTAAACCGTTGAACGTTGTTGAGGTGGTTGGTCCGGTTATGGGTGCGAGCTTATGGCCTGCTCTTGGAGAGTCTAGTAAACGTGCTGCTAAATCGTCTTCTTCATCTGAATCGTTACAAGCTCTTTGTGATTGTGATGGATCGTTGGTGCCTGCATTACAGGTAATCGTGCTATTATTATTATATCGTTTAAATTGTATGATCATCGATTGATTATTGTTGCTTAGTTTTTCAAATGTTAGCAATGCTAAACTTAGGTTTAGGGATACGGGATTCACCTTATTTGTGTTTCATCATAGGTGAGTGGAAATTCATCTCCTTCATCGCATAAACCTGCAAGTCTGGGTCCTGCTTTGACTGCAAACCATGTGAAAAATTCGGGGCAGAGGTCCATGAGGCGAGGTGGTGCGGTTTCGGGTGTGTATTTTTCAGCAAACAGAGGGGTTTCTCAGGGGTCACTGGAAAACCAAGAACCAAAAGATGAATCTCAGGCTAATTCTTCTGGAAAACCTGCTACTGCTTTTAATTCTTATCCGAAAGACCATACAAACAAGGAGCCAACAAGGGGCGGTTTTGGATCGCAAACGAACAGTAGTAATGACAATCACTATCAGCGGAATTCTTATCGTAGAGGCAATGGTGGGCCGCATCCACGCAGTGATGGTTCTTACCATCATAATTATGGTGGTAAACTGGGTCAGGGTCAGGGTCAAGGTCGTGGGAATCAGGCATGGAATCAACAGAGAAACATTAACAGGGATTCTAACATGCATTCTCAGAGGGGTGGTTTCCGCAGGGGTGGTTACATACGACCGGCTGTGCATAATTTAACTCCATTTGTTCAGCCACCGATGCACCCGCCACAGCAACCATTTGGCAACAATGTCCTGTACCCTGGTGAGTACTTGTTAGTTGGTTTTATGTTATTATTATATATTCATTTATTTATCTATTTTCATTGTACGTGATGCTTTTTATGTACTGGCAGATGTTGCATCTGGTATGATTTATTTTCAAGGTCCACATGTTCCGGGTCCATTGTACTTTCATACTTCAGATGGACCAGATCCTTTGCATGACAAGATAGTGAAGCAAATTAACTACTATTTCAGGTTCTTCATCGACAATCAAATTTAAAACGCTTATCTTGGTTTATTGTCATAAAACTTCACCTGCTGATGTAAAATAGTCAACCTTTCTACTGTTTTTATTTTTTGCAGTTATGATAATTTGGTTAAAGATACATACTTGAGACGATGCATGGATGAACAGGGCTGGGTTCCTGCTAGTTTAATTGCAGGCTTTAATAAAGTGAGTATATTTTTTTTAGTTTAACTGCCTGCTTATAGAAAATGAACACAAAGTTAGCATTATACCTGCTACATCATTTGTCCTTATAAATCTAGCCTTTCTTTCTTCAAGTTTTGACTTTGCAATGAAATTGTTTCACTGACTTTGGTTGTTCATTATGCTGTCGCCTCTGATTATATTTTTCTTGTATGCCTTGAGTTACAAAGCTTTATCATCATAACAGTGTTTTATTGCATCAGTATTGGATTCTGACTTGCAATATTACAATGCAAGCAGTTGCATATGTTATTTGTCTTGAATTTATACTTTTTGTAGACCTTTTATTGGTCAAATTATAAATGTACCTTAGAAAACTTTTGTTTTGTGCAGAAATATAATTAAGTGCAGTTTGCATCATTTACTAGCTTTTCTTTTTAGTTTGTCCAAGAGCCTTGGAGCAACTAGTATGGCTGCTACTTTGTGACCTTGAGGTCACTGGTTTGTTCATGCCCACTTACCCACACACATGCATATCATAGTAGTCAAAGTCTCAAGTTGCTAAGGGCTTGTATGTCACGCAAGCTCGAGACAAAAAAAGAAGTTAAATTATATATAACTATGTGTGTGTAAGCAAAGATTATCTTAATTGCATATGGCTGCCCTTAGATTCTATTAATGTACATTGAACTTAACTCTATGAATAAAATGACTCTTTGCTGCAAAACCATAAATATAAGCAAGTGGTCACTTTAACCTCTTTTGCTTACAGAAGATAAGTGACAATCTACAGCCATATCCTTGAAAAGGCATATAGTGTAACAATTTGAGAAACAATCTTGCGCTCGTCAGAGGTGCTTGCTGACACCTACGCCTCACCTGAGCGCCTAGGCGTCTCCTGTGTCAAGAACATCTCATCACATGTTTAGAACTTTAATGGCTCTCACATGTCATTAATTTTTGTTGGATGTCATCTTCAATTTTAACCTATTATTTAGGATTAAAGAGGATATATATATATATAGATTCTGTCTTTAATTTCTTAATATAATACATCAAGTATAGGGCAAGTTGAGCCAAGGCTTGATTTTGATTCAATTTGAACCTTCATGCTAGTTTCTATTTTCTTGACATATCGCACCTAAGGAAGTTCATTTTGTTAATATTACTTGAGCTGCATTTAACACCTTAAAGTATTACTTTATCTTTAATTTGTCATGTGGACAGATAAATGATCATTTTTTTTTACTGCAGGTTTCGAGTCTGACTGGTAATGTTCAGCTAATACTTCATGCAATGCAGAAATCAACTGTTGTGGAAGTTCAGGTATGCATTATTGTTGTTTAATTCATTCAAATTCTGCTAACAATCTTAGTTTTTTTTTTCTCGTTGGGAAAACCTTAGCTGTAACACCCATTTAGCCTTTATTTCTTTGCAAATAATTATGCCCTTCAACACCGCCAAAGTGAGATGTTTATCAGTACGAGGTTAAAAGGGCAAAATCTTGCCGAAACAGAAATGGGGTCGAAAGTTGCTTGAAGTGTCCTTTTGGTGCATAAACCTTTTAAATCATTTTATTCTAGAAGTTAGATTGTTAGTGAAATAATTTATTTTCTGTATTCATATTTTGACACTAACCATTTATAAAATGATTTTGTTTGGCCAAAAGTGTTTTAAATCAACCTGACCCGTATGACATTACCAGCTTTGACTTAAACCAGCCTGTTGCCACCTCCATTTGTATGGGATTTGATTTGATCATTTACCAGCATTTTACAAAGTTCAGATTCAGAGGTGATTAAGATATTGATATTGCAGGGTGACAAAATGAGACGGCGAAATGACTGGACCAGGTGGCCTATCCCTCCAGCCGTTGAAGACTCATTGGGGTCACAGCTTCAGGATATTGGGTTGGATGAGCGGATTTCTAGCGGGTCGTCTTGTGGGGAATTGTGTAGCCAATCGCAACAAGGTGGAGGTGACCAGGCCCCAATGGCTTAAGTGAAACATGAGTCAAATCATATGTGATACATATATAAACCATAAAACACTCTTTTTAAAAGAGGAAGGCCTCGATGATGATGCGCGCTATCTTGGATTTCTATGGAGATTCACTGGTAGATGAAAATGATGTTTTGAGAGGCACCAAAAACCAAAAAAAATTAAAAAATCAAAAAACAAAAAAAATTAAAAAAATAAAAAAATCCAAAAAAAGTTATATTAATAGCACATAAAGAGGTGGAGTTGTTATGACTTTGAAGATTTTACTTTGGGTTTGTTGGATGATTTTTTTTGGACTTCTTTTTTAAAAAAAGAAAACTTATATACATTCATATCTGTGTATGTGTTTATGTTTTTTCTATTGTGGTTGCTTATTTTTTAGATGATATCGAGGAAGAATTTTGTGGTTTCCTTCTCCAAACTTGTGCAGGTCTGTTTCTAACCTGAATGCGGTGCAGGTTACCACCTCCTTAACAGGTGTTTGGTTTTGTGGGATTCAGTTGTCTTTGATCATGAATCTGCAGGTGGTGTCTGTGTTTCATCACTTTATCACCTCTTGCACATGGCATAAATGAAAAATCAGGAACCATTGCATTTATTGGTTGGTGAATACATTGTTTGTTGAATACTTAAGATAGTGTATTCACATATGAATACATTATTTGTAGTCTGTAGAACTATTGAAATATTGCTATTAGATTTTCTGGTGAATACAATGGTTTCTGATTTTTATTGCTTTACTTATAAATGATCGACTTCCTGATGTTCCTTCTAGTATAAGTCTGGAAAAATCAGATCACTAAGATCTCATTTAAAACCATGAATCATATTAAAGGGTTTGTAGCATAGTAGTATATGAAGTGCACATGTCATAAGGTTGAGGGTTTGAGTACCACAATAAACAATAACGTAGATTTAGGAGTCGTATTAGATGTGTGTGTTTGTCATTAAAATAAATAAATACTAACAGAAATCTATAATTTGTGTTTGTCATTAAAATAAATAAATACTAACAGAAATCTATATTTTGTGTTTGCTATAAGTCGTTTCATGATGTGAGAATGAGTATAATTTGTGTTAGGTTTGTAATGGCTTTAAACTTGGGCTTATTTTTAGTTTTCTTGTTTATTAAGTTGTTAGCTCTTGTTAATCTTTATATAGAATTGTGTCATGTATTATAATTTTTGTATTGAGCTAATAAAGACAAATCTTAGTTGCAGCTTACTGCTTTGCTTTTCGTGTGTGTGTAATAGTGTTTCAACGTGGATACCTGACAAATAGAGACTATCACGTTATATATGAATAAACCTCAAAAAATTGTTTTCATCTTTTTGTTGTTTGACACCATCTGCTTGGAGAAGAAAAACATTATATATCGTAGGTCATAGAAATCGCTGCTTTCATCTTCATCTCTAATTGCTTGATATTTGTTTAGAAAATGGCTTATTCCATAAGGGAAACACAAGACTTGACATGTAAGAGAATAAAAATATTCACGGAATGTTATGATCAACAAAGACAAATATTTTTCCCTCCAAAATTCCACTCCCAAACTTAATTCCTCGTTTGCTACATGAAACCAATCCAGTATCGTAATGAACTCTATGATACGTTGTTGTGAACCATCTTGAACTCTACCAATGGCCACCATGACATGACATATATCGTGATCCATCACCAAACACGGAAATCAAAGGCCTAGAGTTGTTATGAGATAAACATTTTAAACTTCGATTTTCATCCCTGAACTTTACCCCATAAACCAGGTTTCGTCCCTACAACTTTAAAACATCAAAAAAATGTCATTCACGTTTAAGTTTCTCTCTCATTTTTCGTCCCTGACACTGCCCGTTTGAATATGTCAACTTAGAGGCTAGATGACAATAATACTCCCACAATATTTGTCCCTAAAGTTTACTGTATTAACACTTTTCTAAACTGGTCAAATGGGCTAAACTCAATTCTAACCCAATTCTATACGGATCAAAGTATCCAAATAAATTCCAACGCATTTATAAACGGGTCAAACTGTCAAAGTATCCATATCAGTTATGACTCATTTCTAAACGGGTCAAGTGGAGCCTTTACTTCCGGTTAACCTTGAAATGTGCTAAGAAAAAAAAACCATGCGCGCAATGTCAGATCAAACACATTATGCTAGCCAAGAAATAGCATAAAATTTTCAACCAATCTACTCCAACTCAAAAACACGTTAAATCTCGCCTACAATCATGGAATTCTCTATATCAAACCCCCAACAAAAAGATAAGAAAACATCGTTGGTCGCCGGGGTATGATCGGAAATCGTTATGGGAGCTTGGAAGGTGACAATCAGAGCTTGGGGTTGTGTCAGAAACTTAAAACGTGAATGACGTTTTTTGATGTTTTAAGTTGCAGGGATGAAACCCAATCTTAGGGTAAAGCTAAGGGGTGAAATTGCAGTTTACTCTAACCCTTTTCATTCAAAAAGAAGAATACTAGTACCAAAATTTAATTCATTTTTTACAGGGTACATTATGAAGTGTTATAGTTTTGGAAGTTGCGATAACTGTTTTACAAATGCACATTCAAACCACTCCTATGAAATCTTCTTTGCAATTTCAGACCTGCTTTGACTATTTGTAACTGCCAAGTTCATCAAGCTAACAAACCGAAAATTAATTAGTTAACAGGGGGAGCGTTCTAATCATTCAAACTGTAAGCTCTCGAAACGAAATTGGCACACGATTCATGGTGCAAAATAATTTATAAGGCAAACTGTTCAAGAGTTGAGCATATTAACTAGTAAATTTAGAAAGAATTCAAACAAAAACAATAAAAAAGAACGTTTGCACTTGTTTCAATCTTGTGTCGTCTTGTGATCCTTTTTTGAGTCACTAGGTGTATCCTCTATTTCAATGATCTCTCCGTCCCTTGGGACAAGACAGGGGATGCCGTCTACTATCTGATTAACATACAGAACGTCAAAATTTACAATAACACCGTTAATAAGATATCCAAGATTTCACCATAAACAAAAAATAAACAATTATACATATTGCTTACTCCACAATATTGTTTTAACATCTATACTAGTATATAACTTGGAGAAAATCACAAAACTAGCTATTTTCCTGGTGTGCTCCTCTATGGTCATTTAAGAACAATTTCACAGGCTATAGCTATAACACAAGCTACCATAGTATAAAGTCTTGTTTCTATTTCTACTCACATGTCATCTTTTAGTCCGATAATAGTATATAAACCATGAGTTATGCGAGCATAAAAATACACGTGCATATCTCATATGCTCATCATTTATATGGGCAAGCGAAAGTTCTTTTCTCTTAGGTATACGTGAACCTAAAACACAAATACAATAATCATATTTATGTATCATTTACTTTTGGTATGGTTGATGTAGAGTCTAATACAATAGTAAAAGTATATATGCGACTAAGGTGTTGTGTATGTCATGGCTATGGGTGTGAAATTGTTCTAATATGGTGCAGGGACAACACATATGAAAATGGCTACTTTAGTGAATTTCTCTTAAACTAATGTCGTACGTAATCCAAACATATAAATATAAATATCTAATTTGTGTCCCATTTCAAGCTCAACTAGATATTGTTAAGCTAATAAGCTAATCTCAAATTTGATTAGTTAATTGCACCTTCTTATACAGATTTGAGCTCTATTGGTTCTGCCCGCGGATCGTCTCTGTAAGACACCCATTACAAGTTAGTATGGGGCATTTTACACATGAGGAAGTACGAGCTCTACGATCTATCCACTTAAACCATGCTCGACAAAACAAGCTTGGTTTGAGTTCAGCACGAGAACCTTTATTGGCCTATTAGTATTACATATCAACTAACAAAATGAACATACAACAAACCAGAATAGCTTTATAACAATTCCAAATTGGACTCGAGTTCTTATAACCAACCCCCTCAACCCAATTCAAATGTAAATCACTCAATAAAGAGTCAGTTTGCTTATAGCTGCCCCAATACCCT
This sequence comes from Flaveria linearis, assembly GCA_024085815.1. Classification (NCBI taxonomy): domain Eukaryota; kingdom Viridiplantae; phylum Streptophyta; class Magnoliopsida; order Asterales; family Asteraceae; genus Flaveria; species Flaveria linearis. The sequence goes on along the minus strand of CM044002.1, from coordinate 43,117,578 downwards.
AAATGAGTGCAGCATGCAGAAAAATGCATAATGTTAAATCCATCAGCATGTAATCCAAACTTACAATTGAGTTTTATATAATGAAAGGATCAATAAGCTTATTAACAACTTCAGCAATTGGAAATTCGCATATCAAAAGATGCAGAATTGATGAAAGAAAAGGGGGAATCGAGACTCACCGGAAAGGACACACCGATCGCATCACTTATCAGGGAATTCGATTTCTCACAAACCCTAAAACAATAACCAATGGCGTCAATTTCAGATGATTGGGATTCGAAATAGAAACCTACATATGTGTGTGCATTTGATTTGGGTGATTGAATCGAAGAAAGATGAGAGAACCTTAAGGGTTGTTTAGAAAGAGGACATACGAGTATCTCTAATAGACTTTTGCTGATTTCAACTACTCTGCTTCCTCTCACCATTTTTCTTCTTCTTCTTCAGTTCTTCCCCCTTTTGCCTCGATTTTATTATGTTCCAATTATTCATGAAATATTATTATGTTATGTATATTGAATAGTGAAATTTTAATAGATTTTGGAGGTATTTTTATTATTATTAACAAGCAATAATCAACTCTTTTAAACGTTTGTATAGTTTCTATTTTTAAAGTTATTACTTTTCCATATCGATTTTTAGTTTAAGCTTGATTTACATGTTCGAGTCAGATGTTCGTTGCTTTTTTCCTTGCTGGTTTGCGTCAATAATCAACTGTTTTAAACGTTTGGTAAGTTTAAACGTTTGATATACATGACATTTACACAACGAATGTGAAAAGTTCATGAGTTACCCTTGGCGACCAAAGTACAGCTGATCTAGTTAAACATGCGTGTATGAAAGACAGTCATGAGCAAGGAGGTAAAACAGTCATAGGTAGGGTGGTACATATGTACATGATATAATAGAAGGAAACAAGTAAAATGTTATACAAAATGTTGAATCCATCCACTACAAGTATTAACAATGACAACAAAGCATATATTACTACTTTTCATGTTCAAACATCTATTAAAAAGTTCATATGATGAGCTTTAGGATTCCATCCATTGAGAGGGTGGGGGGCTTGTTTTAGTCTTCTCAGCACCTGCAAGTTTCAAATTTCCATCCCACATCAACACATATCGATTCCACACGAAAACGGCAACAATTCAACATCTCACAAGGAAATTACCAATTTGACCCATTCTCATCATTATTCAAGCTAAAAATGTAAATGTGGCATACCATGAATTCCACGCATCTCAACTTCACGCAGTTCTTGAACAAGGGCACAACAGCAGCACATGACATGAGAGAGAAAGTCATCGCACCAACCACCCTGTCAAACGCGGTATGCCAAAGTCCACAAAGTGAATTTTTAATGCATAACTATCATATTAATATTGAAATAAGCATAGAACTTTTGTAAATCATATTTTGATGCTAATTAGTTATAAGCCATATCTAAGGTGGCATTGGATGTGTTATTGCAAAGGTACCGTGATATTGAGGGTCTTCCTAAGCTTCCTCCTGATGCAACAAGTATAGCAACAGCATGATAATATTAATGAATAAGCCATCAGCTCATTGCAGGCCTCTCCAGAAGCTGCTCGATACAAACAAATACCAACAAAAGTTATGTGCAGGTGTCGCTCTTCTATACATCATACCAAAATAAGAGACATTCAGTAACATAGTGAAATTATAGAGACAAGAATATTATAACCAGAAACATAAAGACAGGAAATATATGTTATTTTGTCGTCCTACTAATGAACAAGTGTAACAGACAAAGAAAAGCATCTAACATCATATAGAAGCAAATGGATAAAGAGTCTTACTCATGTGCCTGTTTGTTGCTACACTGGCAATCTTTGAAAACGTGCCACAAGGAAAGAAGAAGGTCTTTATGCCTGCACAAACAGAGATAACCTTACTACAAAGTATATTAGTATAGAGATGGTGAGATTCTAGATAGCTAGCTCAAAGTCCAGACATTATAACAAATTTTCATTTTGCAAAAAATTGAGTGCAGTTGGCATATATCTAATATGAATGTGCAACTTCGATCATATTCATCATGATCTCATTGACTAACAGCACCCGGTATATAAACACAAACCACGCTCACAAAAAACCGTGCAAGAGTTCCAATTATTAAATTTTTGCTAATATGGAGCAGCAAGAGAACACTTGGTACAAAAAGAAGAGAACGGGACTAAGGGAGAAAGCAATGTTGCTTTAACTTTCGTGCAAATGGAAACCAAAAGTTATTGAAGTTATTATATAGTAGAGAACATACACATCTTAGGTTCTGAACAACAGCCAAGTAGATCTGAATGCCATTCTCCATGCCCATAGGAACCTCTAGCAGAGGCCAAATCTTGTCCATACAAAGCTGAAGATGTGCTTCTACAAGACCATTTACAAGTATAGAATATAAGAAAATGATGCCTATAAAGGTTAAGCAATGTAATCTGGTATGGTTAAGCAACCCATTCTAGTAATTTGTATATTAAATTTGAAGTATACAAAATTCCAAAACTCCTTCAATTCTATATTTTGGTTTTCATCTAAGAACCACAATGTCTCTATGAGTTCCCCATAATTATATGAGAGCTGCTACATCTGGCCAACACAATCCTCACACATATAGAGGTGGCACGATGGATCCATACCAACATTTTTAATTGTGTGTGGAAACATGCCAGGTTGGATTAGGTTGACCCGGAAATGCTTTGTTGCCCATTTTCTTTAGAAAGTTTTATTGAATTACAGTGTTAAATATGATTACCAAAATCATATCATTATAACAATAATCTAAATCTTTCAACAAAAAGATTTAGGACTACTAGCAGAGTTTGGACGACTTTCAACAGGTTCAATCCATTTGCCCATTGCCACTTTTAACTAAGCTTTTTTATTTGATCCTGTTTGACCACTTGAAATGTGTTTAAAGCATAGCACAGTTCGATCCATTCTTAAGTAAATTGGTCAAAATGCCATTTTTACTCACGTAGTCTGCCCTGAGGCAAAAATTGATTCTCCGTGCTATGAGGATTCAAATCCAAGAGTCAAACTAGTAACACAATACATCACTTATTATAGAAGTGGACAAACAGAACCCAAAGCACAATAGGCAAACTTAAAATGCACACTTTCACGTTACTGAAGATCTTTACACAAAGCTCCTCATATTATTAGTATAGGATACCCTCATACACACCATATATACATACATATATTAAGCATCATCCTACATAAGATACTTCTAATATATGTTTTGAGCAACACTGCAGCTGTGCACTATTAGCGCCACTAAAAATGTTACTAAGTTTCAGAAAATAAATGTCAAGTCAGTATGTTAAAAGATAACTCACCTTGAAGTCGAGTGTGTCTTATTATTTGAATTGCTCTCATATTGAACTTCTTTATTGCTGCTGACATCTGGATAGTGAGGCTCTAACTTCCTGGTAACCTTCTTTGGTGAATCTTGCTCATGTTGAGATTTTGAAGCAACGACTTCAGTAACCCCAATTAGATGTTGAATTACTTCACATTGTCCTACATCTAAATTAGCTTGTGATCGTTGTAGTTCCAAATGAAGCTTTTCATTTTCTTTTTGTATAACCTCCTTGAAAGGTAAGTTCGGGTAGCTACATGAAAGCGTTTTCTTCAAAACAACAGTATCAGCATGTGAAGGATCAGGGTTCATAATAGCATTTTGCAACTTCCTGTCTTCATCATCCAAAATGTATTCACGCTGGTCCCTTTCAATATAGTCCAGTCTTTCCTGCTCATATAAATTTTTTATCAAAAGGAGGAAAAAAAGAGTCAGGGAAATTTAAAGAGTAGGAATAGCAGTATATCACAGTAATCTAGGTGATTGTTCTACTAAAATTACTCAAACAAAACTATCAGTATGACAGTAAACCAGTTCAATTCCAGTAACCAACTTGGTCTTATTTCTTATTTAGCTAACCATATATTATGCTAGAAACAACCATCAAATGTGTCAAAGACTAAGATTCAAAGTAACAAACTTTCAATTTAAAGTAATTTGCCTTGGAAATGAGTCAAAATGATGATGTGGTACTTAATTGTCGGTGAATTTTGACCATGCTAATTTTTTTTTGACATGGCACCTGAAAATCAGTTATCTTAGGTATTTACAATTATTTGAAACTTCGAAACACCTATTGGACCAATGTTGGTCAACCTTTTATATGAGATTAACGCTCAGCAAACTGATAACCAAACTATACTACTATTGCAAGGCAAAAAGCTAATAATGAAATAAAAAAGATAGTAAAGCAAGATTGAGTTTGTACCCTGACTCGAGCATTATCCACGAGAGTAATGAGCGGAATAATTTTCAAGTAGCGATCAATCTCATTTTGAGCTTTTCTAAACTGGTAAACAATGTTCCATCCCATGGCAAGTAAGTACAGGTAACTTCGGTCTTGACAGCTATTGACCAAAATGTAAGACCTCCTCAGTGCATCCTCAAGTTGTTCCAAGGGTTCACGTGTCTCCGGATACTTTTTAAGCTCACTAATCTTAAGCTTCTGTAAGAGATTTCCAATCAACTTCAAATGCATTGCAAATTGCTTGCAGTTTTTCTTGTGCAAACGGGCCGTGCTAGCTGCCTGCACAATCATCCCTATCAGCCTCACAGCATCCAGCCCTGTTAGCTGGGCCACATTCGCTATATCTCCGAAATGATCCCATGTAGCCATTTTTCACCCTCCTTGATATAGTTCCCAAAAACCTAGATTTCTTGGCTTATTATCTTTGTCAAATTAGTAAACCCCATCTCAAATTCTCCTATATTGCAGATTTCTCACAACCTTTTGCTCATTATACACATGCTTTGGTCCTTTTCTTCCAAGATTCTCAAACAATTGAGCAGTTCCCTAGCAATCAATTGTATGAGCTGAATTCAAAGATCCTCAACAACATAATCTTGAAAAACACTAACATTAATCATTGTTTAATTGTAAAATATAATTAATTAGATTGAAATCAGTCAGAAGATCTCAGAGATTCTCTGTTAAGGCTTTCACTTTCTTTGTCTGATAAAGTGAAAGTTCACTAAAGAGAAAAAAATAGTAAAAATAGCAGAACATATATGTTGACTTTAAAGTATTCTACCAGAAGAAACTCTTCAAACTAAAATCAAAATAATAAAAAAAAACAAAAACATACAGATCAAGAACTTAAAAAATAACAATTAATAATCAAAAACATCGGTTCATAATTCGGAAGAACTCCTCAGATTCACTTGAAGTTGACCTTCAAATTACAGATTTCCTTTAAAAGTGATAAAACACATAAGAATTTCTCCAAATACATCGACAAACACGTACAATTGTACAAACATTAACGCTAATCAAAAGGATGTATCTACCTTTAACCGTTCCGATTCTTAGGGTTTGATGAGAAATCAGCGAATTCTATCAGCTGGATGCAATGCATGTGGCTGTACGATCACCATTGAAGAAGATACATCGGCCATACATTACTTTGGTGGATAAATTGATGCAAAAACTGACGAATTTCGTGTTTTTCTTCTTCCTGATGGTTGAATTGAAGGATTTTTGCAGGATATTAAACTATATATTTCTTACACACACAGTTTTTCTCTCACTAAAACTCTTTGGAAGTTGGTTTCGGTGTAGTTTTGTCTGTGCTTTGCACAGTGTGAGAGAATGGAGAAACTGTAACAGAGAAGCTAAGTTGTAAGATAGTGTGTTACCTGAATCAGCGAGTTTACCGGTTTATTCGATCATTTTCATAACTCGAGTACGGAAACTTGAGGCGTTCGATTGGCACGTCTCAGTCTTGAATTTGAGATCACCGTCGGAAGGACAATCACCGTGAGAAAAACCTCTTACCTAACGTGAAACCGTTTTTTTATCGAAAGTAAGACTTGAACTCAATATCCCATTATATTTTGATGAAGTCTTTGGTAACTTAGTTTTGTGTGTTCAACTATTTGATAGAGTCGTTTTAGCTAGCGTGAGGTTAGATGTTGCGTGAGTTGTCGTTTTAAAATGAACTAATTTTTGAAAGTGCTTATTCAAGGCCTTGCTCTTTATGCTATATTGCATAACAGTACAAATCTAAGCCGTATGTGCATAATCAACTTCTTGTTTTTCTTAAATTGAGTTTAAAATGTGTATTTTACTTGCTTTTAAGAGGTTGGGTGAGTAATATTAAAAGACGTACTAGTTATAATAGTAATCAAAGTTTATTGATTGGACGGGCCAGTCCAACCATTTTAAACGTAAGCCAACTAGGTTTTCAAGTATTCTTTTCAGTTTAACAGCGCCATGCAATGAACCGATTGGATTCAATCAAACAAGATTGAGTTGAAAATCATAACCTAAGTTGATCCAAAATGTTGGTATAATGTCCATATCCTTGTATTTTGAGGGAAAAAAATAAGGATCCGAGTTAAAATTATTATCAATCTCGTTCTTTAAACCATATTCTTATCTTTAAAATCTTAATAAAATATAGACATCAAAAAACAGATTATAATGATACATACAGATTAACCCAACTGGTTAAGATAAGGTACCCGTGACATATAAATATTGGAAGGTCATAGGTTCAAGTCACACTCTTAACAAAATGCTCACAGTTGATGCAGAAGGTTTTTTCAGCAATAAGTTTATTCTGAGGGGGGTTGAGGGTGTGGTCCCCGCTGGAAAATGAATAGGTGGGCTCGATTAAGATAACACATATTCTCCGAAACAGAGTCACACATTTTCCGTTAAAAAAATAAAATAAAAAATTCACTAAAGAATACTCTAATCAGGTTAAATAACCAAGTCAATATATGTAAATTGTAAGTATAAAACAAAAACAGAGAAAATTTGTATCGACTGTTAGTTTTTTTTTTTTTAATGTTTTTAGTCTATAAAAATTTAACAATAGTTATAAAACAATTAAAAAAATTATAATATTAATCTAATGCAGCACATGAATTTTTGTATTTTATTTGCTAGGATTTTTGGACCATATGTTTAGTGAAAAAAGGACGTACACGTAGTTTCTAGTTGACACCAAACAGAAATTATGACAGCACATGTTCCAATCTTCAACGGTCCAACTGCTAGTTTGGGCCCGACACAAAAAGGTTCACATGTCCATTTCTTTTTTCAAAGTTAGCATCTTAGGAAACAAATAAAAATCTCTTGGTTTATTTTGATTTTTTCATACGTCACATTATTTTTTTTTATATTTTTCTCGGTTTAAAGGGTGTTGTTTTATTTTTTCTTATTTCCCCCACGGTTTCTATGTGTGCATGTGTGTATGGTACGATACAACTCGAATGTCCATAATTCAACTGAGTACTTTTCTTTGGGGGTTGTTTTTGGTTATCCAAACCAGACGTGGTGTTCCCATTCAGGCCGGGTTTTCACCACCTTCTCTCTGGTTTCACTCCATGATCTCTTAAATACTACCTTGAAACACACTAAAATAGAAAACCCACCACAATTATAATTGTTCTCAATTTTTACTTTGGATTATCCTAAAGAGAGAGCACTCAATTTTCCGACACACGACTACCCTTGTCTTAAATTAAAAATAAGAAAACTAAAACACGCACAAGCAGGTTCATGAGCCTTGCCTGGCACCTGATGGCCTTACTTGAGAGACCCGGGCGGTGTACGGTGTACCTGCGGCACCTGGGCAACCCGAAGCCACTACCTCGGTGCACTCCAGGTACGTTTAACAACTAAAAGTGTTAGTTTTATGGTATTAAAATGCTTTAAAAACATATCCATGTTAAATGATTGAAGTTTTAAGTTACCATACAAAAATGTAAATTTAAAAGTAAGATAAATAACATGCAAGTCTGTTGATTAATAAACAACTTTAGCATGGCTTATATTTCTGTTTAATAAACTATCAATATATTCAAAAGCTAATGTTTTATATTAGACAAGTTTTATTAATAATAATAATAATAATAATAATAATAATATATTATTATTATTATTATTATTGTTATTATTATCGTTATTATTATCGTTATTATTATCGTTATTGTTATCGTTATTGTTATCGTTATTGTTATCGTTATTGTTATCGTTATTGTTATCGTTATTGTTATCGTTATTGTTATCGTTATTGTTATCGTTATTGTTATCGTTATTGTTATCGTTATTGTTATCGTTATTGTTATCGTTATCGTTATTGTTATCGTTATTGTTATCGTTATTGTCACTACTAGAAAATTGGGTAATTTGCTACGCATATTTGCGTCGCTCATACGTAGCAAACAGCCATTTTCGACGCAATTACGACGCACATGTTGTGTAGCAAAAACCCTCGTCGCAAAATCATTTGTGACGCATTTGCTACGCGTGTTGCGACGAATTTGTGACACAAAATTGGCGTTAGTATTTTGCTACACATTTGCTACGCACACCCTTAATTATTATTATTTACTATATTTTAATTAATTATATTTACTTTGCTACGCATTTGTGACAACACATATTTTTAATTGAAATTTTAAACTTTCAACGCAATTGCAACACATCATTGAATTACTCTTTGCTACATACTTGTGACGCATTATTTGAGACACATTTGCTACGCAATTTGTTAAAAATGTAACAATTAATAAAATAGAAAAATCCATATCGTTTGCTAATAATATTAACAAGCCTGCTAAAAAAATAATAACAAAACCAACAGAACTACAAATCAAATAACCTAAATTAGAAAAAGAAAATCACACACTACAATCAAAGTTAAATATTGTAACACATAACTAGTATCTAAAATAACATCTAACAGTTACTACTAATTACTATGAGGTTGATAACTTTTCATGAAATCTTCAAAGTTCTTTTGCATCGCTTGCCTCTCGTCCTCCCTGCATTTCCTGTCAGCTTCACGTTGAGCTTGTAGTGCATCCTCGAATGCTTTCCTATCAGCTTCACGTTGAGCTTGAAGCCGAGCTTCAAGAGCTTTAAATCGAGTCTCGGAATCTTGAATTTGATTTTCCAAAGCTAGGATCTAAAATAATAGTAAAAACATATATAAATAAACAATAGATAAATTGAATCACCCATTAAGTCTTCTAACAATGTAACAAAAGGGGTCAACTTAGATATATATACAAATGACATAATTGAATTTGAGTAGAATATAAAACATGATTCAACAGTTATGACTAGTTAATAATTTAAAATTTTGATCATCTAAATATATTAAAGCAACAATTAGCTCCAACCTCAAGTTAAACAATATGATATTAGATATCAATATCTTCCAGAATAAAAAATGAGAATGGATTACAAATTTGATGTACTAGCTTTTAACATATCAAGGTGTGTTTAGTGAATCTAATCCTAGACTATTAATGGTTATATTAGCAGAACATTTAAGGAAATAGAACAATTATTGTTCGACCAAAATACAACCAATTTTAAATATAAATACATAGAATCAACCAAAATGTCAAACTTCATATTCACAGCAGATTGGTATGATTACTTCAGATGGGTTTTGTCAAAAGTTTTGTTAGCTATGCAACTGGAAGAACCTAAAATTTCTAAGTCCAGTAATTAAATAATTCTAACAAACATGTTTGGTCCAATTATAAAAAGTCAACAAAGGAAAAGTCAACTATAATATACAAGTGCAGTGCTATGTTTTAAGATATATGCTTATTATTCAAATGGTTATATTAAAGTCAAATAGTACGAAAGGTCAAAATATAATACCTTATCATGAGATGATCCAACATTAAAAGATGAGGTTGGGGTGCCAGTCATCAGGTAATTTATATCTGTAGATCCAATCCCGAATACGCGAGACGTACTACCTCCGGTCTGCACACGCTTCCAGACCTTAATGTCATCCTCGGTGAATTCTGGTCCGTGCAGCTCCTTCATATCTTTCAAGTATTCCCCCTAGAATTTTTCAAAATAACATGAATTAGTATAAAGCATTTCAATCATTAGGGGGCCAAAATAAAACTTCTAAAACTACACTATAGCAAAGGGTTTAAATATAAGATATAATGTTACTATTGTAAATACTAATACAGTAGTTATATAAAAACAATAATGATAACTCACATATATTTCTTCAGCTCGACCTGTACAGAAATCCATCCCCTCCAAGTTATTTATTTCAAGCTCTCCCGCCTTGAGTCTTGCTTTGGACTCTTTTGTGAGGTGAGTTTCGAGAAAGACTTCTCTAAAACTAGGTTCTCTACCCAGTTTAGTTTTCTATATAGAAATAGAATTTTATTAATAAATATTAAAGTAAAAACAATGAATAATTGTTATAATATAATTATCTTACCAGTCGAGTTCGATGCTCATCAAATCCTAAAGAACCGCCAGTATGTCGAGATCTCTTGCCAGTGCTATCGACGCTCGCGCGGTTTTTAGTCCCGCTCTCAGACTTCTTTGCCCAATCATCTTTTCCCCAAATCTGTAGAGAATAAAACAACACACATATATATAAATAAGATGGTAAATTTTACAAAAATAATATTATATTTAGTCTCATACCTTACACATATCACGCCATATGTTAACATGGATATGACTAGGCGGGAACTCACTAATTATACTGAACCGCCTAGGATCTTTTTCCTCGATAACACGTCCGGCCTTCCTTGCAGCCGTAATAGCTTTTGCTCTTAATTTCCCCATAATGTCTCTATAGCGTTCCTTTAACACGTTTTTAAATCCCTCATAAATCACTTGCTCGTTTCTCGGATCCCAACTCCAACGAGTCTATAAAAAAGTTAAACTAGAGTTAAAGATGTAAACTAAAAAATATAAATATAAGATACAAATAACCAATGATATATTACCCTAAATCTATTAAACATTCTAGCCATCACATTTTTTGGAACATCTGGAAATGTGACCCAGGGTCCTTCAATATGTTCCTTTAGTATATCGGTGATGGTCTGTACAACTTTGTTTGATCCAAACCTACAATATAACAATCTAACTAAATAAGTACATTTATAACATGATTAAAAAATAGATTAAAAAACTATAATTAAGGGCATACTTATCTCCAAGTCGAAGGATAGGTGGTCTTTGAGGTACATCATGAGCACCCTCTCCGTAATTTGAATCACGCTGAGAGTTGAGATAAGAGTCATGTAGAGAGTCATGTGGAGAGTCACGTGGAGAGTCACGTGGAAAGTCGCGTGGGGATTCGCGTGGAGAGTCACGTGGAGATTCATGTAGAGAGGCATCTATGTCAACCCTATCATTATGCTCACTATAATCCTCATAGAAATCATCATCTTCATCACCATCGGTGCGACCATACGGAAACATCTGACATGTTGCGAGGCTATCACCTCTCCTATTCGTAGGTCTGGTGGTATGTCCCCCACGAACGAGGACGCGTCCTGCTGAATAATATGTACCCGGACGACTACCAGAGAACTGTGGAAGTGGTTGTCGCCTACTCTCAAATGTACCTGAATGGCTACCAGGGAACTGCGGAAGTGTTTGTCGTCTCGTATCATCAGAACCTGAACGAATACCTGAGAATTGTTGAAGTGTTTGTCTTCTCACATCATCTGCACCTGAACCACCTGAGAATTGTGGAAGTGGTTGTCGCCTCGTATCGTCTGCACCCAAACGATTACGCTTACCAACCTTTCCACGAGCACCTGACATTGCTTAAATAAACGATATATACACTCTGCATATAACCACAAGAATAGTCAGAATCATAATATAAGAATAGTATCCCTATGATATCAAACAATTAAAAATGGACATACCATATGATAAATCATAAATAATTAATAAGGTATACAACAACAAGTTTTTTTTCTAACAAGCAAATTCGTCTTCATCTGAAGAGTGGTCAGAAAAAATAATTTCATCATCTTTGTCATCGGATGTATCCTCTGTATATTCAAATTCTTCCTCCTCATATCGTCCATCTTCAAATATTTCATCATCCTCCTCGATAATTTCATCCATCATATGGGTATTTGTGACTAAGCAGAGGCGTTCACTCCTAGTGACTTGATTTGGTTCCTCAAACCGTTCATCAAACTGAAAGAAACCATGTTCTTCTGTATTTGCATCTATTTCAGGAGCACTGACTTCATATATATGTCGAGACTTTGTCTTGACAACCGCCCATAGATCTTTTGTATCACGGTTCATGGCAGTGTATGATGTGTAAAACACTTGTTCCGCTTGTGATGCCAACACAAACGGGTCATCATTTCCAAGTCGAGACTTAGGTTTCACATCAACTAGGTTGTTTTTGTTAACTACAACACCACGATTGTTATCAAACCATGTACACTTGAAAAGTACAACAATTGAACACTGCTCAGTGCCATAATACTCCAGCTCTAATATTTCATCCAACAAGCCATAATAGTCAGACTCTTCGGAATTATACGTTGACCCTCTCACGTAAACACCATAGTTATTCGTTAGATGTCCCTCACCATATTCTCGGGTGTGAAATTTGTAACCATTAACAAAGTAACCCTTGTAAGATTGAATAGATCTTGATGGTTTTCTTGCTAAAACTTGCAAATGCTTAGTGCTTCCATCTAATAAGCCAACGTTTACCTGCATTTAGGAATAATCAAGCGGTGTGTTGATTAATAATGTATTATACCAATCATTATGATATAATTGGTTTTACTTACACGTTCTTCAAACCAGCTAGCAAAGTGTTCATCTCTAAGAGTTGGAACCAGGTCATTTGGATACCGTTGGCTTGCAATTTTATCAAACTCATGGACATAACTTTCTACTTCTACACAATTTAAAAGAACATAGGTGTGTGCTTTTTTATGTTCTTCAATACTCATGACTCTGCGTTTCCCACCCTTTTCATACAGTCTTTTTGACGGAACAACAAACACGCTAAGTTGAGAGTCTCCACTTGAAGAGCAGGAATGTTGAGGTGCGAAATTCCGTGGCTCCCGATTATGGCGAGTCTCCAAACTCGAGTCAAAGTATAGCGAACAATATGTCACGATTTCACTCACTAGGTGTTCCCTCGTAATTGAACCCTCAACCCTTGATCTGTTTCTAATTCTTCTTTTAATCATACCAAGCTTCCTACATTTAGAACATTATCTAGCAACATGGTTGGAATGGTTAACAAAATTTATAAAAATATTTTAGTTATAAGATACAAATATTACGATTACCTCTCATATTGATACATCCATCTATACTGCACTGGTCCGCCAAGAAGAGCTTCACGAGCTAGGTGTATGACCAAGTGTTCCATGGAATCAAAAAAAGCAGGAGGGAATATTTTCTCTAGCTTGCATACGGTTGGAATAATAGTGCGCTCCATGCTAAGCAAGTCATCTACATGTAACGTTTTCGAGCATAATACCCGAAAGAACATGCACAACTCTGTTATAGCCTCGTATATTTCTTTTGAAACAAAGCCTCTAATAGCGATTGGAAGCAACCGTTGCATAAATACATGAGAGTCATGGCTTTTAAATGGATAAAAACTATTGTCCTTGATGTTTACACAATTCCCTATGTTCGATGCATACCCGTCTGGAAATTTAAGCTTTTTCAACCATGCACAAACTTTTTTAACATCGTCTTTTTTAAGAGTGTAATTTCCTCTAGCATTGGTCATCTTCCCATTATTACAACGGATGGGGTTTAAAAGAGGTCGATCACATAGAAGCTCAAGGTCTTGCCTTGCCTTCATATTATCTTTGGATTTCTTGTTGGTGCCCATAATTGTGTGAAACAGATTGTCAAATATATTCTTCTCGATATGCATCACATCAAGGTTATGCCGAATCAACAAGTTACGCCAATACGGAAGTTCCCAAAAGATGCTTCTCTTTACCCAATTATGCGTCTCCCCAAAACCAAGCGGTTTTTCATAGTCTTTATGACCAAAGGGGATACCGTTATAGACAACGGGAAGTGTTGGATAGTATGCCATATTTCCTCTCCGGTCGGCTCCGGAATGCGTCTTCTACGTGACACCTTTATGTTTTTTAGAAAGTTTACAGTATCTTTACGGAAACAATGTCCGGATGGAAGATGTTGTCTGTGACAATCAAACCAACACGGTTTACCTCCAAATGATAATTGAAATGATCCTGATTTATTCAAGCAATAAGGGCAAGCTAGCTTACCGTGTGTGCTCCATCCGGACAACATTGCATAAGCGGGGAAATCACTGATCGTCCATAGCAACACGGCTCTCATTTGGAAATTTTCCCTTCGATAGGCATCATATGTTTCAATGCCATGATTGAACAAACTTTTCAGCTCGTTTACTAAAGGTTGTAGAAAAACATCTAGATTCTGTCCTGGATTCTTTGGACCAGGAATAATCAATGGAAGTAGTATGTATCGATCTTTCAAGGCCAACCAAGGGGGTAGGTTATAAACTGTAATAAACACTAGCCAACATGAATACGGGGCCCCGTTACAATTATTTGGATTGAACCCGTCGGTACACAACCCGAGACGGACATTACGTGGTTCTTCTGCAAAATCAGGATATATCGAGTCAAGATGGTACCATGCTTCACCTTCACTAGGGTGATTCATCTTTTGAGGTTCTCTAACATGATCCGCATGCCAAGTCAAATGTTAGGCTGTCTTGGTTGAATAGAATAACCTTTGAAGTCTTGGTCCAATAGGCATGTAGGTCATCACTAACGTAGGCACCTTGTTCCCTCTTTCCTTATATCTACTTTCATTACATACCATACAATGATCCATATCAGTGTATTCTCCAATGAATAACATGCAATGGTTTTTGCATACATGAATTCGTTGTGATGGTAACTCTAGTGGCTTCAGTATCTTCTTGGTCTCGTAAAAGTTTCTTGGTAGCTTATTTTTGTCGGGTAGAATGTCTTTGATGATTAGAAGTATTTTATCAAATGACGAGTCAGAAACATTACAATCTGATTTCCAATTTAATAATCTGGTGGCGGTGGAGAGTGTCGTAACATTCTTAGATCCGACCCATAAAGGCTCGTTGGATTGCCTAAACATTGTATAGAATGCCTCAGCTGTTTCATTCGGATCTTGTGGTCCTTGCCGATAATAACCATGGTGATTTTGGTGCATGCTTTCTATAACCATTTCATCACACCCTATATATTCACCGTGATCGTCATCATTATCTTGACCTGGATGTTGAGATGGGACGGGATTTGAACATTGACCCACATTTTGGTTATTAAATGATTCACCATGCACATACCATATCTTATAATCATCCATGAATCCTTTGTCGTATAGATGACCCTCAACCTCCTTTCTCGTCTTGAAATGACGGTTTTTGCATTTGCTACACGGACATCTAATTACTAAAACATCAACTCCTTCTACACTTTGACTCTGAATGTTGGGTGTGTTGGAGAAAGCAAAATCCAGAAAATGATTGACATAGGGCATATATGCCGGATTGAAAAAACCACTACTAGTGGTTCTCATCGTGTACATCCATTCTCTATGAGATGACATTTTATCGATCTGTAACTAAATTCCCCAAGTTTAGAACTTAACAAACTAACATCACATATACAAATAAATTAGAATTGTAGAATTTATTAACCTACTAAATAATAATTATGAATGAAAAATAAAACCAAACATGAAAACAAAAAATATCATTAGAAAGATGAAGTCAAACACTACTGTAACTAATCCAATCCGTAAAGGAAATATTTTTTTTTAAAATACAGTTTTATCATACTATATTATATAAGACTAATTTAGCTTAGTTAGTGCTGAATATACCTATTTGTGTAAAACCCAGATAAAAGTAACACATATTTATATGAAATCAACATATCACATATAACATCTATATTTCTCTTAAGTCAAAACAACATAAGTAGAGCTATTGAATGCACACATGATTCATATATCAGAAAATGCAAGTGAATAGTAGTTATAAACTTCAATCTACAAAAAAGATAGGAGTATATGGATTATCCTAGTTTTCAAATATTAAATAAGTCTTTTAGGAAAAAAGAAAAATTAAGAAACTTGGTAATGAGAAGATTAACTGTTCAAATTGAATTGAACTAACAGCTAAGAACTTTCAAACAAATATAACACTAAGAACATTTGCCAGCAATCAAATTAAGAAAACGACAGATATAAAAGTACATTAGGTATATGCAATCAAAGAAAAATGCAACACATAAGCACATTAACCGGCAGTTGCCTTCAGTATCCCAGAAATGCCTATCCTATGGGAGCATGCAGTAGTGTAACAGAAAGTAAAAGGTCAAGGAAGAAGACTTACAGTACTCCAGAACCAAAAGAATAGAATAAAAACTGAGAAACAGAGAACCCTCTTGAGCCTTCGATCACCAAAAGAAATGATCCAATATTATAGAATTCAAATTGCCTGTTAGTGATGATCTGTTTCAGAAGTTTTCAAGTAACATGAAAACACAATTCAAGCTTCAAAATACTTGTGGATCAACAATGGGTCACAATTACTATGTATAACAGAAGGTGCATTTACACCATCAATAGAAATATGTATAACAGAAGGGGCATTTACTTGAAACTATTCATCATGTTTGTACTTTCTTCAAGTAGGCATGTGTTCTTAATTCACTAGTGATAGCTTCACAGTTAGCACATAGATTATAAGCCCTAATATACTTCTAACAGAGAAACTCAAATATGATTCTCACATACAAGACATAGTATATTGTACACAATGGTATGAATTCCAAGCTCAATTCAGTTTATTACTCGCACATACTAAGACACGGAGTACCCATAACATAAATCGTAAAGTAAATCGATTACACAAGAAGGAGACTTACCTCTTGAAGCTTGAATAATCGAT